>PVIW01000971.1:291341-360837 GCA_004026585.1 Noctilio leporinus
GTGGAACATCAGGGGGCGGGGCCGCCTCACCTGCCGCTGGAGGCGGCCGCGGAAGTACTTCCGGATGAGCTCCCGCGTGGAGGCGGCCTGAAGCTCCAGGTCCTCCTGCAGAGCCTGCGGGCGGGGCGGCCAAGGTCACCTGAGCTGCCGCCGTCGGCCACAGCCCTGGGCGGCCCTTCAGGGTCTCGGCGCCAAGTGGGGAGACGTCCGTTGGCACGGGAAGCTGTGGGGGTTGCCACAGGCGCCGCCCCCCTGCAGCGCACAGCGCCCCCCCTCGGTGCTTGGCTGGGCGCTGTGCTGTGGCTGTCTGAACCCCTAAGGGGCTTGGGAAGGAGGCCGGGCTTCGAGTGGCGCGGCTCCCGCAGTGACGCGCTGGGTTCGGGCGAGCGCAGGGCGAAGGGCTTCCCCGCCGCCGACGCAGCGCCGGCCCCTACCTGGAAGGCGCCCGTGTGCAGGGCCTCCGGCGGCAGGCCGCAGCCCTCGGCGTAGAAGCACATCTCCAGGCTCTGCGGGAGGAGCAGGCAGACGTTGGCGGCCGCCCACCGCACTCCCACCAGGCACCAGGCTGTCATGGCTGCCACTGGGGTCATTACCTGCAGTGCAACCTTCAGCCTTCGAGAGGCCAGGGGGCAGCTGCGCTGGGAGGCGGCCACCTCCACCAGCACCGTGAGCGTGTGGTTCCACAGCAGGGTCAGTAGGCTGAGGTGGGGTGCCCGGGGTGCCGGACCAGGACGGGAGCGGAGACAGGAGGAAGCAGAGATGGCGTTGAGAACGGGTGGCCGGCGGGGACCCAGGCTCCTCCCGCCCACGCCCACCCTGTGTGTGTTTCCCAGGCGAGCCTGGGTGGTCCAGTGGAATGAGTGTGGCCTGCGAACCAAAACGTTGCTGGTTCCATTCCCAGGCGGGGCACATGCTTGGGGTGCGGGCCAGGCCCCAGTTTCGGGCGTGAGAGAGGCAATCACACGTTGATGTTTCTCTGTCTGTTTCTCTCCCCCTTCCCCTCTCTCTAAAATAAATAAGATCGATCTTCATACATACATAAGTACGTAAATAAAATGAGGGAGCCCTGGCCAGTGAGTGGTGCAGTTGCTTAGAGCATCATCTCTATACACCAAGGTTGCAGGTACAATCCCTGATCAGGGCACATACAGGAAGAGTCTACCAATGAATGCATAAGTAAGTAGAAAGACCAATCAATGTTTCCTTCCATCTCTCCCCCTTCCTCTCTCTCAAATCAATTAGAAAGAAAGAATCCCTGGCTGGTGGCACATTGGATAAGGCACCAGCCTGCAAACCCAAAAGTTGCTGGTTCAATTCCCAGCCAGGGCACGTAACCAGGTTGCAAGCCAGGTCTCCAGCCAGGTGTGTAGCTGGAGGCAGGTGAAAGGCAACCATACATTGATGTATCTCTCCCTCTCTGCCTCTCTCCTTTCCCCTCTCTCTAAAAATAATAAATAAAATCTTTTTAAAAAAGAAAGAGAAACCCTGACTGGAAGTTCCCCTGAACCATGGAAGAGGAACACCAGTTGCCTGCAGGGCTAGGAGGCCAGGCTGGCTCAGGGCTAATGGAGGAAGGATGGGTGGGTAGGAGGAAGGATGGGTGGGTAGCAAGGTCTCTCTGTGGAGAGGCTGATGACGGTCTCCACCCCCAGGAGGAGGGGCAGGCAGAGGAAAGGCAGGGGAGGAGCCTGGGGCAGGGGAGGCAGCTGAGACATACCTGTTGAAGTTCTCCTGCACCAAGTTGGTGTTCAAGTAGTGGAGCTCCACCTCCAGGAACTTCATCAAGGGCAGAATGGCCTGGGGAGAGGGGCCAGCAGCACCTCCAGCTCCCACCCGTCCCAGTCCCACCCGGGTTCCCTTGCGTAGCCCAGCCCAAGGGAGGAAATAGGGCCTAGAGCTTTTGTGTGTAGCATTTTGAACATCTGCGGAAAGGCAGGGACTTCTGTCATGGTGTTCACTGACACATAGATCCCTCGTACCTATTGATGCCTAAGACAAAGTGGGTGCCTAAATAGCTGAGGAATTAGTGCGCCAACAAGCCATCAAAGGTGTGCATCACTGTCCCTGACGACAGGTGAGGAAACTGAGGCCCGCTGGCCTTGTAGGAACAGGATAGCTATGCCAGTAGGCAGCTGAGCGGAGGAGGAGGCGTCCCCAGGTCTGTCCGGCTGTGGAGTCCACAACCTGCCCCACCGCAGCCCCCACTTAACCGTCAGCCCCCGGAGAGTGAGACAGGAGTGTCCCAACCCTGCCCCCTCCACATCTGCGGAGGAGACCTAGGCCCTGGAGGGAACATTCCATGCCCAAGTCTGGAGGACTTCTCTCTGACACCCCACGACCTTCGGCCTCCTGGGCCCCCTTGCAATCCCAGACCCATAGAGCTGGCAGGGGTCAGCAAGCAGGGAGGGCCACTCACATCCTCCGGCAGGACTGACTCCCTGACGCCCACCAGATTCTGGATGTGCTTGGCGATGCCCACCTCCAGCTGGGGACACAAAACAGCAGAGGGGAGGCCAGGGCCTGAGTTTAGGTTCAGGAAGCGGTGGGGCTGGACATCAGCCTAAGTCCTGCTGGGTGGGGAGCCGGGCTGAGGAGCGGTGGGGCAGGGTCACCGTGAGTCAGACAAGGTACCTGCTCCGCCAGGGTGCAGACGCCGGTGCGGATCTCGTGGCTGAGCCCCGCCAGTGCACCTTGCAGCTGGGCATGCAGCGTGTTCCGCAGCTGCTCCCGCTCCAGCAAGGCCCCGACCCGCTGCTCGAGCGCCTCCCATGCCAACTGTGTGGGTAGCTTGCCGATCACCAGCCGCAGCTGCTCCATGTCATTCACCACCACGCACAGCTGTGGGCAGGCATGGGCACAGGATGCAGAGCTTCCCAAGTAGTGGCAGGTGGGGCAGTCTCTACCCCAACCCGGCCCCCAGCCCCGGCCCCGGCCCGTACCATGTTGGCTGCCTGGCCCTGATCCTTCTGGCCCACGGCGAGCTCACGAGCCCGGGCCTTTATCAGGCTGCAGTACACCAGGGCCAGTCGGCAGGTGTCCTGGGTGGGGAGAGGGTGGTCAATGGGGGTGCACCCAGAAGGGGCAGATGGGGAAGGCACAGGAATCTCCGTGACTTGAGGGATTTAGGAAGTAAGCCTTTGGAGACTGCCGGGCGAGAGCTGGGGAGAAGGGACGGGATGGCCTATAGGCTGTCCTAGAGGTGGGGAGGGACGCAAGGAAGTC
This sequence comes from Noctilio leporinus, assembly GCA_004026585.1. Taxonomy (NCBI): domain Eukaryota; kingdom Metazoa; phylum Chordata; class Mammalia; order Chiroptera; family Noctilionidae; genus Noctilio; species Noctilio leporinus. Next base: position 294,564 of record PVIW01000971.1, read on the forward strand.
GCTGCACCTCTACGAACTTGACGGTGATCATGAAGGCTTCCTCTGGGTCGGGCCAGTCCAGCTGCTGGGCGGTGTGACTGATCTGGGCAAAGCAGGTGGACAGGTCCACAGCCGACGTGCTGTGCTTGGTCAGTTCCCCCAGCGGCACCAGCTGAGAGATGGGGGAGGCCTCAGAGAGGAGGCACAGGACTTGCCAAATCCATGCCCCCGCCCCCCACCCCACCATTCCCCCTTCCTTCCGCTAGCATTCAGAAATTCCACCCTCTGCAAACACGGAGCTGGGCTGGGGCTCAGGGGGAACAAGCAAAGCACTGCCCAGACTCCCCACGGGGCAAGGATCAGTCTGTAAAGGGAAGCCATAATTAACTCCAAGGATATCAAGAGGCAGCGTTTTGCGTAAAACTGTTCTAAAGTCATCTTGGATCGCTAGCTACCTGCTTCTGCACATCCTGAAGTCCCAGCGTAGCCCCAGCCCTACCTGGAAATGGGACCACACCCCAGGCCCCGCCCCACCCCACCCTGCTTCCACCCCAAACCTGGTCCATCTGCACTGCGCGCTGCACCCGCGCCAGGGCGATGCTGTAGGTCTTCTGTAGCCAGGAGGGGATGGCCGGCTGGAACCAGCGGTGGAAGCCATCCAGGGCCAGGACTCCGTCCCTGAGGAAAGCTGGGTCTCAGCCTGGTAAAGGCCGGGGCCAGCGCACGCTGGAGGCCTTCCTGGGCCCTCCTGGACCCTCCAGTCCCCTGCGCACCCGCCGCCCAGCCACTGCATACTTCTCAGACGGGGCCGGCCGCAGCTGGCAGAGCTCCTTGAGGCTGACGTACAGCTGGAACAGACTCTCTCCTATCTCTGGAGACACTGGGCCGCCCACCGCCGCCGCTGTGTGGTCCTGCACCCGCTTGGCCACCTGCCAAGGGACCGCGTTGTAGGCAGGGCTGCAGAGCCAGGGTGGAGGGGAGACCTGCAGGCCTGGGGACAGACTCACCAGCCACTGCAGCTCCAGGAAAGCCATGGAGGAGAGGTCGATCTTAAGAGTACTGTGAGAAAGGCAGCGGTTGTCACCTGGCGGCACAGCCGGCATGCCTCTGGTCTGGTTCTGAGCCCTGCCCACTCCGTCCCAACCCAGCCCCGGCTCACTTGTAGAAGATCTTGTGCCATGTTTGCTGGCATTGGTGCAGGTCGACAATAATGTCCTGCACCAGGTTCAGCAAGGCCTGGCCCGCCTCCAGCATGCCCTGGTGGGGACAGAGGGGAGCTGAGCGGGGCTGGGGAAAGCAGACACCCCACCCTCCGTCCCTCCGAGCTGCCTCACCTGCACCATGGGCTGGTGGTGCTGCTGCTTCAAGTGGAACCATTCCACGGTGCCAGCCTGTGGGCAAAGAGGCAGTGAGCAGGGAGGGCCGCGGGGCCCGGGCCCTGGCCCTGGCCTCCCATCTCCAGGGTAGGCACCATACCCGCAGCGCCTCAGTCACCAGGCGGGACAGCGGGGCGCTGTCAGGGCACAGCTCTCTGTAGGCCTTCATCTTGCACATCTGGACTAGGACCCTGCAGGCACAGAGCAGGTTCTCTGCTCACTCGTCTAGCGCCTTCCCCACCCCTGTAGGTGCCTTAGCTGTTCCCTTGTCCCTGACCCCACTGACCTGAGGAGGGACTGCAGCCGGGCTGGGGAGTCAGAGACGGAGAGGGGGAACACAGTCCGGAACCTCCGGATGAGGGACAGGCCGTAGGCCAGCAGGGAGCTGAACGAGGTGGCCAGCTCCTCTTGCTGCAAGCCCAGGAAGGTGCGGTGAGGCCAAACTGCTGGTGGGGCTGGGACAGCCATTCCTGCCCGCTAGGTCCTGCCCGCCCAGAGCCACTCGCCCTGCCCCGCCCACCTGTTCCTCCTTGAGCCGGCCCTGGACCCACTGGTACTCGATGCTGGTGATGGGGTGCAGGAGGCAGCTGCTGGGGAACTCCAGGCTCTGGTAGACACGGCTGTAGGCCAGCCACTGCCTGTGGCAGATGGAAGCCCTCAGCCTGACCAGGTTGGGCACCTCCATTCCCACCGCTCGCCCAGTACCAGGGAGAAGGGACAGCGCCTCCCCTGCCCCGAAGCCTCCTGGGGACCCTCGCTGACCCATAGAGGCTGAAGGTAACCCATAGGACGTTTTTGTTCCTATGGTGCTATTCAGACACACAAATCGATCACCCCTCTCTCGAATTAGGGTATTTGCGATTCAAAAATTCAGGCTTTCTTGCTTCTTTTGAAAAATCAGATTTGGAGACACGAGCCCTGTGCAAAGGTGGCAAACGATGTCTGAAATGCCCTTTCAGGCAATTAGGGGTGGCTTCACAGAGGTGACGGGGGAACCAATACTGGGCTCAGTGGAGAGGGTGCGGGAGGTGGTGGGAAAGAGCCACCCTGGAACAAGCCTCGGTCCTGTCCCCGGCCGGGACACGGCGGCCCCTGCACGGCAGGCTGGGGCCCGGCAGCAACCTAGACCCTCACATGGGTGCCTCTTCCGGGCTCCGGCCTCACCTGCGTCCCGCACCTGTCCAGGAGCACCCACCTGCCATGGTCCTGGAGCTGCTTGCTTTTGCCTCAGCACAAAAGCCACTGTCAGCCCCAGCCCCGGGCAGCCCCTGGTGTGCCCTTCTCCCGACCCCTTCCCTGCACTGAAGTGTGGGGGAGCTCACTGGCACCCCTGCCTGGCCTCCTCACAGCCATCTGGGGCGCAGGGGCTGGGGCGCACCTCCACGGGTTCCAGGCCTCAGCGCCCAGCTTTGCAGACAGAGGCAACGGTGTCAGGAATTGGGGCTGGAGGCTGGGGCAGGGGTGGCAGGCAAACCCAGGTGCCCAGAGGACTCAGGTGATGCCAGAGAGTGGCCCGGGCCTGACAGCAACCTCAACGGCCTGGGGGGGGACAGGTTCCTCTGCTTTGACCAGCTGCAGCCCAGCAAAACCACGACCTTGCGAAATGGACACTAACATTTCATGGGAAGCTGTAGGAAATGTCCAGATTTATGCAAGTGGCAACTGACTCAAAACCGAAAACACTGTTTGGGCCCAGCAGAAACCTCTCGAGGGCTGGACATCAGATGGGCCACCAGCGCCGTGCGGGGAGGCAGGAGGGAGAGGGGCTGAACTCACGCCATGGACTGGTGGAAGTCAGACAGGTCCTTCTGGGTGGCATGGAGAAACAGGATGGTGGCCGCCTGGGGACTCAGCGACCCATCCCAGGAGGTGCTGCCTGCCTGAGGGGACAGGTGGAGGGGTGTCAGAGCCTGGCAGGCAGACGGTGGCCCTGCCCAGCCCCTGGGGCGCACGCAGTACCTGGTGCCGGGTGACCTCGTGGGACACGAACTGCTGCAGCAGGTGGAGGTGCACCGAGTAGCTGGGCTGGGAGCGGCTGGCGGCAGTGGCCCTCTGCAGCGGGTTCAGGGCGCCCGTGAGCTGAGCATCCTGTGCCCGGAGCAGCCCATCCAACCCAGTGGGGCCACCAGGGGCTCCTGGGCCTGGTCACAGACCTACCCGCTTGTGAATGAACTGGAACTGGAGGTGACACTGACCACGGTCTGGGTAGGTCTCAGTGCACGGCTCCAGGGGGTACCACTGGTCCTCCCGGCAGCACAGGTCCTGGCAGGGGTGCCATGCCCGTGAGCAGGGACAGGGAGGCGAGCGCAGGCAGACCCCAAGCTTGGCATGGTGCAGCATGGCCCAGCCCAGAACCCCTGCCCTGAACCCTTCACACACCCTCTTCTGCCTCTCTCCTGGGCCAATGCTTGCACCCCACTCACCTGCAGCCTCAGAACCACATTCCCCAGAAAGTCGTCCTGGCCTTTGTCTTTCCGGGCCTCCTTGAAGATCCTGCCCCCGGCAGCGTACGTGAGGGAGAAAGGCCGATCATCTGAGGGGGCCAGGGTGACACCTGCCCCCCACCTGAGACCTCAAGGGCCAGGACAGAGTCTGCGGCCCAGCAACCAGGGCACGTGGGGTGGGAGCAGAAGGAGCCCCTACTCCTTCCAGGGAGCCCTGCAACCCTCACCTGCGCAGCCCATGCAGATCTGTGAGCTCTCCGAGTTTCTGCCGGACGGATTCCACTGTGTCCATGTCCCTGGTGGGGCCGAGGTGTGAGCTGGAGGCTGAGAGGGTGTCCGGGACTCCCTGCCCCTGCCCCCGCCCCCCCCACAGCAGGGCGTGGTGCTCACCACATGTCCAGCTGGAAGCTCGAGTTACTTATGTCCTCAAACTCGCTGCAGGGAGAAGGGTGGCTGAGGGGCTCGAGGGCAGACCCCTGGGCGAGGCCGCAGGCTACCCCACCCAGGGCCTGTACCCTGAAGCCGCCACCCATGGTGGGGTCACCCACAGTGGGGCCTCAGCTGAGTCCTGTAAACCCCACCTGCACTCCGGGCCGTGCCCCTCTCTCCTTTAGGGGCCGGCTTCAGGTGACCCACGGTCAACCCAGCCCGCTGACCATCTGCACCTGCCGGCCGCCACTCGGCCCTGCCTGGTGCCCCTGCCTCCTTGGGAGCTCTTCCTCCGGTCCAGCCAGGCCGCTCCCCTGAGCCGGGAAGTCCTGCTGGTCTCCCCACCCCGGGACCCCTACCACAGGGAGTAGCCCCGGACAGGGCCAGGGCCAGGGCCACCTACAGGATGAAGGTCTCGTCCCAGACAGGGTTGAGGGTCTGGGCCATGACCTGGGTGCGGTGGGTCTGCTCCTCCGGGATGGTGTGCCGCACCACAGCCTTCTGCAGCCGCCGCCGCGTCCCCGGGCTGCCGCCCGGCACGCCCGCTCCCTGCTGGATGCCCAGCAGGCAGTAGGGGTCACTGAACCCTGCGGAGGACGAGGGGACAAGGCAGCCGGAGCGTTGGCTGGGCTCCTTGGGAGGGTCCCTCATCCCCCCCACCCTGGACTCCACCGGCAAGGAGCGCAGCCTAGGGGTCGCCTGGGAGAGCCGCACTCCCACCAGGTTCTGGGACAGACTGAGATGGGAAGGCAGGCGCCTCCACTGCCCACTCACCGCTGACATCCTTGCCCAGGATGCCCTTGGCTTGTTTCACCGTCGCCTTCAGACAGAATATTGGCTTCTGGAGAGAGAGGAGGGGCACCTGAGTCCCAGAGGGAGCTGGGCTTCCCAGCCCGGGGCCCTGCCCAGGTTGGCTCTGGACCAGCCTTACCGAGAGCCCCTGGACCTGCTGTAGCATCTGCTGGTGCTCCTCCGGCTCCACGTGGAAGGCCTGGGGGGCAGGAGTGTGGGCGGCTTGGCACGGGCGGGGAGTGTGGCCAGGCCAGGAAGCAGGACTCCGGGACGCAGAGGGGGTGGGGCGGGGGCTGGGCTCACCTCCTGCAGGTACTGCAGCAGCTCAGACGTCTCCTGCACTTGGTTGGGCTCGGGCTTCCCCAGGCGGTGCAGGACGGTGTAGACAGCATCCTCGTACAGCAGGGCCCGCTGAGACACGGTGAGGTCACCTCAGGACTCTCGTCCACCCACCACAGGTCTGAGCCCCAGCAGCCCCTGGGGAACCAGCACCACACGCCCCGAGCAGGGACAGAGCGCCCACTCATGCAGGGGACGGGGGAGGGCTGTCGTGTCGGCCTTGGATGGCACCTCCCGCGCCTCCTGCCCGCCGAATCTTACCTCCTCGGGGGAGAAGTGGTGGGTGGGAGGCTCGATCTGGGGAGGAAGGTGAAAAGAGTGTCCAGGAGGCCCAGGCCAGGGCGTGGACAGCAGGAACGGCTCCCGCAGAAGCAGGCCCAGGCCCAGGCCCAGGGCCGTGGGGCCACAGCTTCCAACCCACCCCCGTGCAGCCCACCTGTTCCCACAGCAGGCCTCCTGGGGGTCCGGCCCCTGGGTCGCCTTCCTCGTCCCCTGGCCCGCGCCGGCCGAGGTCCATTGGCACTCAGCTACCCCGGCAGCTCGAGCAGCCGGCCCCGCGCCCCCACCTCCTTTCCTTCCCCGGAGGAAACAGCGGGGCTGCTTATCGGCAGCCAGGCTCACACTCGCAACCCAGCGGCGGAAGTGCGGCCCAGCAGCGGACGTGGGACGCGGGGGTCACGGCCAGCAGGCCTGGGGGGTTCCCAGGTGGTCCCCAAGCGGCCTGGGCCCAGCTGGGACACAGGAGCGGTGTCTCTGTCGACGGAGGGGCAGGGTGGCTCCACCAGAGGCCGAGCTCAGGCCCCACACCCAAGGCCCAGGGGTGGCCCAGAGGACATGTGGACCCTGCGCTGCTGGGCAGCTCTGTCCAGGGGACAGGGGAGGCCCGGGAGCCGACCACACCCTCGGCGCAGCCTGGGAGGTGGGCCGGCGCCCTGACTGCAGAGCCCCACCCAGGCCAGCACTCCTCCCTGAGGTCACTCCTACCTCCTGGGCTGCTGGGGGCAGGGGCTCTAGCTGTTCTCGGACCTTGCGGCGCCTTATCTTGATGGCCTGGCGCAGGAGGGGAGGGCGCCGCGGCTGCGAGTGGGAGAGGCGTGTCGCCATGGAGGCCAGCTCTGCCCTTCCCTCACCGTGCCCGCTGCCGCTGGCGGAGAGAAGATAGTGCGGCCGCAGGATGATGCAAAGAGTCCCAGGGAGGGGCGAAGGAGGGCGTGGGGAGAGGGCCAGGCCGGGGTTTCACCACCTCCGAGGCCAGTGGGCCCCTGCACCTCCCTTCTTCCTGCTGGCCCAGCGGCCGGGCGAGGATCCTAGGAGGAACTGTCCCCGGCTGGAGGCAGAAAGAAGGGGGACGAAGTGGGTGGCTCCAGCCACACCCCACCCTTCCACAGGGCTTCTGGGGAGGGTCTGTGATCCCCAGCAGGAGGAGTCGGGGCAGGAGGGGCAGTGGCCCTACCTGGTCCCAGGTGCTGCTGTGCCCAGGCTGGGCTGGGGACCTAGGGAAGCAGCCCCGAATGGGTGGGCTTTTCACCCACAGACTCTCCTGAATGGGACCCGGGCCTGGGGTGGGGGCGGGGTGGGGCACGGGGTTGGTGCTCCAGAGAGAGGTGGCTCCCTGGCAGACAGCCACCTGCTCAGCCTGCTCCGCTCCACAGGTGACATTCCACCCAGGTGACGGCCGGGCAGCACCAGGCAGGGATGGCCTACGGTCCCTGCCCCCACCAGGGCGGCCAGGACGGCGCTTCCTTCAAATGCCCTTGTCGAGTTTAGCCAACCCCAGGAGCTCCTGGGCGGAACTAGCCAGAAGGAAGTCTGGGGGGCAGTGCCTGGCCTCTCATGAGAGAGCACCGTGGCCCGTAAGAGACAGGAAAGGGGACACTTCAGTGTTGGGTCTTCTCGGATGGACAGGCCCAGGCACGGAGTTTGGCTCTCTCTTCCCGCCCCCCGCCTGCATGCCATGGCTCACGAGGACGGTGGCAGGACAGCGCATCCCGCAGGGGCTGGCCTGGCCTCCACAAGCTGGGACATGCTCCTCTGGCCACGTCGGGGCCCTTGCCTCACTCCCATGACATGGTGAGGGCAGCAGCCAGACGCAGGAACTCGCCCCACCGAACGGGCCCCACCCCCCAGGCCTCCGTCCAGGGTGTTTCATCCAGGGCAGTTTCAGGGCTGCACCAGCCCCCAGGGGACTCAGTGGGTGGGCACAGTCGCTGAGTAACTGCCAGGGGCCTGAGCTTTCTGGGGCTAAATGGGCCACGAGAACAAGGGACTCTCACATGTAGCCAGGGAACCTTGTCTCCCCGAAGAACCGGCCCCCCACCCCAGCCACCAGATAGGTTTCCTCCCCACGGGCTCAGATAGATCCCCACACACAGCCAGACACGGTCCAGTGACTGTTTTTACTTCACATTTTCAGCAAACAAACCAAGGTGCAAACAGGGTTTATTTCACATTAATATATTAACAGGATTTTTTTGGTCAAATAAATAGGGAAGTCTCTTTAAATAACCATCTCCTCACTTCACAGCAAGTCCAGGGGCAGCGCCAGCAAGGTGGGAAGCCTAGGGAGGGGTGGGGGCACAGGCAGGCTGGGGGCGCTGAGGGTGAGACAGCAGCACCCGGCCAGGTCCTTGGTCAGGGGCCTCCACCCCAGCCCACCCAGCCGCCAGACGGCATGCTGGGACGGACATGCATGCTCCTGCTCCAGAAGCACCTTCTGGATGGAACAGAGCAGGCAAAGGGGCAAAGGGAAGTGAGGTCCAGACACACTAGCAGGGAACAGAGGGCCTGGCCCCGAGGCTACCCACCCCTGGAAGCTCATGTTATAGCTCCGGAAGCCACCAGCAGACCAAGGACAGGGCCCGGAAGGCTGGAGGCTGGCTGGGAGCGGAATGTCGGCCCATATTCTGGCAGAAAGCCGCCTGCAAGGCCGGGCTCAGACCAGAGTGCAGGGGATGTGGGCAGGGTGGAAGGACCCTCGGAAGGAAGGACGAGAGGCTGAGGATAAAGTGGCTGCCAGAACAAGGGAGCTGGACTGCGGTGGAGGAGGTGGCCAGAGAGTCCCTCCGTGGGTAGAAGCTACTGGAACAAGACAGGGACACAGGCCACCCTGTGCTCCTGGGCTCTGAGCTAGCGAGGGCGGCTGGAGGCGCAGCTCCACATCAAGACCCCCCTCCCTTAAGTCAACGCCAGTTCCTGCTAAGTGTTTTATAATCAGACCTGGAGGAAGAACAAGGCCCCCCATCACCCCACCCCAGATTCGGCCCCAAAGTGAGGGAAAGTAAGAGCAACGAGAGGCAGGAGGCAGAGGGCGAGGGGTCTACTGGGTCTTCTTATCTTCTGGGGGGTAGTAGGGGGGTGGTGGAGGCTGGTTCTGTGAGAGGAAGAAGAGACAAGGAAAATCACGTTAGAAGGTTCCAAACGAGCCAAGGTCCCCCTACGCCCATTCCCAGCACACCGCGGCCACCCTGCTGCATCCCTGCCGTGCCCAGCTCACCATGGGCATGTAGACATTGTGCGGGTTGCCAGGGTCATAATAGGCACTGGCAGCGGCTTCTGCGGCCTTGGCTTCGGCTGTGAAAGCAAATGCACTGCAGGTAAGTGCCCCTCCTCTTCCAGCTGCCCTGAGGTGGCTCTCAGCCCAGTGACACCCCCTGGCCACTCAGGGCAGCGGGTGCCAGCACCCAGCACCACCCATGAAACAGCACTCCAGTTCCTTAGCGCTTACCACAGGCTACTCTGTCCTTTCCAGTCACCTCTAGTCCTCCCCACCACCACCCTGGGGTCCTGTAACCACCTGCTGGTAGCTGAGAAGGCTGCGGGACACAGGGAGACCCTCCTGGTGCCAGGGCTCACGTGCAGCTAGAGGAGAATAGCCCTTCACCCCGAGCCCACCACAGTGCCGGTGCCCTGGCTGGGGACATTGCCCCTCTGGGGCTCCCAGCTAGCTTCTGCTGTTCCCTGAGACCCTCCAGGAAGCCATGGGGAGAGGGCTGGTCGCTCAGGACTACTAAAAGCCCAGGGCCTCACCTGCAGGAGTGGAGGGGACTTCAGGGCCGCTGACTGGCGGTTCCATGGGCCCAGGGTAGGGCGGTGGTGGGGGCTGCACATACCCCATGGCCCCGTCCATCATGGGAGGTCCCGGATAGAACTCTGCTCAGCAAGAGAGGGGCAGGGACCCAGTGAGCAGCCCAGCCTCCCCAGTTCCTCTTAGTCCTGAAGCAGGTCACGGACCAAGTCTCCCCTCTAACCGCCCTGGCCTGGGTGGGGCTGGTCAGTGGGTGGGGTGAGGGGTGGGCAGCAAAGGACACACTCACCAGGCGGGGGCGGTGGGTAGGGGTAGCCAGGAGGGCAGGGGTACATTCCATTGGCGACTGGCGGGGGAAAGACATAGGCCCCGCTGGGCAGGTAGGAGTACCCGTAGGCTCCAGGGGGGGCTTCGCCTCGGGAGGCTATAGGCACAGGGGAGAGAGAAGTGAGCGTCTGGGGCGGGGAGGGGGTGGCCTCACCCCTGCGAGGGGGCTGCAGGGTCCTAGGATGTGCAGAGCGGACACATCTTGCCCCACCCCACTGTTCCCTGCCCACGCTGAGCTGGCCCTGGTCAGAATGCGGGGAGGGCTCAGGGCAGGGGCAGAGGTTAGAGCCTGGGCGATGAAGGACGGGGCGGAGGGGTGGCTGGGTGGACGGAGGAGGGAAGAAGTGGGGCGCAGGGATGGCTGGCGATGGGGGGGGGCTGCTACGCACGTCTCCTGGTGATTTAAAATGTAGTCTAAGGGGAGCTCAAGTGTGGGTATCTTGTTTTTATGAGGCCACAGTAAAATGTTCTTGAGTGCAAGTAGCTTCTCACAATGTCCTGCACCTGCTCCAGGCAGGGGAAACCCAGCCTGGCAGGCACAGGACAGAATGACGCTGATCCCAGGCTTGGTTCCCAGCTCCCAGCCCTGGTCAGCCCAGGGCCCAGAGACTTATCTCCTGAGCACTTAAAAATAAAACAAAAAAGAAACAAACCCCAGCGAACTAAAAGCCAGACACGATGGCCTCGGGCCGAATTTTTAGAGCCTGGATACCTTGAGATGCCACCTGCAGCATCCGCTGTCCGAACTCGATGGCGCCCCCTGCCGTGAAGGTCAGCTTGTAGGAGGCAGAGCCTTCCCAGCCACCTGAGAACCAGCGGGAGAGCCACTTAGATCGCTCCGAAGGGAAGGCTGCTGGTCCTCGCCAGCCCCCTTCCAACGCCCGCAGGCTGCGGGCGGAAGGGGCTCGCTCAGCAGCGCCTGCACTCGCGGACCGGACGTCTGCCTCCTGGCTGCCGCCGCCTGCCATGCCTGGAGCCCGGCTTCTCCTTCTGGGAGCAAGCGTGCCCTCCCACGCAGTGCTGTGAGTACCTCTTCCCCGGGGCCTCCAACCCCCGCAAAGCAGCCTCCCGAAGCAGGGAGAGCCAGCAACCACAGGTTCAGGTTCAGAGCAGAGCTCAGGCGGAGGGGCCCAGGGACGGCTCCTGGTCCCTGCAGCCTGGCCTCTGCCCAAGGGGACCGTGAGCGTCTGGGGCTGACAGGGCCTCTTGGGCTTCACCAGGGGCAGCTGGCTCCTCCTGGCTCCAGGGAAAGGCCCTTCCAAGAACCTGACATGGCTGCTTCGCACACTAAGATCTGCACACACTCCCCGGGGCACAGCACGCAGTTTTACTTGGCGGTCATTTGGCTGATTTCACTCGGCAAAGGTGATGTGAGTGGCCACCTTGAATACCGGCCTTTCCCAGTTCTTGTCAACCAAAACCCGCCTCTGCTGCATAGCTGGCGGCCCAGGGGCTGCTGCTGGAAGCTAATCCACCGCCAGGGAGAGGACAGGCTGGGATGACAAGGGACCAAACAGGGCTCCTCCAAGGCAGCAGTCGGAGCTGCCCCCACGGCACCTCTCCGGAAGCCTCATCCATGGCCCTAGGCCCTTGTCACTTACCTCCTGCCTCTGCCTTCACTGTTCCCTTGATGAAGTTTGCACCAAACACAGGCTGCTTGATCTCACAGTCCTTCATCAGATAAAACGGCATCATGAAGGACTGCATGGCATCCTTCCCCTTGGACAGAAAGATGACCTGTAGGGAGAGAAGAAGAGAACCATCAGCAGCCATATCCCAGCCCCATGGCCATCACTTCCTACGGGTGAGGAGTCCACAGGCCGGCTGGGTGGGCAGCTCGAGCCAGGGCCCGATGTCCAGAGCTCCCTCCATGCCATACATGCCCAGAGTGAGCTTTGCAAAGAAAAGACCTGCTGTGGAGGGGCCAGACATGTGTATGTTCACAAGAAAACCGTGCTGCTCCCAGACAGCATGTGAGGACAGACAGTTCTGTCATTTAGGCACTGGGAGGCGGCAGTGGCGGGTGCGAAGGGGCCTGCCAGCGAGGGCAGAGGCAGGAGGGCTCCTGAAGGGAGCAGCCCAGGCCCAGCTTCCCAGGCCTGACAGGGAAGGGGTGATGGTGACGCCAGCGCCTGGGACACGGGGACTGTCGTACCCTTCCCTCAGACTCGCTGCCCAAACTGCAAGTCTTGCCTCCCAAGCCTGGAGAAGCTTCTGTTGCAAAACTACAAGCTCAGGGTGAAAGGTGCCACTTGAACCACCAGAGATGGGTTTTGAGTCTCTCCATCCTCTGCTAAATCCTGGTGACTAGCATTTGATGTGCGCCTCCTCCAACCATTTAAGTCTAACTCTTGTGTAATTACAGATTCTCCTCCAAGACTATCCAGTTGTGTTTCTCTGGAAGTTTCTCAGCGTCAGCCTGGGCAGCCTCAGGCAAGGCCATGCAGCCTGGCATTTCTCGCTCTGCAGGGTTTGGCTGGGCTCTCTGCCCAGTGCAGAGGCTGTGGCAACACTCCTGTCCATCACATTCGTCACTCTGGATGCGCAAAAGGCCTCATGGGCTACTGCGTCCCCGCTTCGGGCTCAGGTCACCCCAGCAGCTGCACAAGTACATGGGGATTTTACAGCAACAGCTGTGGGACTTGCCCGCATCCACTGCCCAGTGGTCAGCTGGGCCATGCAAAATGCCGGGTGCTTCCAGAACCCAGAAGCACATGGCAAGGGAACACCAGAGCGAGGAGTTCCCATGCGCCTGGCGCACAGGCTGCTGGGCTCACAGGCTGAGGCTGGCCCAGGACTCCCGTCAGCCTGCAGGAGCCATGTGCCTGCAAACCACCCTCTTACGGTGCGACTCACCCGGTAAGGGGTAAGGTACACTGTGCCTTTCTTGGTCCCCTTGAAGGCCTCTGGCACATTCTTCATGTCATTGAAGGAGAGTTCCACATGGTCGTAGGACATGAGGATGCTGTGACGAGAAGGGGAAAGTCCCCAGTGAGACACGATGCCATCCCAGGGAGTGCACCCTCCCGGTCAGCAGGTACCCGGCGCATCGTCCTATTTTAACAGTTTCAATGTTGCTGCAAGGAAACTATTTACTATTGCCATGGGAGGGATGAGAAGGTTGGGGTTCTACAGAATCTCCCCAAACCCCATTTTCAACCTGAGTGGCCGGCACAGCAGAAGAGCCCCTGGGCTCTCAAATCCAATTAGATGAGCTGAGTTAACGCTCCTGTTGTCTTCTGAGTCCTTATGATACATGTTCTGTTTCTGTTGGGTTTTTAATACTAACATATGAACATTGTAAGACACGACTACGAATTACAAAAGGGCCAACTTCAGGGTCCCTTTAAACCTGGGTGCCTGAAGCTCATGAGACCCTGCACGTGCATTTTTCTGGGAAAACCTACAGCTTGCATCACTCTTAACGGGGTTCCCAACTTGTAACGTTGACAATCGTGTATATATTTTAAAGATTGCACTTACCGTAAGAGAGCAGAAGGGAGAAAGAGAAGGGGAGAAATATCAATGTCTCATTGCCTCTCGAACGCCCCCAACTGGGACCTGGCCTGCAACCCAGGCATGTGCCCTGACTGGGAATTGAACCGGCAACCTTTTGGTTCTCAGGTTGGTTCTCAATCCACCAAGCCACGCCACCCAGGGATATTTTACAGTAATTTAAACTTCAATTACTTTGTTCAGAAATGGGGCTGAGGCATGTTCTGAAACAAGGCACGCCATTGTTCAGCAGCTCCTAAACTGGGTAGGAGGCCCAACAAAACAGACCCATTCTTGTCCCGGGAAAGTCTCACTGAGACAGAAAAAAAACCCAGTCCCAGGAGATGTTACCAAATGGCGACAAAAGTGTCTGTCAGGCCAGGGACTGGATGGCACACAGAGACTGCACACGGGGAGCAACGGGACATTTCTCTGATTATAAGAGCCAAGTTGGGGGAGGCAGAGGCAAGGAAGGGGAGCAGTTTAGACGAGAACCTAGTATAAAGGAACCATGGACATGGACAACAGGTGGGATTGACTTTGGGGGGAATGGGTGGGTGGGGAGGGGGACAAAAAGGGGATGGATGTAATACAACAACAATAAAATTAAAAAGAAAAAAAGAAAAAAAAAAGAACCAAGTTGGTCTAAGTTCACGGGGTTCCACTGGTCTTCCTCCTCCTCCCAAATATCACAACATTTTTCACCCGGGAGGGCTAAGCGGGAAGAGGGCTGGTACCGGAACTGAGAAGCACAGCTCAGAGAAAAGAGGTCATTACCAGGACAGCAGGGCTGGGCAAACTGAGCAGGTAAGACTGAGGGCGAGTCAGCATCCTTAGGTCAGGGGACTCTAGGCGCCCTCCTCTGTCTCATGGAGCTTTCCTGCGTGACAGACCCTGAGCTGGGCAATGGCCTCAGCCGGCTCCAAGGCTCTGGCCCCACCAGATCTCCTCTGGGGACGCAGGTTCCTCCCAAACTCCTGTCTTCATGAAGAGCTGGAGGCTCAGCCGGGCTGGCCCCGCTTGCAATGCCCAACGAGCCAGGAGGAAGGGAAGCGGCCCAAGGCGCCCAGATGCTGCAGGAGGCAGAATTAACTGGGGGGCCGGCAGAAAGATGCCTGAAGTTGGGAGACCTCCGCTTTGGGGAGGTACCCAAGCCAACAACAGGTGTTCAACCGAAAGAGGCAAAACTGGACCTTTACAAGAGGGACACGGAGGCAGGAAATGTGTCAGACGCCCGGCCAACGCTATCTATTGAATCTCCCCTCTGGCCTGTTGCCCATCTGAGCACTTCTGGAATGCCCTGGAGAGCTCCTGATTTGGGTGGGGGTCAAGATTCCTTTCCTGGGGTTCCATCCCTACACGTAGAATGTGCGCAATAACGCTATCTAACCCACAGGCTTCCGTGTTAAGGGGAGACGAGGGGCAGTGACTGACAGTTAACAGACGTCAGGAGTAACGTCCAGTAAATGGCAATTGTTTTTGGCTAAGGCTATTCCCATCCCTCCAAGTCGCCGATTCTGGGAAAGGGCTTAAGAACCGCCCCTAAGCCCCACTGGCTTCGCTTAACCCGGAGCCCGCTCGGCCGCCCCACCCCCACCCCCACCCCCACCCTCACCCCCACCCCGGCGGATCGCGAATCCCGGCCCCTCCCCCGCGACCCACCCACCTTCCTCCAGCCCCGCCCTCGCCGCTACCCCTCCGCCCCGCACCCCATCGGTTTCCACTCTTGGCAGACGTACTCCCCACAGCCCGCCACCCAACGTCCACACTCCTGACGCCCCCCTTCGGTCCTGCAGGGTCCTTCCGCAGTGTTTCACCTCTCGGTGTTGTTGACGATCACTCCGCCGCCCTCCGAGTGATTCTTGTTGAGCGCCATAGTCTCTCGGAAAGGGGTCCCGAGCCTCGTAACGCAGTACGCTTGCGCCCCTCCCAGACCCGCCCCGAGTGGCGTCGTTCGTAATAGAGCCAGCCAATCACAACTCTCGAGAGGAGGCTGGCCCAAACCCCCGGATCCCGAGCGTCACGTGGCAAGATCTTACTCCCGCTCCCCCTCCCTCCTTGCTTCGCCTGCGTCACAAACAAGTTGAAGACTACAATTCCCAGAAGGCAACGCTCCCACAACCGCTCCGTTTGCTAGTAAGCAATGCATTCTGGGACTTGTGGTCTTCCAGATCGGGGTGACCGTACCGGGCAAAACTAATGCTCTCGTGCACTCCCCACCTAGTCCTAAGAGTGGCCAGAATAAAGAGTTGGGCGCATCTCAGGGGAAATTAATCGCAAAAGCCCTGAATGCATAGAAAGAGGACTGTAACCTAAACCTGATATTTAGAAAAACATTACTGGGCTCTGGCTGGTGTGGTTCGGCGGGTTGAGTGCGGGCCCGCTAACCGAAGAAGGGTCACCGGTTGGGTTCCCAGGTTAGGGCACCTGCCTGGGCCAGGTCCCCAGTGGGGCCGTGCAAAGGGCAACCAATCCATGTATCTCGTTCTGTTTCTCTGTCTCTTTCTCCCTCCTTTTCACTCTCTCTATAAAGTAAAATTTAAAAATCTTTTAAAAAGGAAGACAATTTTTCCTGGGACATCTCATTCACTCAACGAACATCCTGGGTCGGTCACTGAGCCGTAGGTCTAAGGTCCATAGAAGGGGGCGGGTCTCCGCTCCAGGGCGTGACAGCGTGCGACGGGCTGGCTGGCGGAGAAGAGTCAGGAAGAGCTGCCACCCCCCCTCCTGACGTCCAACCCAGACCCGCACACCCTACAGGCAGCGGATGAGCATGTCCGTGTTCCCCCACTGAGTTGACTGCCGCGCGGGGTGCACCCCAACCTCACCGCCGCCCCCGCCGCGACTGGCCGCGAGGTGGCGCTGCTCCCCTACAATGTCCTGGCTTTTCAGCCCAGCCCGGCCGCTGAACTGATTTAAACAAGACCGAACGAATTGGGCACCGTGTGGAACCGGGCACAATGAGGTTCCGAAATAGGGCTGACTCATGTTAGCTTGTGACCTAGCGCTGGGTGAACCCCGCTGGCCATCTACAGTTAAGTGAACTCCCCCACCTCCAAGGGGAACGTCTAAAGGGGAATATGAGCATCTCACCCTCCATGTGATGGGGCTGGTGCCTCATTAGTCCTAGGGCTCAGAGTTTGATTTGAGGCCAGCCGCTCATGTCCTGACACGTAGAGGCCCACTTCCGTGTCCACCTACTTGACCTAACCTTCTGAGTGGTACATCCTGGATGAAGGATCAAAAACTAGAAAGATAGTGAAACATACCAACCTTGTATAAGGCCTTATGGAAACCCAATCGGACGTTGCAGGACAAGAGCAATGAAGTCGTGCATAAAGGACTTGACGAAATCTGCCCCAAATGGTCAGATGGATTTTCGCACATGCAACCAGTGCCACTGCTGAAGACAATGAAGTCAGTTGCTATGTGCTGAAATGGAAAGATCACCAAGGTTTGTTAACACAGACTGGTGTATAAAATATAGGATCTAGCCCTGGCCAGTTGATTGGGCATCATTCCTCCAGGCCAGGGGTCCCCAGTTCGATTCCCTATTGGGCACAGGCTTGGGTTGCAGGTTTGTCCCTGAGTTGGGGCACGTGCAGGAGGCAACCAATCAATGTTTCTCTCTCACATGGGTGTTTCTCTCCCTCCCTTTTCTCTCTCTAAAAATAAATAGGTAAGATCTTTTAAAAAGTAGGATCTCAATCTAAACTTTCTGGGAAGACCCACTTTGGCATCATTCCATTGAGGCAATGGGTTTTGACGTCGGGGTTGGCTGTGACTTGGGGTGCAGTGTATGCTCTCAATTACTTTCTATTATGCACATAGTTTTTGAACTTTTTAAAAGATTTTATTCATTATTTTTAGAGAGCAGGGCAGGGAGGGAGGAAGAAAGGGAGAGAAACATCGATGTATGGTTACCTTTCACCTGCCTCCAGCTACGGAGTTTTTGAATTTTTATAAACGTTTATTTGAGCCAAAATGACAACATGCTGGGGAGCAAGACCGCAAATGTTCTGCTGTGCACATTTTAAATATTAATAACTTCAGGAAGAAAGAAAATCCATCTAGTAATGGGTATGCAAGAATGACAGCTCTAAGAACTATAAAAGAGAAGGTGGACAATAGTCCAGTCCCACCCATCTCTTTGCTAAACTTCATTGGTGACAAAGGTAAAAGCAGATTTTTGTGGAGCCTGAAGCTTTTACAATTTTGGATGCTGTGCTCAAAAACTTGTGAACTATTGGCTGTTGGCATCAATTCAACACCAACAGGAATCCCCAATTTGGGGTGTGGTGAATAAGAAAACTTTATTCAGTGAGAAACAGCTCAATAGTGATATAGCACAGCTGTGAAAACAGCATGGCTGTGAGCTGACCCTAGGGTCAGGCTCCTCTTTGGCTAGACAGCCCTGCGTAGATCTGCTTTGCCCTACCCTGGCCTGCTCAGACACACACATTTGGAGTTTCCCTTCCAGCCAAGTCTCTGCCCCTGCTCCCTCTCATGCAAATGAAGACTCCAAATCCTCACCAGTTGATTGGTCCTAAAGGCGCTGTCCTCATTGGTCAGAATGGAGCTTCTCTGATGTGAATACAGCTGTGCAGCTCCAATTGGATGGGGGAAGCCTCAGTGCTATTGGTTGAAAAGAATCCCAGGACCTCCTTTATAAGGGCCAGCTCAGGGGGCAGAGAGACCTTTCAGGTCAGCAGTCCAGTGCAGGCTTCTTCCTGAAGTGCAGTATAGGTGTGTGGAGAGAGTTGTTTTGGGGAGGTGTCAGCCATCAGCAGGTGCGGCCTCCAGGGTCATCACAAGGTGCCCTGCCACCCACCAGGGGGAGGAGGGAAGCAGTTTTGTCCGGTTTGGGTTCTGAAGGGCTCTGAGGAGGGTGTGCAGGAAGCAAGGATCTACTCTCGGTCCAGGAGGGGCGGCTGTCTGAGCTGGGGTCGGAGGCAGCGGGGACTAACTAGGAAGTGGGTGCTGTCACCAGGCGAGGGCGTTTAGCAGCGGGCATCGCACTAATAGGAGTTGCAAAGCCTGGCTGGGGGTGTCTCTGGAAAGGAAGCAGGCACCGCTGAGAAAGGGGGTCATCATAACCCCTGACCAGGTCTCCTGCTAGGCTTGCTTCAGCCTAGCATCTCCCTCCCAGGCATGCTGCTAGAGGCTGTTTCCATGTTTCAGTCCAGGCTGATTTGTTTTTTAATTTTATTTATTATTTTCAGAGAGGGGGGAAGGGAGAGAGGCAGAGAGACATCCCGTGTATGGCTGCTCTTCACCCGCCCCCAGCTACGGACCTGGCTGGAGACCTGGCTTGCAACCTACTATATGCCCAGGCTGGGAATCGAATCAGTGACCCCCGGGGTTCTCAGGCCAGTGCCTTATCCACTGTGCCATCAGCCAAGGGCCAAGCTGATTTTTTAAAATGTTTTAAAATGTATTGATTTTAGAGAGAAAGAATAAGGGGAGGAAGGGGGATGGCGGGGGCGGGGGGAGACATTGTTTGTTGTTCCACTTATTTATGCGTTCGTTACTTGATTGTTGTAGGTGCCCTGACCAGAGATCAACCCCGAAACCTAGGTGAATCAGGGCAGTGCTCTAACCAACAGAGCTACCTGGCCAGAGCCTCAGCCTAAACAGACTTTTACCTTCTCAGTCCCAAACCGGTTTTTACTCTGTCAGTTGAACTTATAAATATACATGGATACATACTGGGTCTTGACAGAAATTGTATTTCTTACTCTGGGTCAAGGTTAGAAGAAAAAAAAAAAAAAAAACAAGGAAGGCCACCATGTGGTAAACTCCTTCCCAACCTTTTCGATGTCTCGGCACACATGGAAAACGATGTGTGTTCAGCACAAATGATATTTATTCTGCTCATGGGGCAAATAGATGAAGCTTCTTGGGAGTTAAGAGGATCCAGGGGCCCTCTCACCTCACCCTGGACACACCTGGCGAGCAGTGTGTCTCTGGCAGAGCCACGCCTCTGCTTAGCACACTGTTCAGGATGCTGGGGTCTGGAGAACAGGAGCCATTACAGCTCAACGAAAAGGGGCCATTTCCGGAAACAGGCAGAGCCTGTGTGGACTGGAAGGCGAGAGAGTGCTGAGCTCTAAGCTTGGGGCCCAGATGGGGACGTTTGCTACAGGCTCGGTCCAACCATCAGCTGCCCTTGAGCCGTTCAGCGTGGGTGGGTCCTGGAAACCGCCGGCCCTCTCCACAGCCTGGGAATGGCCCTCACAATGTGTTTTTGCAAAATCTATAAAAGTTGGAGACTCAAACCGTAGTCAGCTAATCCTACTATCGCTCTCCTCTCCGATTTCCCCTTTATCGCATTCCTCTTCCTGTCAGGAGGCCTCAGTGTTTCAGTATGACCACAGCGTTGTGTATTCATGACTGTCTTCATTTGTGGACCCTGAGAAATAAACCTACTTAAAAGGGCTCTGGTGGCTAACTGGACTCAAATTTTAAAAGACAAGCAAATAAACAAAACAAAACCCAGAGCCTAGCAGCCATTTCTACACACTGTGTACTGCTGAGTAACAACACTCCGCTGTCCCATCAGTTACGAGTTCATGGAAAAGTCTCGCCGCCATCCTGCCCGAGGAGGAGGAGGTCCCCGGGGCCACATCAGTGCGGGCAGGACTTGGGCTTTGCTCTTCACGTGGTAGGAGAGGCAAAAGGCTGGAGGCGGGTTTTCACTTCGCCCAAGAGGGGTGACAAGCCTTCTTGTCCCCACAGAGGGTGTGTGGCTTCTCTAACTGTTGCTCTCAATGCTGGCTGAACTCCAGATGGTTTGAAGATACAAAGGCCCAGGCTTTTGTTTAGAGGCAAGGCCTACTGTGTGCTGCTCGGGTTGTAGGAGGGCAAGGCTGGTGGGCAGCAGGGGGCAAAGTGGCTGGACCCAGAGAGGGAAGGGGTGCTGCCCAGTAGCAGAGTTTGGAGGATTCTCCAATGGTAGGACCCTGCACCCCATGCCCCCACTTGCAATCCCAAGAGGTGGGGTGTCATCAACTGGAGCCTGAGCACCAAGTGCTGAGATGTCACGTGTGTGAAAGGGTCTATTCACGAGACAGAAATTACCCCAGCTATCTGAACGGAGAGACTTTACTGTAAATGAACATAGGCATGAAGCAACGCAGGTCACTTTCAAGTTAGGTGGGTAGGTAACTGACTAAGTGAAACAAAAAATTCTGGGGTGTCCAGAGGCGCACACAGCAGCCACTGTCCTGAGGGCTGGGAGCGCAAAGGGCAACGTTGGAATTACTGAAACAGAAGTTTGAAGGAAGCGCCTGGGGAAACGACATGCCAGCCCTCGAGGAGGTGCCCGTGCTGGTGCTGGTGTCTCTGAGCTCCAGGCGGCTGCTTCTGCAAAAGCTGCAAATATGACAAACTGCTTTCAGCTGCTGCTAAAGGACTTGGGTAGCCGGATGCGATGGCCCCTTCTCCCCAGCCGGCACCCCGTGGTGTTCCCTGTTGGGGGTGCCTGGCGGGGCGCCCAGAGCAATGGCAACGTGAGGCAGGCCCAGTGCCCACCCCCCTGCCCCACCCCCGCATGGGGGAGCTGCGTTTAGAGGGTGGGTGTTAGGGATGGATTTGGGTCCCACCCTGATTTGCAGATTAAAATCCTAACACCTAGTACCTTGGCAGGCGGCCTTACCTGGAAGCCAGGCTGTTGCAAACCTGACTAGGGTGGGACCTCACCCAGTTGCACGGGACCTCACAGGAAAGGGGAATTTGGACAGAGGCGCACAGGAAGAACGCCGGGCAAAGATGAAAGCAGAGGCCTGCAAGTCAGTTTGCCAAACTACCCGGCGACATGGGAGGCCTGGAGCAGGCTCGGAGCAGGCTCTTCCTCCCGACCTCGGGAGGGACCAGGCTGCGAGACGGGCCGCATCTGTTGTTTCAGCCACCTGGTTTGTGGGCCTCTGTCACCACAGCCCTAGCCGGCTACTAAGAGGAGCAGAAAGACAAGTTTGGTGCCGTCCAAGACTTGCTTGGCCCCCAGGAGGAGAAGCCTGGTCGTAGGGGGACCCCCGGGCTTGGACCAGGGGCATCTCAGCAGCAGCCCCAGGGGAGATTTCCACCGGGTGGAGGACCCCTCCTATCTACGGCACCCTGCAAACCCAAGATGATCGCCCTGCTGAGGGGGAAGCCCCACCACCACCACCCAAGGTGCCCAAGGTTGAATTTCTGACCCTCTGGGCAATGGGCAGCTCGTGATACATTTTGGTTTAGGCTGAGGGTTGTGGAATGAAATAATGCTTGATACACCACATTTCTGCCCCCCTCAGCCAGGGAGAAAGAGAAAACCCTTGGTAACCCTGAACTTCCTTGCCGTGCGTCTGCAGCTGGTTAGCTGAGCTGTGGGGACAGAGCGGCCCGGTCATGTGAGGTGGGTGCTGTGGAAGGGCGCTGTGTCAGGGCCGGGCGGTCCCACAAGTTCCTGGTTTGCTTCCCCATCAGGAGGCAGAGCCAGGACCCATCTGGGGCTGTTCGTGGTTGCTATGGAGGCGAGCCCCACCCCAGGTTCCCTGGCACGGCCTCCCAGATCTGTCAAGTTGGACTTGTAGCTGCAAAGCCGGTCCTGAGCCATTCCTGCTGGAGGGGTGTTTACAGAAGCCGCTGTCCCTTTGCCCCTCTGTGCCTCCTAAGCCCGGGGAAGCCAGGAGAGGCAGCTTCCCTTCTGAGGGTCCGGCCGAGGAGCCATGCTGGGACAGTGCGCAGAGAACAGGGACCAGGGGAGGCTCTCGGGGGCTGGGCCCCTCCCTGCTATTGCCAGGTCCTCCTTCCCAGAATTGGGGGTGTCCCCATCTCCATGGAAAGGTGCCAAGTGGGGTAGCCTCAGTCCCCCTCACCTATTCTCTTCTCTTTAAACCCATTTCCCCCCGAGTGACAGTGAGTTTACACTTTCTAATCTACTGTGTTGTTTCCCCGCGTGAAACTGCCGCTCCTAGGAGACATCCAGCATCTTGGGCAGGCTCTGCCCCTCCAGAACTGGCCTATCCACCCCATGCTTCTTGCTCTTCTCCCCACAGGCCCCCGGTGCCCCCGGTTCCAGCCCCACCCAGCCTTTCGTCTTGCTGGCTCCTAGTTGTCCTTTGGACCTCAACTGTCCCCCTTCCCCAGGGCCCTCCTGGAAACCCCCTCCCCCAGCCCTGTCAGGGCCCCTTGTCAGGGCCACTGTCTCTTTTTTCCCCTCTGGTATTTGGGAATTTGTGTTTTGTTTTGTAGTGTAGAGGAGGCAAAACTTTTCCTCTACTTCCTTGGGATCTCCAGCTGGGACTGAGAGTTACGCTGACATGAAACAGATGAACAAGAGAAAAATGCAAATTTGTTTTCCAGGTACATGGAAGCCTTCGCAGGAAAATAAAGACCCAGAAAGCAGTTAGGCCTAAGTGCTCATATATTATTGGGTCGAACGAACGGTAGCGATTGCGGCGAAGTAACTGAACCTGTGAGCAGGCTAATCAAGCCTCCAGCTCAAGATAGCTGGTCTGCCCAACTGGCACGTTTTGGGGAGGCACATTCTGAACCCCCCGGGGCATGGTTGGGGGACATTAAGCCCATTCACTGCTGTGTAACCATCACCTCCATCATCTCCAGAACTTGACTTTCCCAACTGAATCTCTGTCCCCTGAAACACCAATTCTCCTTTCCCAGCCCTAGGCCGCCTCCTTTCCACTTTGTGTTTCCATCGGTCTGCCTGTTGTAAGAGGAATCGTCTGAGATTTGTCCTTTTGCACCAGACTCATTTCATGGAGCCCAATGCCTTCCCGGTCCATCCCAACGGTCGTGCATGTCAGAACATTTTAAAAGCTGAAAAATATTCCATCGTATGGAGAGACCACGTGTTGTTCATCCAGGCAGTGAGCACTTGGCTTTTTTCTGTCCTTCGGGGCTGTGGACAGTGCTGCTGTGAACGTGGTGTGCACGTGTATCCCCAAGTCCCTGCGTCCTTTGGGATATGTCCCCACAGGTGGAGTGGCGGAGTGGCAGCTTTTTGTTTTTGTTCTTTTTTTTTTAATTAATTGATTTATTTGAGAAGGGGGAAGGGAGGGGGAAAGAAGGGGAGAGAAACATCAACGTGTGGGAGACACGTGGTTGCCTCTCACACTCCCCCGACCAGGGACTGCCTGCAAGTGCCCTGAATGGGAATCGAACCAGTAACCTTTCAGTTCTCAGGCCGGCGCTCAGTCCACTGAGCCATGCCAGCCAGGGCTACCGTTTGCTTTTATAACACTTACTACAGCTACAGTGACTACACAGCCATTTGTGTGGTTCCCCTGAGCGCATGTCCTGCACTGAGTAACTTCAGTGACTGAGTGAATCTTAGAGGGTGGTGAGAACTTGGGCTGGGCTCATCTTAGCTCTTGAAGAACACATTCAAGGATCTCCACCCCACCCCCACCCCACCCTGAGGATTAAAACTCTTCTAAGGGTATCAATTTTACTCAGTAAATCAGAGGAATAATAATAACAACGAAGCTCACTCTGCCAGAACCTGTGTCAAGCACTTGACTTGAATTATCTCATTTAGTCCTGACCCGTGTGGGTCAGAGGACTGAGCGCTGGGTCTGTGAACAAAAGTGTCATCAGGCCCTGGCTGGTGGCTCAGAGGATGATTTTGCGTTTGTTATACTTCAATAAAAAGTTTATTTAAAGATCCTCTTCCTAGCAACTAATGTTGGAGAGGAGTCTCAATCCCATGGCCCATGTATTCCAATGAGTCAGCAGGAATTCCTTTGACTCTGATGTACGGCCAACTTAAAAGTAAGGCATGGCCCTGGCTGGTGGCACAGTGCATAAGGTGCCCCCCTGAGAATCCAAAGGTCGATGGTTCAATTCCCAGCCAGGGCACATAACCAGGTTGCAAGCCAGGTCTCCAGTCAGGTCTGTGGCTGGAGGCAGGTGAAAGGCAACCACACATGGATGTCTCTCTCCTTCTCTGCCTCTCTCCCTTCCCCTCTCTAAAATAATAAATAAAATCTTAAAAAAGAAAAAAAATGTGTCTTCGGTTCAATTCCTAGTCAGGGCACATACCTGGGTTGCAGGCCAGGTCCCCAGTTGGGGGCGTGATGTATCTCTCACACGTTGATATTTTTCTCCCTCCCTTCTCTCTCTAAAAAGTAACTAAATAAAATCTTTTTAAAAATGGTTTCATTTAATTCTCAAAATAATGCAGTGCGGTTCCAATCACCCTACTTCCCAAGTGGAAAGTTGGGTGCCTCTCCCAAAGGCACACAGCTAGGAACTGGCTGAAGTGGAATATTTAGGCAAGAGTTTCTGATTCCAGAGCTCACGCACACAACCATTCTTCAGTTTGGGGGCAGTAAAGCATGTTTTTTTTTTTTTTTTTTTTTTTTTTTTGTATTAAAGCAGAGCTGGAGATATAGGAGTGAGATTCAGATTTTGAATGTCATTTGAAGAGAAAGTACACAGGACATTAGCTTCTGCCTCCCCTGTGCTTGGTTCCACATACCTCTGAGCCCAGGCAGGAGCTCCATCAGCAGGGTCTGGGAGCCCTGGGGTGATGGGCTGAGGCTTTCTCACTGGGGGAAGCCACGGGGGACCACCCAGGGCCTCCAGCCATTTTTATGCAACTTCCAGAAGCTGTAACTGTGCAGAAAGGGAGCGACCTCGTACCAGATTGTGAAAATTGGCATCAAAGGGGAATCTGTGTGCTGGGTGTGGAGCTCAGTTCCACATAGACCCTGCAGCTAAATACTGTCTTCCTCCTGGGGGAAACCCAGCGGTGCCTCCTCCCAGTCAGCCCTGTCTCCAGGGCCAGCCCGCCTGCCTGGCCACAGTCTGGGACCAGCCTCGCCCTGGGCCGGGCGTCGGGTGGGGTGCGGGTGGGGGACGGTGAAGGAAGGCACTTCACTGAATGTTCCTTGGGAGGGGACGGGAGGAGAAGGGGGTGTGTGGGGAGGGGGCGGCTTGCCTCTGTCCTGGCGTGTGGGAAGGGGAAGGGGCTGGGAGCAGTGGGGGCGGGCAGGGCCCAGGGGGCCACAGCAGCCAAGACGGGGGTGCTCAAGTCCATCGCCATCTGCTGTTGGGGATTCTGGAGCTCACTTTCCCACAGAAACAAAGCTGGAGAGGAGGTTGGCGCCCTGCCTGGCCCAGAGGGCCAGATTCAGCTCATACGACACTGTCTCTGAGCCCCTTCACACTCTCCACCATCATCTGGGACTGGCAGGGCGCTGGCGGCAGCTAAGGAGACCACAGATCCCAGGCAGCTCCGCCAAGGTCTCCGGTGGCCATGGAAACTGGGCCAGGCTGTGGGCAGCTCTCACACGGCGGCCAGCGGCGGTGCCCGCAGGAGGGTGCGTGCGTGTGTGCATTTCGAAAGCACGGGACACATCGAAGCAGGAGCGGGTGTCCTGGGCTGCGTAGCTTCTGCCTGGCCCTGTGCCTCAGTTTCCCCAGCTGGAAATGGTAGTGCTGGGCTTGGACTCGATGGGGCATTTCTAACATTTTTTTTCTTTTGAACAGTTTCTCTCTTTTTCACGCAATCTTGAGTAAACACTGACCTAACTAAAGTGTCAGCAGGGTGGTGAGGGGCTAGCCACTGCCCCCTTGCCCCCTGCCATCCTGCCAGCCTGCCTTGCTGTGGGTACCTCCTTAGGACCCCATGTCTTCTCAGGCATGTTTCAAAGGTCACCAGACTGAATTCACACACACAAATGCAGAGACCCACACCCAGGCGGACACACGTACATACACACTAACGCATACACACAGCACACATGCAGAGGCACACAGGCACACGAACACACATAGAAACACAGAGACTCACACGCAGCGACCCCCTGGCTCCAGCGTTATCCTAGTCACAGAGGAAGGGCGGCAGGGGTGTGGCCAACACTCCAGACGGGATGACGCTGAAACCTGGGATTGCGCCCACCCAGCCTGCCCCCCCACCCCACCCCGGGCCCCAGGTAGCTGGGCCACCCTGAGGTGCCGGTGCCCTGCTCTGAGCCGTGAGGCTGCAGGGCTGGGGTTTGGGGTGGAAACGCACGGTTCTGTGAGTGTGGGGAGCTGAGGACCCCTCTTTGCGTGGCAGGGACGCTGTGGCTGCAGACTTGACACATCCAACTGGGACCCCACGACTGGAAGCGCCAGTTGGGTCTGTCTAGCGCCTGTTCTGCGGCCTGCCAGGGCCCTGCAGTCAGCCACCTGAGGCCTCTCTACAAGGGAAGTGTGTGCGGGGCAGCCCGGCAGCGCCAAGCAGGGTGGGGGGAGAGGGGAGAGGAGGAAATGAGACAAAGCAGGGGGTTGGGGGGACTGCGAAAGGTGGCAGACTCACAGCAGGTAAGGGGACTCTGTCTTGACAGCCAGAGAGCAGCCTACCCCGCCCCCCCGCCCCGTGGGCTCCAGCATTGGGGTGAGCTGGGGGCCCTTGGCTGCCAAGGGAACCAAACTTTGAAAACAAAACACCGGGAGCGAGGGGGCCCCTCCCGGAAAAACAACATCCTGGCTGCGGGGCTGAAGCAAGGTTCTGTAGGAGAGGCTATTTTTAGTGACTAAGGCAGCCAAGGCTTGCATGGCCTTGCTGTCTGGTGGCGGCATAACTCACCCATTGTCCCCCTGACCCCTGGGCGCTGACAGGCCTCTGTCCGCCTGCCCCCCACCCCGGGGCCGTCGCTGGGGTGCCCCTGGGCCACAAAGAGCCTAGAGAGGATGGAGCTGACCTGGAATCACCCTCACCCTGCAGCCAGGGGGCAGGCCCTCCCCAGAAAGCGGAATTGGGGTATCCGGGGCCAGGATGGCAATTTGGGACCGCAGGGGCACCGGGCCTTCCTGGGAGAGAAGCAGAGGCTCCACCGGGGTGCAGGGCGAGGGTTCCCCAGCCTGGAGACAGAACGCTTGCACAGTTGCCCAGCCTGGGTGCAGCGTGAGGACACCGGTCCCTTTATTGCAGATGCTCTGGGCTCAGGCCACGCCCTGCAGTCAGCTCAGTCATGCCCTCCTCGGGTTGAGGAGGTGGGTGTGTGATGGAAACTGTAGGTCTCAAGCTTTCTTGCCCATGTCCAGGAGCCCTGCCCTGCTTGGGGGAGGGGTGATGTCTGCACTGAACCCTGGGCTCAAACACCCGTAAGGCAGGTCCAGACTGAGCTGCGCCGTTAAGGATGAAAATAGCTGATGGGAACCAGGCGCCCAAAGCAAACACTTGGGCAGCCAGCATGACTGTGGGGCGGGACCCTCACAGGAAGAGCCAGCCACCTCCAGCTGCCCCATCGAGAACCAGGGAGTAGGTTGTCCCAAAGGACAGACACCCCATTCTTGCCCCTTCTTCCTGGGTCAGGACTCTCCTTCCCCATTTCTGCCCCCTCTTCCTGGGTCAAGACTCTCCTTCCCAACAGGAATCCTGGGACCAGACTCTGTTCCCTTCTCCTGCCTTTCAAGACCAGCTCTTGAAAGATGAGAAAGACCAGGAATTCTTGGTGGGTGGAGAGAAGGCTAGAAAAGGGGGTCATTCATTCAGCAAATGTTTATTGAACACCTACTACATGCCAGGCACTGTCCTAGGAACCTAGAGAAGGAGGGGTTGGGGGAGCCTGGGTCTGTCCCTGTAGTGGCACTCTCTCCCGGAAGCAAGGTCTGCAGGGCAGAAGGGTCTGAGGGGCACCTGAAGGGGCCTGGGGAGCCTCCTCCCTGAGAGGTCGAAGGCCACGTGTGTGGCAGGTGGAGGCCTCTAGAAACGGAACCGCTGGGGATGGGAGGGACTCCAAGGGAAGCTGGGGCACAGAGACACAGGCAGCCCCGGGCCCCCAGCATCACCTCCTCTTCAGCACAGATATGCAGGACTTCTTGAGGGGCCCAATCTGCAGATGGGCATCCACACTCTCCAGGAAAAACGCTGGCTTCAGCCTGGCCCTGAAGAGCCCCGCGAAGTAGCTGTCCACGTGGCTCTGGAAGAGGTCGGTGGGGGAGGCCAGGGGGCCACTCCGGCCGGCTCGGGGCGCCTTCAGCCTCCGCAGAAGGCTCACCTTGCCTTCCCGCACGGCATAGAAGGCCAGGGCTCGGTTGGCGTATTCCAGGCAGACCCCGACGGTGGGCGAGAAGGGGTGAGGCAGGGGCGCCTCCAGCCCGTTGAACCAGACGGAGAAGTTGCGTCCGTTCCACTGCAGGCAGCAGGAGTGGGCGTTGCGGCCCAGGCGGCCCCGGTCGTAGGGCTCTTGCGGGGAGAAATCTTCAGCCATGACCCCCACGCTGACCCAGCCCTCGATGATCTCCACCTCCCAGTAGTAGGTGCCCCGGTCCAGGGCGCCCTCGCCCAGCACCTGCTCGCAATGAGTAAAGCGGGTGGGTGACTCGGGGTAGTTGATGGGACACAGCACCCGCTTCACGCCTTTCGTTCCAAACAGCTGCAGGAACTTGTCGGCCGAGTCACTGTCCAGGTCCACAATGTACGCGACTGCATCACGCGGGAGAGACGCGCAGGGCTCAGGGCCAGGCTTGGCTGGGACGGCCCCTCCCGAAGGTGCCCACCTCCCCAAACCCAGCCTCCCCGACCTTTGTAGCCAGCACCACTCAGTGCCCCGTGCGCTGGCCTCGCTCACCTCACGAACAAGCTAGGGAACCAAGGCCCGTGCACGGGCACGCGTGTGAGCGGGCACTGGGGGTGCCCAGTGTGGACAGAGGGCAGGGCCCGGAGTCTACTCACACTTGAGGAAGTAATCCCTGGGGGCCTCGCTCTCCAGGTGACCGGTGCTCTCTGGGTCCTGGGCCTCAGCATCATCTGCAGAGGGGAGACAGTGGGCGGGGGTCTCCCTCAACTCCAGACTAGGCTGCTATGCAAGGTGCCCCTCCCACTGCTGTGACTCCAATTCCCCCTTCGCCCCAAGCCTCCTGGGACAGGCACCCACCAGTGACCCTGTGTTCACATGCACGCCTGGTCCTTGGGCACTGCCCCTGCTTCACTTGCCCCGGGGCCCCAGCCCCTCTGAAGTTAAAGGTGGTCTAAGGAAGCCCCTCTGCCCTGTAGGCTGTGGCCAAAACAGCTGACTGGCCATTGCACAGCAGTGGTCACTGGTCACTGGTGGGATTTGGGTCCCACCCTGCCAACAGGCATAATTTCCATCCTCTGCTCCGGAGTGGGTGCCAGGCCTGGGGAAGGATGAGTCACTGGGAGGGGACACCCACCTTCCTCGGGGAGCTTCTGCAGCCTGTCCTCGTCCGGGCTCAGCCCCCGCAGTTGCTCCCACTGGCTGGTGCAGGCTGCCTTCAGCGCGTCTCTCACCGCCCTCACTGCTTGGGACGACTTAGTGAAGCTGAGCTCCCTCGGGGGACCGGGCCCAGGGCTGCGCCCCTCCTCCAGGGCCAGCCTCAGTGCCAGGAGCTCCTGCGCCAGACAGATGCCCATGAAGGCCCTGCCCCCACTCCCTCGTTCCTCCTGGCTGGGGCGAGACCCTAACGGTCAGGGCCCCACGGCCTCCTCCTCCCTCTGCCTGCTCCCCACTCCCGGGCCCACCTGCAGGAAGCTGACGGAGTCCGCCTCGTGGACCTGACTGAGGCTGTGCAGGGCCTGGCTGAGCCTGCCGCGCTGCTCCTCCTGCCGACGAAGGTCGCCCTGGGAGTGGCTCAGCATGGCGGCCTCCCCCTCCTCAATGAAGCCCAGCACCTCGGCCTGGAAGCTCTGAAGGGCGGCTGAGGCCTCGGAGAAAAGCCGGCTCACCCGCTCCCGCTCTGCCACGGCGGCACTCTGCACAGGGCAGGACGGCAGAGACCATCCCTGTTCAGGGCCCATCCTTCCTGGGCCCCACCTCCCCACCCTATCCTCTCGAGGGGACAGAGGGACCGACCTGGCTGCCCCGAGTCTAGGCCAGGTCAGGGGAGACACTCGGGCCAATGGCACCGGGCAGTACCCTGAGCGCAGGGGGGGCGAGAACAGGCCACGAGCTCACGGCGCCAGGAGCCCGACAGCCCGAGGGGAGGGCACAGGGTTAGGGTCAGATCTGACCTTGACGAGGGCCACCGTCCGCCGGGACTGTGCAATGCTGGCCCCCAGCTCGTCCATGCGGTCCTCCACGGCGCTCAGCACTTTGGGCTGCTCCGCCTGGGGGTGACAGCCGTCTTTAATTGAATTTAAAATGTTTTAAATGGATGTGAGGGACAGAGAGAGGAAACGAGGGGAAAGAGAGAGAGGTTTGTTGTTCTATGCATGATGCATTCATTGACTGATTTCCGCATGTCCCTCACTGGGGATTGAGCCCTCCACCTTGCAACACGCAGGCTGAACTGTCTGGGCAGGGCTGGCATCCTTCTTGAGCAGGGGGTCTGGCAGAGGGGTCCCAGGCCTCGCCAAGGGGCCAGCGGAGGGATGGCTGGGAGGAGTGCTACCTGTGCATAGGTGGGACTGGGTGTGGGTGGCCATGCGGTCCCACAATGTCCCAGAGGTGCGTGAAGCCCAGGCGGGTGCCCTTCCCAAGTGCCCAGCGAGGGCACAGGCTGCTGTAGGTTGCTCCCCCTCTCTGACCAGCAGGCAAGTACACGGTCGTCCATGGCCCCCAACTCACATTCACTTCAGCACTTCCTTCGGTGGGGAAGGGGCAGAGAATGGGAGGTGGCTACACAAGAGGGCGTTTCAACTGTCCTGGGAACCCCTGTCCCCAAAGACTGTGTGTCCCCAACCCAGGGCTGAAAAATGGGGATTCCAGGGTCTTATGAGTCACGGCTCTAGGCAGGAGAAACGGAAAATCCCAAGACTAAGGAGCCAAGACTGGGCTGGAGGCCAAAGGAAACTAGGGGTGGAGGTAGCAGGACCCACTGCTGCGGGAACAGCCGGACAGAGCTGTTCTGTGAGCCCGCGACACTGCCATCACCTGCCACACCCATCCACAGCCGCTGCCTCAGCCCGGCCCTCTAAGCCGGGATCCGCCTGAGCCCTGCCGGCTGGTCAGTCACTGCGGGAATCAGTGCCCAGGATCCGCTGGCCTAGCTCGGCCTGTCTGCCTTAGACCAACCCCCCCACCCCCTCACCCCCACACGGGCTCCGCTCGGGCTTCAGGCCCCAGGCCTGCCCTCCGCGCGCTGTCTGCGTTCTCACGGGCCGCCTTTCCCCCCAACCATCTCCAAAAGGAAAGCCCCACAGCGAGCGGACGAACGGCATTATCACAGCTGGAAGGGACAGCAAAGATCCTCAGTTACAGGAGAAAATGAACCAACAACACGGGGACGGGGTGGGGGCGGTTCCTGGCCCTCGACTCGCACGACCAGCCACCCCCCGCGACCCGGCGGCAGCGCCCGCGCCCACCTCCTGGAGCGCGCGCTCCTGTTCCAGCGGCAGGAGCTCGTGGCCTCGGTGCTCCTGGGCGGCGCAGGCCTCGCACAGGCACACGCGCTCCACGCGGCAGTAGCGCTCCAGCGGCCGCAGGTGGCGCGGGCACAGGCTCTCCTCCAGCCGGCGCAGCGGTGGCACCAGGCGGTGCCCGCGCAACGCGGGGCTGCGCTCGTGCGGACCCAGGTGTGCGGGGCAGAAGGAGGCGAGGCAGGAGAGGCAGGAGAGCGCGGCGGGCAGGGCGGCGCCCTCGGGGCACGCGTCGCAGCGCACCGGCTCCTCACCCGCCGGCCACGACTCGGGGGCGCGGGGAGCAGACGGCTCGGGGGCGCTGGGCGGCGCGCTGGGGGCCGCAGGCTCTGGGGACGGAGCCGGAGCCGAGGCCGGGCCGGGCCCGGGCCGGAGGCCCGAGCCCTGGCGGAGCTGCAGCAGCTCGGACAGCGTGTGGTTCTTGCGGAGCTGCAGGCCGTCGGGGAAGGGCTCCTGGCACAGCGGGCAGCGGGCCGCGCCTCCCGATGCGCCGCCTCCACCGGCGCCGCGGTGCGGCCAGAGCGCGCCCAGGCAGGCGAGGCAGAAGTTGTGGCCGCAGGGCAGCGTCACGGGCTCCCGCAGCGGCTCCAGGCAGATGGGGCAGTTGAAGGGCCCGCCGCCGTCCATGGCTCCGCAGCCGCCCGGGCACCGCCCGTGCTGCTCCTGCCTGGGAGGGACCCGGCCGTGAGCGCCAGGGCACCGCCCCCTGGGGCCCAGGCCAAGGGCCCCGTCCCCGCCTGTCCTGAGCGCGGACCGCCCCCCACCCCCACCCCCACCCCACCCCGCGCCACAGGCCCGCCCGCCTTTCCCTACACGCGGCCCAGCTCTGACCGCGCGGGGCGGCCTCTGGGCCCCGCCTGACTCCGAGGGGCTCCGGGGCAATGGCCTCTCCTGGGCCCGCGGGTCTGCGGGCTGGCGCTGCTGCGAGGGGTGCGCGAGAGAGGGCGGGGGGCAGAGGCCGCGAGGGGAACCCCCTGGAAGGGAGCGGGGAAGGCGCTCACCCCGCTGGTGTGGCGCCAAGCCTGGCGCGGGCCGGGCAGGCCGGGCTAGTGCCCGCGTCCCGCCGCACATGCCCCCTCCGGACCCGGCTCTGCGCGCTTAGCAAAGCCCCCGAGCTGCTGACTGCGGAGAAAAGTGACTGCTGACGGGCGTAGTGACTCTCTTCCCCTGGTGGGGGACCTCGGCTTTTCTAATCTGAAATGGGAAGTTGACACCATCCTCCCCCAGTCCCCTGAGGGATTCAGTTACGGTCCGCGGACCCTGCGGGCACCTG
This sequence comes from Noctilio leporinus, assembly GCA_004026585.1. Taxonomy (NCBI): domain Eukaryota; kingdom Metazoa; phylum Chordata; class Mammalia; order Chiroptera; family Noctilionidae; genus Noctilio; species Noctilio leporinus. The sequence continues at coordinate 327,352 of PVIW01000971.1, forward strand.
GTTGTGCCTGGGGCGAGGGGTGGGGGTTCCCCGAGTGGAGGCGTTTGTTAAGATTCATCTTACTATGCATTTAAAATGTGCACTTTATTGTACGTACGTGACACTTTAATAATGGTAGTTTACAAAAATAGAATGGCAACAGAATAACTGAAGTAACATTGGGTTATAACCCAAAGTATAAAATAAACATCCACGTGTCCATGCTGATATCAATGAATGGACACATAAACGACTGGGTGAGAGCGGACAGAGCTGGGGTTGCCCCCTGCTCGCCCATGACCAGGCCATTCTCAAAGCCCTGTGCAGCCTACAGGGCCCTTGTCAAAGGCCTGTTTTTATTATATTTATGTATTTATTTTTAGAGAGGGGAAGGGCGAGAAGAGAAGAAGAGAAACGTCAATGTGCGGTTGCCTCTGGCAAGTCCTGCTTTTATTTATTTTTATTATTTTATTTTTTTTAATACTTTATTATTTTTAGAGAGGGGGGAAGGGAGAAAGAGAAGCACTAATGTATGGTTGCCTTTCACCTGCCTCCAGCTACAGAGCTGGCTGGAGACCTGGCTTGCAACCTCCTTATGTGCCCTGGCTGGGAATCGAACCAGTGACCCTTGGGTTCACAGGCCAGCACCTATCCACTGAGCCACTAGCCAGGGCTTTTATGTGTTTCTTTGATACAATATACAACAAGATTCTCTGGAGGCCTAACAGTTACTGTATTTTTTGAAACAATAATGAACACAAATGATATTTCAAGTTGTCTGTCACCACTGCCACATGCTTTGAAAGTATCTGTGATCTCTATTGGTGACAAGTGACAGCTATTGCTCATAGCATTGTAGTGTGTTCTCTCCATTCACAGGGAGATAGAACTTAGCTTAATGTTGGCTAAGTTCCTGGGAGGAGGGAAACCAACTAAGATCTATCCAGCACTAAAAGAGAGGCACCTCTCACCCCTGCCTGGGGGATTCATGGGAAAGAAAGGGGGAACCCTGAAGGCCCTTATGGAAGGAGTGACATTTGAGCTGGGCTTTCATGGACTGATTGCTAGTACTCAGGCATGCAGAAACTAGGGCAGGAAGATCTTCAGGGCAGAAGGAGTAGCCTAGGGAGGTGGCCTGGGTGTGCCCATTTGGCAGGGAGGCAGATAATGAGTTCCATCCGTTGCTTTCCACAGGGAGCCCTTGATCATGACTGGCCCCGTTTGCCAAGACCAGGAGCGGTCCAGAGGCTCAGGCAGGGGCACCCCCTTGCTCTGGGCTTGCTTGGTGGCCAGACTGCCTGGACTTGCTGAGACCACAGACTTGCCTGATTCTGGAGGAGAAAGGGGTACCTCTCCAGTTGGGGTGCTCAGGGGGGAGTCCCAGCTGGCCCTCTGCTCCCCACCCCACAGCCTGTTCAGGGAAATCTGCTCCTCCAGGAAGGCATGGAGATTTGATTAGTCTGGATGGTGGCATTTTGATATTTCATTTGTATTATCATAGCTTTAAAGTTGCTTGCCCAATATATTTATTCCTTTTACATGAATTGGGTCTTAAGGGGAAAGAGTAGCTGGCACTTTTGAGCTATGAGGAGCGTGTCCACGCCTGCCTCCCTCTCCTCCTCTCCCCTCGCAAGGACTGTGATTGCCAAGGGTGGGAAATGGAATCCTGACAGGCTTCATATCTTGCTGCAGGTCACATAACTAGTCCTGCAGAGGAGGAAGAATTTAAGTCCAGAAGAGGCAAGCTGAAAATAATCCTAAACCTCATAGGTGAGCCTGTCTGGCTGCAGTCTTATTTAAAAACCAAAAACCAAAAACTGGTGGCTCAGTGGATTGGTGCCGGCCTGCACACCCAAAGGTCGCTGGTTCGATCCCCAGCCAGGGCACATAACGAGGTTGCAAGCCAGGTCTCCAGCCAGGTCCCCAGCTGGAGGCAGGTGAAAGGCAACCATACAGTGATGTTTCTCTCCCTTTCTTCCTCCCTTGCTTGCCCTCTTCTCTCTAAAAATAATCAATAAAATCTTAAAAAAAAAAACAGAAGCAAAACCAATCCAGCGAAAGCGGCATAGCCAACAAGAGCCATTAACATGCCCTTCCTAACATCCCTTGCATCTTGGAAAGAAAATGAAATGGGATCTAAGCCATGTTCTTTCCCGGAATGCTTTTGATGCACTTTTTAAAAATTGGATTTGTGTTTATTTCAAATGATACATTGAGTGTTTTTGAAGTAAACAATTCAATGAGGCTTATAAATAATAAAACCGGGAAGTCCTGTGCCCTGCCCACTCTTGCTGCCAGGGACAAATGGGTTTTTTTCAGCGGAAAGAAACTCCCACCTCGGGAGTGCGTCCTAGGAGCCCTGAGCCTGTGTGGATGGTGCGCCTGGATTGCTGGAGATTTATTCTTACTTCTCTTTCCTGTTGGATTCTGTTGTTCCAGGGTCTTTCCTTCCCATCACTGATTTACTTCTTTACTTTGAAAAGTCCCCTGGGGGCTTTGTGTGGTGGCTGTGGAGGTGCCTGCAAAGACCTTTGTTCCGCTCCATCCTAGACCCACAGTTAGGCTGGGACTGGGGTCCTAGAATGGAAATCCCTTCCCCTCCGGGTGGCAGAGGCCCAGCTCCCCTGAGCTGCCAGTTACTTGAGGCTCCGTTTCCTTCTCCTCTCTGACCTCCAACCCAAGGCGCTCTGACTCCACTGGCCCCTAAGCCCATCTTTTATTTATGTTTAGTTTTTTAAAATTAACTTGTTCAATTCGTTTACATTTAATACTACCTTGTATTAGTTTTAGGTGTACAGCATAGTACTTCACCAATCATATACTCTACGAAGTGTTCCCCAGGACCCACCCGGTACTGTCCATAGTTATGACACTATTACTGACTCTATTTCCTATGCTGTAAGAGTCTCTGTTCTGTTTTATAGTCTCCCAATCCTGTTTCATGTGTGCGTCCTGATTCTGCCTCACAGAAGCAAGAAGGTGGGAGCAGTGGGGTAGGAAGAGGTTTTCAGACGCGACAGCCCAGAGGGAGTCTGTGCCTCCTTTCCCTCCGCAGCCGTGCGTTGTTCTGTCGGCATCAGGTGGTCGAAGGGAACCTCACCTGAAGCCTTCCGAGAGAAGTGCTGTGCCACTCTGTAGCGATGGCAGTGCCGCCCTGTCACAGGGCATGTAAGTTAAGGCGCAACACAGAGCCTTAACTTCCCAGGAAACAACACGGAAAGGAGGAACAACAGGGCAAAAAAGGAAATTTGTGGAATAAGTGACCCCAAATACTTCACACCATGGAAGGAAAAAGGGAGCCCGCCTTCCTCCCTCTGTCCCTGCAGAGTGTGGGCTCAACTCGCTGGACACACGTTGGGGCTTTGGGATCAGGAAGGATAGCTGCAGTCTGCGCTCCGGGTGGCGATGGCCACGTGGCCAGCCCTGTGCCGCTCCCTCCCCCCGGGCCTTCACCTGGCTGTGCAGTGGGGTCCTGACAGCTTCCTGTTACTTGGTCAGGATGCCCAGTGTCCTAACCCCTCCCCACTTAGGAATCTTACTGGTAGCTCCTCGCCCAGGCTGCGCCCATCTGCGGCCTGGCCCTGCCCTTGACCAGAGAGCCGCGGAAAAGCAAGGCCACAAGACAGTGTCTGCAACTGTGGCAGTGACCACAGCCAGATAGCAATTTAGCAGGCAGATACATTTTCAAGAAAAACAAAAATACGTTGTACTTTTTGCAGCATATATTGTTGCATGTTATCCTTTAAAAAAAAAAAAAAAAAAACTATTTTTGAGAGAGACACTGGTTTGTTGTTCCACTTGTAGAGGCACCTTTGGTTGATTCCTGTACATGCCCTGACCGGGGATCAAACCCGCAACCTAGTTCATCCTAGTTCATCGGGAAGACAATCCCAACAACTGACCTACCCGCCCAGGGCCTAAAATAACTTCAATTGTGAAACATTTACATGTGAATACATGTAGAGTCTAAAAAGTTATAAAGCAAACACCCTTGTCACCACCACCCAGATCAGGAAGCAGGCTGTGTCCGGTACCAAATGAGCTTCCCCGTGACCCAGCAGTCCCACAGCCAGAAACACAGCAGGGGCATGTGCGGTGACCCTCACAGACGCGTGTTCTCAACAGCAAAGACCCGGTGGATAAGAGCATCTGGCGCTGTGCTGGCCCGTAAGCATATCGGTGCTCATACTCCTTACAGTATGTGTAGGGACAACAGGCCGAGCTGCTATGGCTCCCTGTTGTGACCGGGGGACAGCGGGCAGAGGGGGTGATGAGGGGTGGGGGAGCAGGAGCAATTCGACTTACAGGTGCTTTGTTTTGGCCTTTGGTCTAAAACTAAAATCTTCAAGTGCTCAGAGTTTCTGCTGGGCAAGTCCAAGTTAGCTTGTGCACAGCTCCTTGCCCAAAGATACTCAGTGCGGCAACATTTTTATGGAGCCCTAAATAAAACAACGCGAGTGTCCGATCGTGGGTAATTAAGCCCTGGTAGCTGTTAGCATGACTGTTGGTTCAGTAATCATTCAGGAAACAATTTTTATAATGAGAAAAATGCAGAAAACAATTGTTTATGGAAAGGTCATCACAAGGATGTAAAAAATAGGAGAGGCTACAATATACCAAAATGTTAAGAAAAAGAAAAGAAACAGAGACAGGGAAGGAAGCGGTAAGAACTGTTTTTCTCTGAATTTCCTCTAGGAATTGTTCGTGGTTCACCCCCTGGTCTTCCTGGTCTCGGCTGGAGGCACCCTGCGCGACACGCGTGCTATTCTGCTAGATGTTGCTGCTCGCTGTGGCCTGCACCATGCAGCACGCTCTCCTGTAGGACCAGCAGCCCCTGGACGCTGCCCTCACCCGAGGCCCAGGCAGTGCCCAGCACTGGGCTCTACTGAGGCAGGGGCCTCCCATTTTACTCTATGCTTAGTCCCTGTCCCCTTCAAAGAGGCTGGAAAAGTAAACTCCAATTTGGGGGCGATCCTTCCCACCCCCACAAGTGGCCCAGCCTGGTTCTAAGTCAGCCGGCTGGCCAACAACCAGTCCCACAATAGCTGTGGTCTTGGGTCCAGGCCAGGGGCTGGGCAGCTCTTGGGCACACGGGTACTGTGGCACCTGTTCCCTGCGCAGATTCCCACCCAGTGTCTCCCTCAGCTAAGCCCAAAGGCCTCTTCCTGGAGCTCTGCAGGGAGCTCGGCCTCAGGCCTGTGGCACAGGGTTAGGGTCCTGCCCTCCAGGAGCCAGAAGACGGGGCAGAGGGGCCGGGTGAAGATGGCATGGAAGGTGTATAGGCGCTGGGCCTCGGGCTCCAGGCTGTAGAAGGTGAGGCAGCCAGAGGACAGGTCCAAGTCCACGCCCAGGAGCTTCCCTGCCACCGCTGGGAGGTGCTGGGCCTCACCGTTGTGCCAGGCCTGGGCCCTGTCTTCCTGGATGCAGAGCCCCCACGAGCTGGGCCCCCGGCCAATGTTGTCTGTGTGCGGCCCCATCCTGCTGCGTGCCAGTTCTGGGTAGGCGACACCCAGTGTCACTGAGTGGTCAGATGCGTGCACCTCCCAGTAGTGCCGCCCGGACCGGAAGCTCTGGGCGCACTGAACCTGCCAGAGCTCGAAGCTGCCCGGTCCAGCCAGGCCCCGGGGCTTCCGGCAGTGCTCTACCTGCTGGTCCTTCCGGGACAGGTAAAGGTGGCGGTTGGCACTCTCCGGGTCAAAGGTCAGATTCCGATAATCTGTTGGGGAAAGAGGGACTGAAGGTGAGCGGGCGGGGTGCCTGTGCGTGTGCTCTCCTGTCCCCAGGGGGGAGCAACAGCAGCGGAGGCTCCATCGAGGGACGCTGCATACGGGCCCGCACACGGCAGGCCGAGTGGGCATGGATGTCTGCACGACATCCGTCCTGCAGCCACCTCTGAGGTGGCCCCTCTGCTCGCCTCATTTCAGAGGAGAAAGCAGAGCAAGATGCCCTAACTTGGGAGCAGTAGAAGAACCACGACCGATCGCAGACCTGTGTGCCCGGAAGCTCCCGCAACACTGTACTGGCTCCACCTGCTCAGTGCGGACTGGGCGAGAACGGATCCAGAGAAGGGAAGGGCACAGCAGGACAGTCACAGCATGCGCCGCACGGATACGCATGTGCACGTACATGCGCTCACAGTGCACACGGTGACACACGTGTACCCGTATCCGAGCATAGTGCACTCACCTGCACACACAGGTGCGCGCGCGCACACACACACACACACACACACACACAGCCTCCTTACTCTGCCAGAGTTTCCTCCTCAGCGGACAAACCAGGCTTGGGGGCGATGTCAGGGCACCTGGGGCCTCTAGGGGACAAAGCAGAGTTAGGGGAGGGACGGAGAGGGGAGCCCCTAGGGTCTGACTCCACTCCCACCCCCAGGGGGACAGACAGCTGGGCGGGAGGGGTAGGAAGAGATCCCTCCTTGGTCAGCCTTACCCAGAGCTAAGTGGGCAGTCTCAGCTGGTACCCCTCGGGGGCGCTCCGTATCCAGGAGGAGGCCACAGAGCTGACTCAGAGACTCCTTCAGGCCATCTAGCTGCTTATCTGCATCCCACTGTGGGGGAGTCAGGGGTCCCAGAGGCCCTGGGGGCACCAAGAGCTGTGATTCCTAAGTCCAAGGACAGCTGCGGTCAGCTTGGGCGCCATGGGGCAGGTGCGTTGGCTCCCCAACCTGCCACCCTCTGCCCTAGTACCTGGAGGAAGGTTCGGTCATCCAGCTGCTCCAGGAGGTCCTGAATCCTTTGGTGAAAGCGAGTCACAGCCTCCAGGTGGTCCCGTACTCGCTGCTCCTCCTCCTGGGCCTGTGTCAGTGCCTGTGTCTTGGCCACCTGGATGTTTCTCAGTGCCAAGTCCTGACGCGCCTCCAGGGCCTGAAGCAGGCAGCTGAACTTGACAGAGATCCTGGAAGCCAGGGTGGAGGCCGAGCTCTGGATGGGCACAGGAGGAACCTAGGGTGGTCTGGGCCCTGCCCCACACCAGGGCAGGCTGGGGCCACTCAGCTGCCCACTGGGCTGAGGGGTGTAGATTAGATATGGGGAGCTGGGGTCCCTGAAACCTCTTTCCCCATTCCTCCACCCCACTCCGATTCCAGGAAGCATTATGGACCAGTGTCCAGGGAGCAGCTGGTACCAGGGGTGTGGTGGGACCAACTGATGGGGTGGGACAGGCTGTACCTGGATGTGGCTACTCTGCTGCTGCAGCTCCTGTAGCTGGCTCTCAGCCTGGCTGGCCTGCTGCCGGGTGACCTCCAGCATGTCTCTCAGCTGGGCCTGTGGTGCCCACCGGGGGCCAGGGGATGAGTGACATGAGGGGACCAGGACTGGCTGAGGGCCCCCTCTGTCAATCAACAGACACCTGCAGGTGCTGAGCACCCCGTCCTTGTGCTGCCCTGGGCAAGGCTGAGCAGGGGCCGGCAGGCAGAGTGCCTGTCCTGGTCTAAGTCCCCGGAGGTGGGGTCCGAGTTCCAGGGAGGCCCAGACAGAGCCCTCTCCCCACCTGGAACAGGGTGGTGCGCAGGTGGAGCGGAAGCCTTGGGCTGAAGACCTGACTTCCAGCCCCTCCTACAGTGGGAGCAGCATGGGGCAGAGCCCCCACCCTCTGGGCTGTAACCCCCTCTCTGGGCTCACAGAGAAGGGGTGATGGCCCAGAGCACCGAAGTGGTTTGTCCAATGGGCCCTGCAATGCCTATGTAAGACGTGGGCTCTTCCAAATGCCTGGTCAGGGCTGAGCCCACCTTGGGCATGAGGGGAAGAGGGCACCCCTACTTGGCTGTGCCCCTTCTGGTCCCTTGATGACCAAAATGTAGTCTCCTGGGAGCAGGACACTGTCTCCCGCCCCACCCCAGGATTTGGGTTCCTGCACTTGGTCAAGAACTGTCTTCCTCTTCTCCCAGCAACTCTTGGAGGGGAAGGAGGGTGTTACCCCACTTCCAGCCGGGCCAAGTCGTCAGATGTGCCCCAGCGGGGAGTGCAAGGCAGACTTGGCTGACGGCCCCAGAGCACACCGGGCAGCCCTTCACACTTGGCCTCCCGCAGTAGCAGAGTCCGGGCTCCAGCGGGCTCGGGTCATCTAGTGGTACCACCCGTGCCCCTCCTGCCTTCTCGATGCCGTCATTCACAGGCCCGCCACAAGCTCCCCTGCGAAACGCTCAGTCTTCCTGCCACCAAGAGCACCAGCGGGGCTCCCTGACCTTTTCGCCGGCCGAGCCCTCCGCCTCACCGCACCTGGCTCCTGGCGCCCTTCCCCCGCCTTGTTCCCAGCGCCAAACCTTTATTCCAAGCACCCGCGTTCTGACCAGGACCTTGTTGGCATAAAGGCACCCCAAAGCCGCCCCCCGCAGAAGCCGCGCGCACAGAGAGCAGGGTGGGGCGCCCCGCCAGTCACCTCGCGCTCCTGGCGCTCAGCGTCCAGCAGCGCCTGCTCGTGGCCGCGACACCCGCCCACGGCGCAGGCGCCGCACACGCAGCGGCCGTCGGTGCGGCAGAAGAACTGCAGCGGCCGCCCGTGCTGCGGGCAGCGCGCGCCCGGGTCGGCGGCGGGGCGGGCGGCCGCGGCGGGGCGGGGGGCCGCGGCGGGGCGGGGGGCCGGGCCGGGCTCGGCGCGCACCGCCTCCAGCAAGTGGCTGAGCGTCACGTTGCGGCGCGGCTCGGCGCCGTCGGGGAAGGGCTCCCGGCACTCCGGGCACACCCTCTCGCAGCAGCCCCAGCAGTCCCGGATGCAGGCCCCGCAGAAGTTGTGGCCGCAGGGCAGCGTCACCGGGTCCTCGTAGAGCCCCAAGCAGATGGCGCAGGTCAGCTTGTCCTCCAGCAGCTCCCGGGCCATGGCGGCGGCCGGCGCACGGAGGGCGGGCCGAGCCAAGTCCGGGGAGGTCCTGGCCGCTTAAAGGAGCCGCGCGCCCCGCGGCGGCGGCGGGGAGGAGCGAGGACCGCCTTAGGGGGCAGAGTGACACCCGTCCCCCGGGGACCCGGGTCAGCTGCCGCTGCCACTAGTAGCGCCCGCCGGCTGCAGCGCCCCGGATCCAGCCCTGAAACGCCCCCATGAGCTAGGCTCAAGCACCCCTGCTTTCCTCCTGCCACTCCAGGCTGGGAGTCGGGGTCCAGTTCTCCCCGGTTCCGCCCTGGGACCCCCATCTCGCTTCCCTAGACCCGGAGTCCGGCAGCTCCTGAGCAGATCAGTCCCAGCCTCTCAAGAACCCCAGGGGCCTCCCGCCCCGTCATGGCCTTCGCCTGAGCCCCTCAAACGAAAATCTAGCAGCACCACGGCCTCCCTCCCGCGGTTCTGGCGGCCGCGTGTGCGTGCACGCGGCGGGCACACAGCCTGTGCTCAGACCTCTCCTGACCCAAGGGGCTCTGCTGCTCGGGCCACAGTGGAACCTCGCTTTTCTAGAGCAGTGGCTCCCCTGCAGCTGAGCGAAGGGGCTTCCGATCCGAATTGCTAACCCCCTGCCTTGTGCTGGGCGGGGACCCGCTGGAGTGGGGCGCCTCTCCTGACCCAGCCCCGGAGCCCTCCCTGCAACAGGGCAGGAACGCAGCAATGCGCCTTGTGTTGTAAATGCAGTTTTCCTTGGGGAAAAGATGCACAGATCTTTTGCTTGGCTACTAGGCAGACTTTTCCTTTAGTAGAAATACCCTAACTGCCCAGGGAGGACACGGAGGTCTCTCTGGGCCCGACAGGGGTGTTGTGCCTGAGATGCCTGCAGTGACTGGAGTTAACAGGCCAAGTGTCTGCATCACGCTGTTCAGCCAGGGCCAGCGTTTGGGGCAGGCAGGTCTTTCCAGAGGCCCATGGGAGCAGCCAAGGCCCATGCCCTGCTTTTCTTCTGGACCCATCTTCAGCCACTGGATCACAGGGCCTCTGACACCCTCAGGAGGGCAGAGAAGGGGTTACTCCTGGGGTGGGAGCTTGCCCTCTTGCCACTCATGAACCACAGGATTCATTGGGGATGGGGTATCTGGCGACTCCAAAAAATAGACCCAGACCAGCTAGGGAAGAAATCATCTTTATTCATACAACCACTCCTGCCACCACCCCCGGGGAGTGTTTCTTCACTCCCAGGCCAGGCCTGCTGGGCGGACGGCAGTGGGCTGCCTCGGGCAGGGGCTAGAACCCCACAGCTTGGGCCCTGCAGCTGTGTATCTATGGTTCCTGCCTGCAGAGCCTGACACAGTGGCCTGAGAGGCCCAGACCACCCTGAGGTGGGCGGGTGGCAGTCTGGACACTCAGTAGATGCCGTAGGTGGGTTCGTGACTGTCTCTGTACCGGTCCAGGTAGCGCAGGGGCTGTCGGTGGGGGAAGCGCTTCTGCTTGGGGTGGTAAGGAGGTGGCCGCACGAACTCAAACACAGGTTCCCGCATGTCTGCAAGGAGAGTGGAGGGGAGGATGTGGGTGCCGCTGGCCCGAGCCCTTGGCCTTCTCTGGGACTGCTCAGCCAGCCACCTGAGGACTAGCTGACCCCCCCGCCCTGAGACCAGGGAGAACTGCCTGTCAGGTCAGAAGAGGGCTCTGGGCTCAGGCCAGCCATCCCCTCCTTTAGCCTGCTCTGCCCTTACCCAGAAGCTTGTGGAAGGTGTGGGTGACCGAGTCATCCCACCGGCATTGGAAGAAGGCCAGGCCGGCTGGAGTCATGGCTTCCTGGTGTTTCTTATAGAAATCAAAAGTGTGGAAGGTGCGCTGGGCAAGCTGGTAACTGTTGGAAGATGGGGGGACTCTGAGTGGGGAAGCAGGCACCAGAGCCCCACCCCCACCTCCCACAAGCAATCCTGAGAAGCCCCCCAGGGTCTGCCTAGCACAACTCCTGTCTGCCCATGTCAGGGCCTGAACTGACAGGAGGGCTGAGCACGACTGACCATTGCCGGAGGCTGGCCTGAGGCCAGGAAGGATGCTGGGGGCTTGCAGGGGTGTGTGTGCGCATTAATTACCAGGGTGAAGGCCGGATGTCCCCAGAGAAGTCGATGGGTTTGTCCTGCTTGAAGAGCAGGAAGACAAGGCGGTGGAAGCCAGAGCCCCGGGCGGGGAATGGGGGGAGGTAGGGGCACGTCTCCTGTCCTTCAGCCACCCTGTTGCTTGGGATGTTGGTTCTGGTAGGAGGTGAAGTAATCAGTGAAGAGCTGCTCCACAGAAGTGGCAGCAGGAGCTCCCCAGAGGGTAAACAGCTCACAGGACACAGACCCTAAAAGGAACTCGACCACATCATCCCATAGGAGGTAGAGCTTGGGGAGCCCTGAGCTCAGGGGCGGAAGACTGGGGTCCCAGAGACAGTGAGCACAAGAGCAAGGCCCAGCAGCCTATTTTCATGGCCCTGCACGGCCAATCAGGAGACCACACCCCCTCTGAGCTGCCTATCTGCTCGGGAGTTTGTCAGTATCCACCCAGCCTGGCACCAGGACGGCCATGGTACCTGTCTCCAGAAGCAGCCCCAAGGGGAGGGTCCTGTTGCACAGGTGGGGAACTGCGCTGAATAGAAGTAAAAGAAACCAGCCTCCCGGCCACTGGCCTTGATTACCCAGATGTCCCAAAGCTTGGGTCACCAGTCTGGCACTCTGAGCTAAAAGCCACTGGGAAAACAAAAGGCAGGCCAACCTGGGCATGTCACAGCTGCCCAAGGCATCACATGGTCCCTCTCCCACCAGATTGTCACAGAGCCCCCCTTGGGTGATTAAGGAATGGGGAGGCATATCCCTAGATGTACAGGTGAAGAAACGAGTTCAGGAGAACAGGAGGCCGTGGCCTGCTTTTCTTCTGGCCTGTCTTCAGCCCCTGGCACTCTCAGAAGCAGAGATGAGGGACCACATCCAGGGGAGGGAGGTTACTCCAAATTCCCGTTGTTAATCCACAGTGGAACTGAGACTGAAGTTTAGGGGCAGCTCCTTCCATGATGCCACGTGCCTGCCCCCATGCCCCACCCCAGGTACTCACACCAGCCAGTGGATATACTCTGCATCCGGCTCCAGCAGGTGTCCATCTGTGCACAAACAGACCCACTGCCTGAGGGCCCTGCCACCCCCCAGCCCTCCTGTGGAAGGAGCTGGAGCTCTCCACCTGCCCCCCACCACAGCTCCCCAGGGCCTTGGCTCATGGGAGGTGAGGGGGGCAGAGACCCAGGGCACCCAAGACACCCACCCAGGTTGGTGAGCAGCAGTGTCCACATGGAGCCCTTGTCCGCCTCATAGGTCACCTCTGGGGCCTGGGCAGCCTATTGGGACAGAAGGAGGGAGTTGTCATCCCCAGTGGAAGCTGGTAAGCTGTTACAAAGAGATCTTCTTTCCGGACAGCAGGAGGCCGAGGGAGCCCCGGAGAAGGGGGCCCCACTCTGATTCAGGCACCCTCGGCAACCCCTCCAGAGGTGGGCCAGCAAAGAGAAATATATAGAAGGAGCTGTGCCGAGCTGCCTCTCCAGAGGTCTGAGCCACAGGAGGGCCCATGGGTCCATGAATGGGGGCCAGCCAGGATGAAGCTGCCTTTTCTTTCATGTTGGTTTCTCTCTTTTTCCTTTTTCCTGTAATTTTCATGGTGGTGTTTATTAGGAAATCAGAAAGAGGAGACACAGGACAAAAAGCTCCAAATCAGACCACGTATGGCCCAGCTTGCGCCCTTAACCACCATAGAAACCTCTCGGAATGCTTTCACAAAGGAACTGTGTGCAGCCTCCAGTGGGGTGTGTCTGCGCACGCAGGGTAGGGAGGGGCTCAGGCCGGCACTTACCTCCGCTGGAGTGACCTCGTTGCCGTGGTACACAGGCATCAACTCGTCCTCACCCACGGTGTAGGCCACGTGCAGGGGCACTCGGGGCACAAAGGTGGCACCGTGGAACAGGTCTCGGTAGAGGCCGTAGTACTCTGCCAGACGCTGCTTGTGGTAGGGGCCACAGGTCCTCTCCCACTCCGCCCTCACAGCCTCCAGTGGGACGCACCCTGGGAAGGGATAACGCCAGCTGGGACCCAAGGGAGAGGTAGGGACACACCTGGGCCTCTCCGTTGAGAGGACTTACCTGTGCGGAGGCGGGCGGCCCGCTCCTCCTCCATGCTGGCCCGCAGTTCCTGGCGGACCTGCTTTCGCTCCTGAAGTTGTTGGGTCCGACAGACCTTGGCTGGAGGCAGCCCAATGTCAATCTTGTCTTTGGGGTCTAGGGAGGGAAAATGTGTTGGAGGAAGTGGAATCAATTCTTGGTGAAGCCACTGGTCCCTACGTATCCTCTCACTTGCTCAGGCTCCGCTGTGCTGCTTCACACACAGACCTGAACAGGGCCCAGTTGCTAGGCAAATTGGATCAAGTTGCGATTGCATTTTCTGACCCCTACACCAGGTCCATCTCGGTGATGGGAGACGGAGGCAGACGGCCTCCCAATTATGGTTGGGATCACCTTCAGGCCTGTTAACAGCTGGCCCCGGACACACACCTGGGTATTTAGTAGAACAGCGGAAGCTATAAGGACCCATAATGAGCAAACCATACAAGTCAGCTGGGAAATATAACAAATTGTATTCTGATTCAGCAGGTCACAGTGGGGCCTGAAACCACATTTCTAACGAACTCCTAGGTAATGCCTACACTGCTGGCCTCAGAATACACTTGGGAGTCGAAAGGCCTTGTAACCCAACCCCTTTCACTACTTACATCAGACAAATGCAATAATTAACACACTACACCCTCATTAGGAATGGATTAGTTTTGGAATACCAATGGATTGTGTTCTTTAATCCTCGCAATTTTGTGACACAGACACAATTATTTGATTGTATAGTTGAAGAAAAAAGCTCAGGAAAGTCCCTCCTCAGAGGCTGACCTGGGTTTAACCCCATGCCCGTGCTCCTTAACCCCCCTAAACACCGCCTCTGAAGTGCCTTCCAAAAGGATGCGCTCCGCGGTGGCTCAAAGGCAGGATTCCCAAGTCGCCGCGCCCAGGGCTTATCATTTCATGCAGCCAAGTACTGCACTCTACGCAGGTGATGCGGCTGCGAGGACCCAATGACGGTTAGGAGCTCACCGTCCGGGAGGAAGGCAGCGACAAGAAGGGGAGGATGCAGTGTGGCGGGGGCTACGTCCTAGCCTAGGCGCTTAGAACGGCATTCTAACTCGTCATGGCCACGGGCTGGGGGCAGCAGGGCCGGCCAAGAAAAAACTATAATATAAGCAGGAGCTGGGACTCTTCGTAGAGGGGGAGGGCGTTTCTCAAGCAGGGTGCGGCCAGTCCTCCTGGACCTGGCGCGTCCCCCGCCCTCGCGGAGGACGCCGGCGGGGCCGCTGCTCAGGGCGCCCCGCACCTGGCTCCCGCACGAAGTGCTCGCGGTAGGTCCGCCACCAGTGCGGGGCCCGCGCCTCCTGCTCCGCCCGGCGCCGGTAGCGGTCGAAGCTGCGGTACTTCTCTAGTCGCTCCAGGTTGCTCACATCGATGTCCTCGTTGGGCATGGGCCCCAGCGGCGGCGTCCGGCGGCTCAGCGCGGCTGCGGGCAGAGAGCGAGACGTCAGGCCGGCAACGGCCGGGCCCGCGGACGCCAGGGCCGGCGCTCGCTCGAATCCCAGGGTTCGGACTAAAGGGAGTCCTGAGGGAGCCCCACACCCTCCGACCCCTCACCCGAGGTGCTGAAGCCCGGCCACCGCCGACTTCCGCCCAGCGCGACTCGCCACCAGGGCGCCGCCATCTTCCCTGAGGCTGGCCCCGCCCCCCAGGACCAGCAGAGGCGGCGGGGGCCGCGCGAGTGCGTCTCGGAGGCCCCGCCCCTGCGACCTACAAGCCACGCCCCTCCGGGCCCAGTTCTTCTTTCCCGCGGGAGACCGACGTCGCTTCCTCCTGGGGGACCGCGGGCCCCGGGCGCCCAGTGGGCTCCTGGGCGGAGTCGCGAGCCCCTGCCCGGGCCGGCCGCTGCAGGACCTGGACGCCAGCGCAGAAGGCGACATCCTGAGCCGTCGGTGGTGCAGCGCACGCGCAGGGGAGAGCGTGCGGACCCGCGTTCCGGCGGCTTGTGCTCCTTCCAGAACGGGCCCTTCCTCGCACCTTTGCGCTGCCTCGTTTGGCAGAAAAGCAGCGAACAGTAGTAGTACTTAGCTCAGGGTTGCTAGGGTTAAGTCAGTCAAATATATAAAGCACTCGCTGGGAATAGTTTTTGATCGCTTTTAATTTGCTAGTATCCACACATCAGTCTAAGCAGCCTGGTTAAGACTGTCTTTAAATCCTTCCAGTGTTGTGTTGGGCTTGGGATCCTGTTAGGACATGCTAGTCTGTTGGTGAGGCCCAGCTAGCAGAAACGGGTGTTTGGCAAGGCCGGCCCTAGTGCCAGGTGGACCCGGAACGGACACCATGTATAGGGTGTCAGCCCAGTGCGCTTACCCAGTAGCCCATGAAGCATGGAAAGTAGAGAGTGTGCCATGCCTTGTTCTCTGTGGCTAGCTTAGCACCCTGGTTTCAGTTAAGCAGGTACTAGTAATACCTGCATAGAAGCTTAGTGTGATTAATACACAGGCCTCGCGGCTTGGGAGAGCCTCCTGACCCCAACTTTGTCTCTTCTCTTTCTTGCGTCCTCTGTCCAAACCCGGTGCGTAATCCAGGGACAGCTTGTCTGTCACAGGATCCAGTGCTAAGAAGGTAGAACTTGGTACACCAGGTGACGCAATCCCAGGCGCCCAGGACTCCATCTTACCCTCACTTTCTCAGCACTGTGCTCCTTCACACACAGGGCCTTTGCATATGCTGTCACAGCTGCTTTCCACTCCTCACCGAGGCCCATGTGACCTGGCTGCCCCTGTGAAGAGTGTGAACTGGCCCAAATGCTTTATAGAGCAACTTGGCAACAACTAGTAAAGCTAACTAGTAAAGTTAGTTTTTTTAAAAAAGATTTTATTTTTAGAGGGGAAGGGAGAGAGGCAAAGAGGGAGAGAGACATCAACGTATGGGTGCCTTTCACCTGCCTCCAGCTACAGACCTGGCTGGAGACCTGGCTTGCAACCTGGTTATGTGCCCTGGCTGGGGACTCGAACCATCGACCTTTGGGTTCACAGGCCAGCGCCTTATCCACTGTGTCATGAAGTTAAACTTTTAACTTCATGTTCTGTTACTTAGAAAATCTTTTAGGTGTCTACCTTATTGAAGTGCCTACACATACGCCAAAGAGGAACGCATAGCACTATCCGTGACAGCACTGTAAATATGGAAAAATGGAAACACCCTAAGAGCCTATTAGCAGAATAGTGAATAAATTGTGCTATAGTCAAAGAATAAAAGTGTTTAGCAGTTAAAATTCACAAACTGGAGCTACATTAAATAGCATGAATATGAAAAAAAGCTGAGAAAAAGTTTGCATAATATATATACCATCCAGATATTTTTAAAAAATATTTTATTTTTAGAGGGAAAGGGGGAGAGAAACATCCATGGTGGCTGTTGCTCTGAGCCACCTGGGCCTGGACTGCAACCCAGGCCTGTGACCTCACTGGGAATCGAACTGGTGACCCTTTGGTTTGCATGCTGGCACTCAATCCACTGAGCCACACCAGCCAAGGCTAGATGGACTTAAAATTTTTTTTTTTAATTATTGATTTTAGAGCCAGAGGGGATGGTAAGGAGGGAGAAATATATCAATTTGCTGTTTCACTTATTGATGTATCATTGGTTGATTCTTGTGTATGCCCTGATCAGAGATGCAGCACACAACCATGGCTTATTGGGATGATGCTCTAACCAACTAAGTCACCTGGCCAGGGTTAGATAGATTTTTAAACACATACACCTGTATTGTGTATTATTTGTAGATGCATACATAGAGTGAAACTGTAAAACCATAAATAAAAGGGCTATCTCAGATTCATGTATGGCAAGAAATGAACAGTGGTTGGATTTTAAAAAAGGAATATGGCAATTTAAGGGTCCAAGAGGAGGAAGACTAAATTGCTGGGAAAGCAGGAAGGTCTCTGAGAGCTGTTCTGAGACCCACACAAGCGGCCTCTCTGGGCCCACTCGGCCGCCCTCCGACGCTGACCTGAGCACGAGGGCACTTGCTTCCCTCGGATGGAGGTACACTGTTCGCCCAGAGAAGCCACTTGGCAAGTAACTGATTTCCACGCCTCTCCTCTGGCACCCTTCCAGCTGGCCTCGGCCCACACCCACATGTATAAATGTGCCCACCTGAGTTGGGGGCACCCTGGGTGAGTCCCTTAGGGTTCCCAGGGCAATGTGTCCTCCCAGGGCAGAGGCCCATGCTTCGTCACCTTCATTCCCACCAGCTGAGGCTTCGTGGCAGGTGAACAGAACAAGAGATGCCCTTTTGCCCTCCTCTTTCCTTCCATGACCCCTAGTGCCCCCCAACCCCTGCCTCTGGGGTGCCCACTAGGAAAGCCAACAAGGCCAGTGTCCACGCCGAGCTAGTCACTCAGGCGTCTGGGAACGAGAGCACGAAGGGCTAGCTGAGCCCCAAGACATGACAGACTGTGAGGTGCAAGCTGGCTGGGCCCAGCACCCTCCATCCTGGGCAGGAGAGAGGCCCTTCAAAACGTGTGGCCTGACTCCACATCTGAATTAGAGAGGGGACAGTGTTGTCTCTGCCAGCCTCGGGCAAAGGGCAGGAGGCTGCTTGTGGCATCCATTGAGATGACCCCCTGCCTCAGAAGAGGCCCAGGTAAAAAGACCCCCAGACCATCTGCCTGCTGGGTAAGGGAAGGGTCCAGTGCTCAGTCAGATCCTGAGGTCTGGGCTGGACGTCTCTGTGGCAAGAGAACCAAAGCTGAGGCTGGAAGTGCCTTGAGGTGGAGACCCTCTCAGCGAAGTGCCTTCCCAGAGGCCACTGACCCCAAAGCCAAGCGGCATGGTGGTGCTTGCTGCCCAGCCACACGTGGCGGAGCTCGGGGAGAGTGCCCTGGCGCCGCCCTGGCAGAGCGGGTACCTGGCCCTGGGCGGCCCCTCCCAGGAGCAGGCAGCCAGCGGGGCGGAGGCGACCGTGCCGGGTCTGAACGCTTCGCTGAGGAGCAGGGGCCCTTCAGGCTGAATGAGACAGCAGGTTGTAGGAGGCTTTCTTCAGGGTCTGCAGGAAGAACTGTTCATTCTCCAAGAAGTCTCGGTCCTGGAAGGGAGCGGGGTGAGCAGCCGCCCTCCGCCCTGTCCTGTACAGGAAGTCTGGGGGGTCCGAGAGTGAGGCTGGTCGGGGGTGGAACTCGAGCACTGGAGGAGGCCAGCTCTCAGTCCTGGTGAGGCCACTGGCCAGCAGTGACTCCAGCTTGCTAAGCCTGTCTGGGAACTGCAGGTAATGACCATACCCGTCCTGTGGGGCAAAGGCTCATGACACACAGAGGTTACAGAGCAGAGCCTGACGCACAGGAGATGCCCGAGGTGGTTCAGGAGGCCCTGCTGAGATGGTGTCTGCACTTTCTGCTCGGCCGGAGGCTACCAGGCCCTGGGCAATGGCTGCGAACAGGCCTAGCTTAGATGACAGGTCTCCGAGGGGCCACCAAGCCACCTGCACGAGGATTCTCCTCCAAGGGTGGGCTCAGCCTTCCACCTGCCAGGATGTGCTCCTCTCTGTCTGCACCCTGAGCTGCCTGTCACCCATGTCACCATGGGTGTCACCATGGGTTGTGACGCTTACCTGCTCCGCCGTGTGCTTCAGCAGCACCAGCTTGGCATGGAGGAGGGAGGGGCGCAGGCGGGCCGGCGGCAGACTGCCCTGAGGGCCGGCGGGAGCGGGCACCACTGCCGGAGAGCCTGAGGAGGGAGCCGGGACTGAAGCCTTGGTGGGAGGACAGGACGCCCAGCCTGTCTCCCTGGGGCTGTCTCACCACCGAGTGGGTGCAGCTGGGCCCAGCCTTCTGGGCGTATCCACCAACTCTCAAAAGCCTTTGAAAGTGCGTGGTTTTGCCTAGCAAGTCCAATGCTAGGGGTTAACTCACGGGAAAGGAAAGAATCAGGCAAAAGTGCAGATGTATATAAACTATTTCCACTGACCTGCTTATTTTTGTGACAAAAAAAAAAAAAAAAAATCACTCAATAGAAAATCATTAAAAATATGGAACAGCCTCATAATGGAAACTTATAGTGATTAAAAATTATGGTTAAATGTTTAATTACTGATATAAAAACATGTTTCATATGTGTATTCCCAAACGAAAAAATCAAGGAACAAAACAGCATATGATATAATGTCAATTTTGTTTTTAAAAACATACACACGACAGTCTAGAACACTGTAAACCATCACGTTAAAAGGGGTTTTCTCTAGAGTCGGGTTGACAGTGACATTTACAGAGTTTTCTTGCCCTGGCTGGGGTTCAGTTGGCTGGAGCTTTGCCCCATAAACCAATCGGCTGCCAGTGCAGTTCTGGGTCGGGGCAAAGCCTAGGTTGCGGGTTTAGTCCCTCGTCCCTCGTCAGGAGTTTCTCTCCGGCACTGATGTTTCTCTTCTTCTCTCCCTCCTTCCCATCCCCTCTCTCTCACATGTCCTCCAGTGAGGGTAAAAAATGAAAAATATAAATGACAAGTTTTTCCTCCCTCTAATTTATTTTTGTGTAACGAGCATGCATTACTGTGTCAGAGACTAGTTACGAGATGACCTCAACACCCAGCTGGCTCCCTAGTGTGAGCACACGGAGGCGGGGCAGAGTGCTGGGTGTTTCTCCCACCCAGTGGCCAAAGTCTGGTACCTTCTGGAGCCACTTACCACTTGGGCCGGAGGCTGCTGGGCCCTGGGCCTTGGAGAGCAGCCCCAAAGGACCCGGGGGCAGGTCCTGTCGGGCACGGTCCAGCTGTAGCCTTTGCTGGGCCAGACTCAGGTGTTCCTGTCCCCCGTCCCCGGAGATAAGGACACAGATGTGAGAGCTGGAGGCTGGAGACAGGAGGTCCGTGGAGCCAGAAAGGGGGAAGCTGGGAGGGGCCCCACCTGGTGCGCGTGCTGTTCCTGCTGCTGCAGCCATTCCTGTTGCCTCCGCACCAGCTGGAGCCGGGCCTGCTGCTCTGACTGCACCTGCCGAGCCTCACGCAACGCCCGCTCCCCCTCCTCGTATTTCTCTGAGGCCACCTACAGGGAGGCCACCTGGATTAGACAGGCCGGCCGTGGCTAGGACCTGCCCAGCTCCGGCCAGGCCCTACCTTGAACTGCTTGGTACCTGGCTCATCCTCTCCACCTCCTCGGAGCGGAGCCTGATGTGCAGGGCGGTGGCGCTGACCCTCTCCTTCTCTAGCTGCAGCTCCCGCTGTTCCCGCTCCAGAGCCTCCCTCTCGGCCGCTAGCCGGTCCTCCTCGGCCTGGAGCTTGCTTGCCCTGATCTTCAGCTCTGCCTGCTCCTGGAGGTGGAAAGCCTTTGCCGAACTGTCCTCTCAGCAGCTGAAGTGGGCTCTGCGCAGTGTCCGAGGAGCCCCTGGCCCACCCGCTTCGATGCCGTGGCCCCACCTGACACTGACTGGACGGAGATGCTCGTGCAAGGGGGTCAGGTCATAGAGGCCGGGGCCATGCCTTGGTGCCGCCCCTCACCCTGGGCTCAGCTGCCTAAACCCCAGTTTCCTTATCTCTGGAATACCAAAGTCATGAAAGAACAATGTGTGTGAAGCATCTAGGACAGTAAAACGAAGTTGTAACTGCTACATAATTACTGTGGTTTTAATTCCAGTACTCTGTCCACGTGCCCCTTGCTGAGCTGACCACGCCCAACGGAGGAGCAGACAGGGAGAACCCCGGGGCAGGGGCAGGCCTGCTGGCCCCGGGCCCTACCTTGACCAGGCTGACGAGGGTGCTCTCCCGCTGGCTGTCCACCTGCGCTGCCCGCTCCGCCTCGCGCTCAGCCCTCTCCTTGCTTAGCTTCTGCTGCTCGAAGAGCTCGGCCCTCTCTGCGGCCAGACGCCGCCGCTCCTCCCCGCACTTGTGCAGGACGGACCTCTGCTCCTCCAGCAAGGCACTCTGCGGGGAGGGCGAGAGGGCGAGGAGTGAACGCCCTTGGGAGTAACAGCATGGACGGCAGCTGACCAGCGTGGCGGGACTCACCTTGGCCCTCTCCAGCTCCTCCCGCTCCATGGCCGTCTGCTGGGCCATAACCTTCCTCTGCTCCTCCAGGGCGCGCTGCGTGGACTCGGCCTTGGACTGCTCAGCACTCACCCGCCAGCGTTCCTGCAACCAGGTCAGGGCTGGGAGTGCGCCACCCTGCCCCCCCGCCACTGCCCCCCAGTCAAGCCTGGCTGCTGCATCTCCCACAAACACCTCCTTTCCAGAGAGGAGCACTGGGGGGCCCCTGAGAAGGGCTCAGGCCAGCTGCCAGGTTACCCACACCACGGCTAATGGGCCCGGGCCTCTGCGGGAGGCTCAGAGGCAGCAGCACCCCTGCCCCCCGAGTTGCCAACACTCGGCCTGCCGGTCTCCCATCAGCCAGGCAGGCAGCGTACCAGGGGGGCCTGGCACTGCATAGGCCAGGGCACATGGGTATCTTTTACAGGCTAAAAGCCTACTCCCACTACTCCCACAGAAAACTGCAGGAAGGTCAGAGTATCTGTTAGGCAAGAGCACTTCTCCCAACGTCACAGGCATCACCTGTTGTGACAGATTCAAGTGACTGGAAAGAAAGTGGGACATGCAGCTGACTGTGGCAGATGGGGGCACTTCTGGAGGGGAGAGGAGGGACGCAGGGGCGAGAAGGCACAAGAGGCCTTCAGAGGCCGTCCTGGGGTCGTGGTGGTGGGCTGAGCATGCTGCTGGCACTCCCGGGCGCTTGGGCGCATGGGCCCACCTGCTCCAGCTGCCGGCTCTGCTCGTTCAGGCGGGTCTCCATCTTTGCGATGACCTCGTGGAGGCGGCTACGCTCCTCCTCCATGTCCCGCTGCTGTCGGCCCAGCCTCTCCTGCAGGGCTTGGGGGTCCACAGGGCACTCACTTCCACTCATCTTCCCACTGAGACAGGAGGCAGGGGACACTCGGCCCAGGGGTTACCTCGGAGCTGCTCGTCCCGCTGCCGGGAGCCCAGCTCCCGCTCCTGGGCCGTGGTGAGGTGCGAGGCCTCCACCCGGGAGGACAGCTCGTTCAGGTTGCTGGAGAATTTCTCCATCTGCTCGATGATGCCATTCAGGGACCTGGGGAGGATCGGGTCATCCAGCCTGCGGACTCCAGCACCGGCCGTGGGGTGGGCAGGGCCTGGACCTCGCACAAACCTCGTGTGGGAGGTGGCACTGGTGACAGCGTCGATCTCTCGGTCCTTCAGCAGCTTCAGCCGCTGCAGCTGCTCCTCATGGTCCTTGCGCATCTCCAGGATGGAGACCCTGTGGGTCGTGGAAGGTGGGCTGTGGGCCGATTTTCAGGGGAGTGTGTACCCGACTCCAGGCACTGCCCTAGGTTCCCTGGTTCCTCAGCCTGATTTGTCTTGGTGCCTTAACGCCAAAGCCAAATCCACTCAGGGGGAGATTCCCTCCATTACCCAGCAAAGCACCCCTTACACAGGGGAAAAGACACGTGTGCCTGAGCACTGAGCAGTGTTAAAGGCTGGCTCTGCCCTCAACACCCTTGTCCTTTAAGTATCTTTCCTTAGTTTTGTTCTAACCTAGCAAGGCAAGCAGATCGCCACACCAGGCACACAGTGCAAACCACAGCCAGGGCCGACCTAGAAGCTGGACTAGAGAGGTCCCGCAGGCGAGTGGGTAACCTGGGCTGTTAGCCAATGCTGGCTGCCACCTGGCCTGGCCCAGACAGTGAGGCCCCTGTGGATGCCCCCCCGCCCCCCCCCATGGGAGCAATGAATGGCTCAGGGTGCTGGGCTGGGTTCTCACCCGGAAGGGGAGGGGTCAGGCCTTGCTTGGTTCAAAGGCTGCTAAGCCACAGCTCTGGGGCTCTCATGGCGAACAGGCTGATCGGGCTCCCCTCTAAGCCTGCTCCCTGCCTGCCCGCACGGCCCAGGCTGCACCCTCACCGCTGCAGCTCCCGGAGCCGTTCGATCTCCTGGTCCTTCTCCTGTGCAGCCGCTGCCAAGCGCCGCCGGTGCTGGGCCGTGAGCTCGGCTCGGGCCTGCTCCGCCTCCTGGAAGTGAGACAGGTACTGGGCGGACAGCTCCTCGTTCTCTCTCCGCAGCCGCTCTTCCCGCTGCTGGTACGAGGTTTCCAGCACCTTGATGCGGCTTCTGCCAACAGAACACCCAGCTGTGAGGCTCAGCAGGCGAGGATGACCACCCGAAGGGCCTCCCGGATCATCGTGGCTGGGGCAGGCCATGCGCCGGGGGAAGCCAGGAGGCCGTGGGCAGAGGAGGGGCACCTGTGAGCACTCTCGATGAGCTCCAGGTCGGCCTGGTGTCGCTGCTGCAAACTCTCCAGCAGCAGTGTGTGCTGGGCCCGCTCCAGCTCCAGCTTCCGCACCTGAGAGGCAAGAGGGACAACCTGGAGGGCAGGGAGGCAGGCCCCTTAGGCTCCCCTGGGGACGCCTGCCAGCCTGACAGCGACACCTTCCCACTGCAGCCCCTGCCCGCACAGGCGGCCGCCCCACACCCCTTGCCCGACCCGCACCTGGGCCTCCAGCTCTGCCAGCTGCGCCTGACTCTGCAGCAGCGCAGCCTGCAGCTCGGCAGTCCCGCTCTGCAGCTGTGCCTGGGCAGCCACCAGCTGCTTCTGACAGCCCGTACTCGGCAGCAGGCTCCGCGCCAGCGACTCTGGGAGCAGGGCCTGCAGAGGTGGATGCTCCAGGTGACATAGCAACAGGGACTCAGCTGAGCTCGGCTGCCTCTGGCCCTCTGCTCACTGGGCCTCTCAAGCCCTGCGCCTGATCTGGGGCTGCAGATGGGGACAAGGGTGTGACATCGAGAGCCCAGGAACAAGGCCCTGGAGAGTCACACTATCCCTGCCCCTTCCCTGTCAGGTCTGGGTAGGAAAGTGAGTGTCCCTTCTTTCTCAGAACAATACTCCCCCCTAGCAGTGATCTGGATTTCTGGACCAACAACCCAGTCCCTGCAGTTTTTCTTTTTCAATTTTTAAAAAATTGTTGATTTTAGAGAGAGGGGGAAAGAGAGAGGGAGAAACACTGACCTGTTGTTCCACGTGTTTATACACTCACTGGTTGCCTCTTATACGTGCCCTGACTGGGGGTCGAACCTACAACCTCAGTGTATACAACTGAGTTTAACAAGGACAGACGTTTTCGACACAGACCCTCTCTGTCAGGCCTCAAGTCCTAACGTGGATAGCCACCCTGCTTCCTACTGACGGCCCGCCAGCCCCACCTCCAAAGACACTTCGGGGTGACCAGGGCTGTGCTCCTGTGGGGCTAGGCCTCCTCAGGCTTAGGGGCCAGAGGTGACTGCCACACCTGGGAACAGGTGGAGGTGCGGTGGGAAGATGTTGGGAATGCAGACTTTCTAGGTATAACTATAAGACATGGGCAGCTCTGCTTTCCGATTAGAACATGCCTGGCTGCCCCCTGCCCAGGGCCACCTCTATCTAACTCCCCGAGGGCTGGCAAGTTAGCACCCCGCCACACTCTGCTGCAGGACAGCAGGTGTGAGGAAGTGCCTACAGGGACAGCAGCGTGCGCCCTCTGGTGCCCTGGCAGGCTGTCGGGTCAAAGCACTGGTGCTGCCACATGGGCCTGAGACCTCCCCCTGCTTGCCCACCCCCTACCTGGGCAGGCACAGAAAGCCCTGGGGGCTCCTGGGGGCTCAGGACGCGTGCTGCTGGTTCTGAAAAAGCAATAGCAGAGGAACTGAGAGGGAAGGAGGCCCAGAAAGGCCCCAGGTTGCATGTGTGCCCACCTGTCCCAGTGCTGCTGTCCTGGGAGCCCCAAAGGAAGCTCCAAGTGCCTCCTTCCCTCCCAGGTTTAACTCCAAACAAAGGAGAAAACAAACCAGTGCTGGAGGGGTCTCTGGAGGCTGTGTCCTTCTTTGAGTCACCTGCATAGAGGGCCAAGGTGGCTGGGTTCCATGTCACAGGGGACCTGAGGACACAGGAATTGGGGGCAGTAGAGGAAAATAGCATTTACATCATTGACTGGAAAGGCCCAGGGGCTGGGCTTACTGAAGTGAGGCCCTGTGGGTAAAGGAGATGGGCCCCAGCTTCAGTGACCGGACACAAGGTACCAGCCACCATAAATCAGCTGCCTAAGTTGGAAGGTGGCCCAGGGCTGCCCCAGCCCACCCCTCACCGCTCTTGGCCCTGCTGCAGACATACCCCGAGGCAGCAGGCCGGGCAAGTGGCTTCCGTGCCGCTGACCCTGAGCTCCCTTCGCCAGCTGCTTGCTCCAGCCCTTGAGTGCTGGCCACAGGTTGGCTGAGGAAGTAAACGTCAAGGTGAAGGTGGCAGCGGCCCAGGTCAGGCTGGACAAAGACAGGACAAGGCCCAAGCGTAGAGCTGTGTGGCTACTCCTCCTCCCTCCTGTCCCAGCAGTCCTGTCGTGCGAGTTCCCCTTTGAAGTTGGAGCCGTGGCCTTCCAGAAGCCCCTTCCTGCCCTAGTGCCCACCATGGCACAGTCAGTGGACCGTGGCCAAGGAGCAACAGCAGAGATGTCACAGGCATCAGAGTGAAGTCCAAGTTCAAGGCCTTTGGACCAAGGCTCTGCTCACTCTCCTGGCATGTCCAGCTGCCCTCGGGGTGCCTCCCTTCTCTGGCTGTTGTTCTCACCTACCTTGGTTTCAGGCCGAGGTCAAAGCCACCCATCTCATTCTCCCCACGCCAGGGCTGGGCCATTTCCCCGGCCTGCCGCTTCATGCACCTTGTCACTCCTGCTGGGTGGTCCCAGCCTTTCTAGTCCCTCTGCCTCCCTGCCTTCAGGGGTCACTCAGTTCCCTGCCCCCCGAGACCGCCATTCTGTGGCTCCCTAGGAGTCGCCTCTTGGCTACCGTGTCTGCTCTCAGACCCCAAAGAGCACAGGCACATCTCAAACCACACACGCACATTCACTGCAGCTCAGGCCAACCCAAGCACATCTCTCCAGTCGGCACCTGCCCTACAGCCATTGGGGTGGGAGTGGCAACAGCCCCGGGTCCCCTCATGTCTGCCTCCAGGGAAAGGCAGGAGCCAGGTACCCTCGGCATAGCACCCAGCGAGAAGCATGGGAGAGTTGGTGCTCCCCACACCAGAGACAGCAGCCCCAGCCCGCACCTGCTAAAAGGGGGTTGGTCCACTGCCCCCACCACATCCTGGCCCTTAGAGGTCACGGTGTGCTCTTCTCTAGCCTGACCCTGGGACTTTTTCCGAGACAAGGCATGACTCAGCCAATCCTCTTCCTCTTTCTCTGCAGACACTCCCGGCTGGGAAGGCTGACCGGCTCTGGTGGGGGAAGATGCACTCTCGGTGGGCAGCGTGGCCCCCACGGAGGAGGGCAGCCCTGCTGGGGCGGTGTGCTGGCCTGGAGCAGAATGCTGGCTCTCGGGGTGGGGCATGAAGAGTGCGGAGTGCACGGAGCCTGTCCTCCGAGGCTCTCTGGTAGGAGAGGGCAGGAGCAGGTCCTCATCTTCATCTTTGAGGCCCAGCCAGTCAGCTCCGCCCTTCCTGGGGAGTGGGGCACGGGTGGTCGCTGGGGTGCTCTGCGTGGGGCCGGGTTCTCTCTTGAGGTCTGCGGCATCTTCTGTTGAGAACCTCCTTCAAGACAGAGAGGATGGGGTCCAGGGCAGAATGAGCAGCCTATCCCAAGAGCCCCTGAGCAGTCTTCCCCACCACTGCTAGGGGACTGTAAGGCCAAGGAGTCGGGGTGCCCAGGGACTCAGCAGAGCCAGCCCGAGGCCCTAAGAACATGGCGCCTGGTAGTTCTCTAGCTGGTCACTGTTTATAAAACACCATGAAACAGAGACATCTTGAAATCCATCCCATGAAGCAGGGACAATTCCATCTGCAGGGACCAAATGACACCACAGGGCCAACATCAGCGGGATCAAACGGTCTCCCAGCAACAGTCATTTTGTTCTCTCTTCATTTATTTGGCCTCACCAGTGTGTTTCACTGGCCAGTGACAGCAGGTCCCAAGTCTGAAGACTGTACTGGGCCTGGAATCAAATGCTGATGTGCGCAGACGGCTGCTCAGGCAGAGAGAAAGGCTGACAAGGCCCACATGGTGGAATGTTAGCAACTGCTAAGTCTGGGCGAAGGGTAGAGGAGTTCTTTGTACTGTTCTTACTGCTTTTCTATTAGAAATTATTTCAAAGTTTAAAATATGCACTGGGAGAAAAATTCTAAATTTAGACAATTCTCCTTTTCCTTAGGAGGAGGCAGGGAGCAGACCCAGGCCTGGCTCCTGCTGGGGTGGCCATCTTTACCACGTGGCCTGTACTGGTGGGGCTGGGCCGCCTCCTTCCTCCTTCTGTACCACCAGCCAAGGCCTGGCCCAGCACAGCCTCCAAACAAGACAGCTGGGACAGTTGGGGGGGGGGGGGGGGCGAAGCTGGTCCACTTCCCAGTGGGCAGCCTGTCTCCAAGGCCCACTTACCTGACCAACTGCCGACGGGGCTGCCGGCCCTCAGAGGAGCCCACCGTGGGCTGATAGGCCCCAAAGGTAAAGTCCTCATCGTCCCAGGTGTCTTCTTTGTCTGTGAATTAAGGAGCCAGTAGTCTAGGGCAGGGGAGTCCAACTCTTGTGGCTACAGAACTCTGTTTCCATTTTTCTTTTTCTTTCTTTCTTTCTTTCTTTTTTTTAAAGATTTTATTCATTATTTTCAGAGAGAAGGGCAGGGAGGAAGGAGGAAAGGGAGAGAAGCATCCATGTATGGTTGCCTTTCACCTGCCTCCAGCTACAGACCTGACTAGAGACCTGGCCTGCAACCTGGTTATGTGCCCTGGCTGGGAATCGAACCAGTGACCTTTGGGTTCGCAGGACAGTGCCAATCCACTGAGCCACACCAACCAGGAAGTTTGTTTCTTATTATAGGTTGTGGCACAAGCTTGCTCTGGGTTCCCCACTCCACCTCCCTGCCCTGCAAGCTCTCTCACCCTGTGGCCTCTGGTACTTCCTGTCCAGCTTGAACTCTCGGTGCTCCCCGCTGCCCGGACGAGCCAGTTGTTTGGAGGACGAGCCTCGACCCAGCAGCTCATCTAGTTTGGAGCGAGCGGGGCGGGGCCCTTCCCTGCAGGACAGAACACCAGGCTGGTTGTATAAATATGAGGGGCTCCTGGGGGGCTTCCCTGCACCCACCCTCTAGCTTCTTCCTGGACCAGGGACTCTCCCCTCCTAAGGATCCTTACTGGTCTCCGATCTGCCTCCTTTCAGCTCCAGGGCTGTCTCCAAACCCCAGGGTGGCCATGAAGTCATCCTCATCGTCAAAGAGCAAGTCTTTCTTTCGGACAGGGGTGTCCCCAGGAGTTAGAGGAACAGCAGGACCTGAGGTTTGGAGCACAGGGCACAATGCCCAGCTGTCTCACCCTCAGCTATGATACTTGGATGGGTCAAGGGACTAGTTTCTCCTCTTCCTTGACTTTGGATGGGGCGGCAGGCATGGGACATGTCTGCTTCCCCCACAGGGCAGGATCCCCCAACCCTGACCCACTTCCAGGCTCACACCCCACCCCTGCTCTGAGAGATGAATAATCTTTAGTCCCAGGTCCCCGCCAGTGGGTCTCAGGCTCTGCCCGGGACAGTTCTGTGAATAGGCTGCCTACTGCACCTTCGCAGGGACAACACACAAGCCCAGTCTCCCTACCTTGATCCCTGGCCAAGGCTGGGCTCTTTTCGGAAGTCGCTTTACTCTCTGTCCTGGGCAGCTTCTTGGTGATGCCTTCCTCTTCATCGGAGAGAAGTCCTGCCAACGGGTCCTCCGAGTCTCATGGCCGGAAGGGAAAGCACAGGTCAGACTGCACACCTGCTCCAGGATAGCAAGCCCTGTGCCCTGCTGAGGGAGCTGTCACGGTGTTATTCTTCTCCCCTGACAGAGGAGCCGGCCCCTGGGCACCAGGAGGAGCTGTGACAGGGCTCTGACACAGGCTGCTGCACAGGGACAAGGAGCGGGAAAGGGCCCTGGGCCTGCGGTCCAGCGTGACTGCGCCAGGCTTGCCTGTGACCCCACACTCTGCTGCCTGCCCAGCCTTCTGGAAATGTTGCTGGGCATCAGAAGAGAAGTCAGAGATCTGTGTATTGATGAAGGGAAAGGAATTTTTCTCAAATTTATAAAAGCCTAGTCTGACATCTGGTTTCAAAGTCCTTGCACGCAAGTTTCCGAAATAGTCAGGTGACCGCACGTAATTAGTCCCTTCCTGGGACCATGCGGAACTAAATCAGTGGCACCAACCGTCTGCTCCCTGTCTAACATACGCAGCAGCGCGGCGGCAGGCAAAAGTGAGCATGGCCATGGCTACTCCCCTCCCCAGCCTGGACTGTCCCAGAAGTGTGACTGTGAGGCCTGTGGTACCTTCAAAAGAAAACTTCTTGTACTGATGCCCAGAGCTGCTGGGAGAGGGAGGTGGCTTCTTGGTGGGGCTGGCATCCCCTGCAGAAAGCAAAGAGAAGGCAAGACTATAGGCCTAGGTCTGTCTTGGCCAAGGTTCCTTTTTTGAACCATAACTGGGGCCCTGGGAGGTGTGCACTTCTTCCAGGTGGCGCTGAGGGCTTGCAGCCATGGACACAGCCATCTCACACCAGGTCTGGCAGGGGACACAGTCTGGAAGCCACCTGCCCCTAGACATGGGTCTGGGAGACACACAGGCTCTGTCAGTTCTTCAGCTTAGCTCAGATACAGATGGCTTCTCCAGAGCGGCCGTGCTGGACTTGGGGGCCTGGGAAGCCTCCCTGCAACCACTCAGGGCACGATTGGCTCCTAACCTCGGCATCCCAGGCAGAGAAAACCCCCGGGGCATGAAAGCATCCTTCTAGGCATCTTCCACATCCCCAAAGCTCCCTCAGTCTGAGGAACTATGTCTACTCACCCTTCTGGCTGGCTGTTAACACATCAGCAAGTGTGAGGGTGCCAGAGGGCTCTTCTTTTCCAGAACCCTTTGCAGGGCTTTTGCTCGAGGCCAGATGAGACTTCTTCAGGCCTAAGAGGTCAGCATCCATGTCGTCCAGATCCTGGAACAGCAGGAGGGAGAAGGGGTACAGGTGCTCAGCTGGTGGTTGCTGGTGCCTCCGCGCGCTCAGCACCCTGGTGACGATGCTGTCTTTTTCCATGTGGGACGCAAGGGGACCTGGCCAGACAGGGTTACAGAACAGGACAGAGGCAGGGCCGAAGCCCGGTCTCCACACATCCAGTCTCAGGCAGACCCACATCTCAGCCCGGGGCCTGTCAGCCGCTCTTGCCTCCCTGCTTGAAGAGAGGGTGGTAACACGGGCTGCCCGCAGCTTCTCACTGACTTCGCTGGCGGTGCAGCTGTCCGAGTGGGGACGCAGGGACAGCACCCTGCGGGGGGGTGGCTGGGCAGTGAGGAGGGGCATGAAGCTTTTTGTCCAAAGTCAAGGAAAATTAGGATTCCTTAGTGCGCCTGGGTCAGGGGCAGTGAAGCGCAATTAGAGGCAGGAGTGTGAGGAGAACGCGATTCCAGGCCAGTGAGTGCTCCACGGCACTGGCGCTGAAAGCCATGTGAACTGCCCTGGCTGCTGGGGCTCAGTGGATGGAGCACCAGCCTGAGAACCAAAGGGTCGCCAGTTCAGTTCCCAGTCAGGGCACAGGCCTGGGTTGCAGGCCAGGTTCTTAATTGCAGGTGTGCAAGAGGCAGCCACACATTTATGTTTCTCTCTGTCCCCTTCTCTAAAAATAAAAAATTAAAATCTTAAAAAATAGCCACGTGAACAAGAAGCTACCACAAGCCCTCACTACGGATCCTGCCAAATTATGATTTTGATAAGGCAGGCAGTTGGTACCTCCGGAGAATTGTGAGGAAACAGGAAAATGAGAAAACTACTTAGAAAATGATGAGTTGGGAAAAAAGAAAATAGAACCAAAAGTAGGCAGAGGGAGGGGGGCAGCTTAGTTCTGGAATTAGAGACCCAAAGTTGCCACCAAAGTCACCACTAAAAACTGACAGGTCTCAAGGGTCAGACCCGGCATCCCAGTGGCTGCCTTGGGAAAGTGCAAATCAAGCTGAGGTTAAAGGGGCTGAACCTGGAGCAGTTCTGCAGGCCCCACAGGGCTGAAAGCCGGCATCCAGCCTTGGTCCAGGACAGTGACAGGTATTAGCCAGAGGGGCTGGGGTCAGGCAGCCGGGAGAACAAAGGGCCACCTGGGCACTGAGAGATTAGAAAGTCTTCAGAATTTAGGTCTTAAAATTCCATTGTCAGATTTAGCTGGGCCTTGATCTGATCAAAGGACAGCTGTACTGATGCGGACTTGGCAGGGGGTGTGGGCAGAAATAGTGAGAAAGGTTCAGAATAAGCTGTAGAAGAGCCAATTTCCTCATCTTTCTCACTGGCGGGTTGGGGGGACGCAGCCAGGTGAGTTTTCAGGTGGGAGCCGGCCCCATTTCACCAGAGGCCTGGGGCTTGATGCGGGTGGGTGAATCTCTACAAGCTGGGAAGACTGATTCATCCCCAGAGGGGCACAAGGCAATGGCTCATGGAGGAGCTCCTTTCTTGCCCTAGGAAGGGCTCAAAACACAATCTTTAACGGGAGAACTTAGAGGGAGAGTGAAGGCCTGGCACGAAATGTTGGAACCCTAGCCCACGGGCTCCCAGAATGAGCAAGCTGCTTCATCACCTTCATGGCCTGCAGCAGAGCCTGCGGGTCGGCCTCTGAGACGTCTGAAACCTAAGTTCGCAGGAGGGTAGGTGCACGTCAGTCAAGGCCCTTCGAAGCTCAGGGCTCTGCCAATGGGGCAGAAACAGGAGCGTCCCGCCCGCACATGGCGGGTGGTCTGAAGCTGAATGTGCCCGAGTGTGGAGGAGACCCAGAAAGTGCTGCCGCTTTGGCTTCCTCCCACCTGGAAAGACCACTCCATCACAGCACTCGAGCCACGCCACTTCCCACCTGCGTGACTGGGCAGCTGCAGGGCTTATCATGGAAGCGCAGCTCCAAGGGGCAACATTCAAGGCTCCAGCAGCTGCAGGAGCTCCAGCTGCCAAGTCCCCCCACTGGGAGGAAGGAAGAGGGTGCTGCTTCAGGTGCTCAGCAGCCCTTGGGCAGTGTTTCGCTTTAAGAACAAACTGGCTTTGCAAGCTTCCTGAATTGCACCAGGAGCCCCCGGCCCCCACCACCCCGGGGGTACAGAGAGGCCAGGAAGAGGGGTGGGCCAGGCTCACCTGGGCATCGGCTCCAGCCAGGTCTGCCATGGTGCTGTAGGTCTCGTTTTCCAGGAGAGACCTGCAAAGGGGTGGAATCAGCACCCACCTGCACGCCCAGGGCACGAGGTGATTCTAGTCCAAGTGAACTTGGACTAAAAATAACTCTGCAGGCCACCTAATGCAGTGATTTTTAACTTTATAAAAAAGTAGTAGAGCCTCTTTAGAATCAAACTGCTGAAAACAACCGGAAAGAGAGAAAAACAGATCTGTTTTAGCGAAAATGAAGGTGAAGTGGAAAACTCAAAAAGCTCCTCCCTAGTGCTCAACTGTCAGGAGAACCTTAAAAGAATAAACAGGGGAAGCAACAGGGGACGGGGGGATGATGAAACAATTATAACACAACAACAAATAAAATGAATTACATATAAAAAAAAGAACAAACAGCCAGGGCACATAACCAGGTTGCAGGCCAGGTCTCCAGCCAGGTCCGTAGCTGGAGGCAGGTGAAAGGCAACCATATATTGATGTCTCTCTCCCTCTCTGCCTCCTCCCCTCCCCTCTCTCTAAAAATAATAAAATCTTTAAAAGGAAAAAATAGAATAAACAACCCAAGAGTCACCAATCTAGGCCAATCTTATTCTGAGGATAAGGAAACTGAGCCCCAGAGAGGTTCGGGACTTGTCCAAGGTCACAGAGCAGGCAGTAGATGTAGGTCTACAAGCCAGGACTTCCGTCCTCCAGTTCCGTTCTCCTTCCACTCCTCAGGCCCTTGCCCTGTCAAGGAGCTGAAGGAAGGAGGAGGAAGTCACTGGTATTAACAGTGGGCCACACAGTAAATGGAAAGTAAGGGGCGGGGGACAGAGCATCTGGCTGGAACTAGGTGGTGGATAGCCACCCAGTCCCATGCTTACTTTGTTCTGGTCCTTGCAGGAGAGAGCGCTGGGGCTGCACCCATGTTCTCTCTGGCATGTGAAGCTAGTTTAGTAGGCTTCTCAGGTAATGTCACTGGAAACAGAAAAAAGAAAAGACGTCATTCAGTTACAGAGAACTGGGGTGAAGGTGAAAAGGGCCGCAAGTTGCCACCAAGCTGTGTGTCCCAGAGCTTCCTACGGAAAGAACGGCCTACTTGGAGGAGCGACTTAGGCTCCAGTGTTACCCCTGAAAAACCTGAATGGAAGAGAGGACAGTATATTTCCAAGCAGGAGGCCAAGCCTAAATGCCAACTGGTGACACATGAAGAAGCTATTCCCACCCCACCCCCACAAAGTGCAGGAAGAACAACGCTTCCATGGCCCAAAACTGTTGGTTGAAACACAAGGGCCTGTGCTTGGTGGGTGCTCCTGAGCCAGCCTCCTGTCCTTGTTGAGCTTTGCATGACCCTGAAACCCTGCTCATCACGACAAGGAACTCTTACAATGCACCAATTAAAAAAGGGGCAGG
>PVIW01000972.1:0-360689 GCA_004026585.1 Noctilio leporinus
GCTGGAAACAGCCTAAGTGCCCATCAGTGGATGATTGGATCAAAAAACTTTGGTACATTTACACAATGGAATTTTATATAGCAGAAAGAAAGAAGGAACTTGTACCCTTTGCAACAACATGGATGGAACTGGAGAGTATTATGCTTAGTGAAATAAGCCAGTCAGTGAAGGACAAATATCATATGATCTCACCCATTACAGGACAATAATGAGCAAAGCTAACAACAAGCAAAACAGAACCAAGTATATGAATACAAGGAATAGACCTTCAGTGGTCAGGGGAAAAGGGGTTGGGGGGAGGGGGGAAGCAGAGGCAAGAAAGGGGAGCAGCTTAGACAAGAACCTAGTATAAAGGAACCATGGACATGGACAACAGGGGGAATTGACTTTGGGGGGAATGGGTGGGTGGGGACGGGGACAGAGGGGAGCAAAAAGGGGATGGATGTGATACAACAACAATAAAATTAAAAATTATGTTTGGTTCCTACACAATCCTTTTCCAAAATAATGCAATTTTGGTCTTTAAAAAAAATAGCAAGGCAGCCTAAATATGGTTATGTATTTCTTATTCCAAAGGACAAACTGCACCTTTCCTTTGGCATGGGCTATGTGAACACCATAGTATCCTCAGTAACTTTTTTTGAATGGCAAGACCCTTGTTTTCCCCTGTAGCATCTTATTCCATGGCAACAAAAACTGTAAGCAAGTTTAAACAGAGTTTTACTTCTCATAAATTTCATCAAATATGTTTTGAAAATCTTTGCTCCAAAAATCTAATTTGCTGCTTCATTATAGTCCAATGACACATACAAACCACAATGAACCACTAACTAATTGCTGAAGCCTATGTGGCATTAGGAGTGTTTAATCAGAAATTTGTAATAATCTTAGGGTTTTCTATAGGGATTCAAATGGTGTTCAAAAGAGCGGATGGATATATTATTCTGTCAACAGTAGCTGTGTTTATTGCTGTATGATTAGAGTCACTGTATTGATCAAGGCCTAACCATGCAAATATAATTAAATATAGACAGAAATATATAGACAGAAACATTGTTGCTATTTATATTCTATGGTTTATTCCTTTAATGAAAAGATGTCTGATATATATATATATATATTTTTTGCATTCCAACATATTTAAAGGGTATATACATCATATGAAGCTCATGTCACCTCCACCTTAGGAGGTGACCCACATTCCATCCCAGGTCCCCTTCTGTGTCCCCCTGGAGTGGGTGTGCATGCAACCATCACACCTACATACTATGGAATTATTGCCTGTACAGTAGAAGCCTCCAGGAGCCCCTGCATTTTGCTGCAGAAGCTCTGAAGTACAGGGCCTGTCCTTGCAATGCCTTCACATCCTGCTTCAGGACAGAGGACCTGTCCTTAGCCTGGAGCTCAGCCAAGGACACCTCTGTGCTCAGTGCCAGGGTCTCCTCTGGAACGTGTTCCCAGTCCCCTGTCATCTCGTGCTTTGTCCAGGGAAGCCTGGTCGTCTGGCTAGTTCTTTAATGAATGTCCATCCTGTGATGTCAAGTTAACATGCAGCTTTTCAGTATTTGATATTCTTCAGATATTGGGGTTCATGGGCTTCTGGTTGTGGGTCCTAGGCTTCCTTTGGCTGAGTGAAGACTTGACTTGTGTGGTGAGTGAGTGTGGCAGGTTGTTTGTCAGAGCTGCCCTTTGCCTGGTGGGGAGACCAAAACAGAGTCCTTGGATTTCAGTGACCCAAGTGGAGAGACAGCCAGGGGAATTAGTGGATGGTAATCCCTTTGCTCAATGAGGCATCCAAGGTGAGGAGCTTGGATGGAGGACCCACAGTTATGTGGACAGCCATAAAATACTGATTGTTGGCTGGTGTCTGTCCTTTTTTGGGAGTAGATTCAAGTGCAATAAGATTACATGTAGGATCCCCAGGCTGGGGTGGAACTGCAGGAATCTCAGGTAGACCTTTTCCCTGCTTGAAGTCCAAGGGTGAGATCTTGGTTTTAAGGATCGTAGGTAAACCAGAGCACATGGTACTCTGACTACTGGTCTGTGGCTGCCCTTGGCTATGTAGAGAGTCCATTGAGAACTTGTATGGAAGGGGACAGATATCTAGGGCACTCTCTGTGTGAGTTAGCAGCTGCCCTCTGTGGAGCAGGTAGTCCATGATGGAGACCTTGGGTCTGCGGTCCCGCAGTGGTCCAAGGTTGCAAGGTGTCTGAGTAGAGGCTGGCGGCTGCTCTCTTCTGAGTGCAGAGTTAGAGGCAGGGACTTAGGTCAGAGGTCCCAAGGTTGCCTGGGTGTCCGAGGATTCTGCCCACCTAGGCAGAGATAGGTTGTGATGCCGAGGCCTGGTTGGGGTTCCCCCTGGCTGGGTAAGGGTCCCTTCAGCTTGGATTGTGGGTACACAACTACCCCTGGAGAATGGGCCAAGCAGCCCAGCCAGCCTGATGGCAGGGTGCTGCCGTAGAAGGCACCCGTGTCTGCACAGACTGGAGAAACAGCATGCGGGTGGATGCCCACACAAAGGGGGCACGCAGGCCCACACAAAGGGGGCACGCAGGCCCTGGTTGCAGTTCCCAGGGTAGGGTAGCCAGCCATAGGTGCAAGCACAAACAAGACAAGGAGAATGCAGGGACCAGCAGGAAAGCCATCTCTCTGTTCAATACAGCCCCTGACAGTAGCTGGCTTTTATCACTAGCCAGTGTGTCCAGCGGGCTAGGGTGACTGACTACCTGCTCAAGTCTCACCACGGTGCCACTTGCCAATCACCAGGTGGCTCTCACAGGGCCCTCTCGACATCATCAACGATGATGCTCTGTCTCATCCCCTACTCCGGGATCAGTGCCCATGCTGAGCCTTGCCTCTCACAGAGCCTGGCTTCCTGTCCCCCGCAGCACAGTGCCTTTACTTCACAGGTGGAACAACTGGTGTGGGAGGAAGCTCCTGAGGCAGGCAGAGGACAGGCTGTTCCTCACATGCTGTGGGTCCTCCCTGGGACCCTGCCCCTCGCATAGCTCCCCTGCAGGGAATTCTCTGACTAACCTAAGCTCACCGATGCTGACGCTTTAGGTGTCACTTTGCTGCCAGCTGGTTCTGAGGGCTGGACCTCAGGGAGAGAGATCAAATGCAAGGTGGGCAGGCTACAAGCATCCTGAGGCAAGGATAGTGGCAGTAAGACTCCATCATAGCCCAAGGTCCAGAGAGAGTAGGCTGCCCGTCTGGAAACATGGAAGGGCTATACCTAGACTGCACCTACCGCTTCTCTGCAGGTGTCTGTGGTCGTCATTGAAGATTTTAGTCCTGCTTGCTGCTGGGGCCATCCAGTCATCACTTTTGATGATGACTTCTATATCCCTTCTATATCTGAACTTTAGTCCCTGACCTCTTTGAGTCCTGTTGCAAACATTGTTGGTATTTTCTCCAGCAGCCAATTTTTGAAAATTACAGTTGACATACACTATTATATTAGTGTCAGGTGTACAACATAGTGACTAGATATTTATATAACTTACAACATGCTCATTCCTGATAAATCTAGTACCTACCTAACATCATACATATTTATTAAAATGTTGTTGACTATATTCCCTATGCTGTACTTGACATCCCTGTGACTATCTTTATAGCTGGCAATTTGCACCCCCTAAATCTCATCACCTTTTTCACTCATCCCACCAACCCCCCTCCCATCTGGCAACCATCAGTTTGTTCTCTGTATCTTTGAGTTTGTTTTGTTTGTTTGTTTGTTTATTTTAGAGTCCATATATAAGTGCCATCATATGGTTTCTGTCTCTTTCTGTCTTATTTTACTTAACATAGTTCCTTTCTTAGTCTCTTGTTCTCTTGTATGTTTATGACTCTCAATAGTATTGTGTTTGGAATTCTTTCTTGTTATTTCTTATATATCTCTTGTGGTTTGGTTTGTGGTTCCCATGTGCTTTATATATACCAAGTGATGGTTATAGCAGTCTGTTTTAAGTTGATGGTTGTTTAAGTTTGAACATATTCTAAAATCACTCCAATTTTTATTCACAACTTCCACATTTATGGCTTTTTACTTCTTTTTATGTGTACATCCCTTAATCTATATGTGTAATTACACATGATCTCTCTACTTTTTTAACCTTTGTACTAATTTTATAGTTGGTTGATCCACTGATTTTACTATTTGCCTTGGTCAGTAAACATTTTTCTTTTCCAATATTTTCTTAATCATATTTTTCTTATCTCTTCTTTTTTAAAGAAGCCCCTTTAACATTTCCTGTAATACTGGTTTAGTGGAGATGAACTCTTTTACCTTATCTGGGAAATTCTTTATCTGTCGTTAGAATCTCAATGATAGCCTTTCTAGGTAGAATAATCTTGGTGTGTAGGTCTTTGATTTTCATCACTTTGAACATTTTGTCCCAGTCCGTCCAGCTTGCAAAGTTGCTATGGAGAAATCAGCTGACATTCTTTTGGGAGTGCCCGTGTACATAGCTAAGTACTTTTTTTCTTGTTGCTTTTAAGATTCTCCCTTTGTTTTAACCTGTGGCATTTTAATGATGATGTGTCTCAGTGTGGGCTTTTGGGGGCTCATCTTGTTTGGGACTGTGTATGTCTAATTCCATCACCATGTTAGGAAAGTTTTCAGTCATTATTTCTTCAATTAGGTTTCAATCCTTTACTCTCTCTGTTCTCCTGCTGGTACCTCTCAGATATAAATGTTGTTACACTTGATATTGTTCCAGAGGTTCCTTAAACTATCCGTAATTGTTTTACAGTTTTTCTTTGTGCTGTTCCTATGAGTGTTTTCCACTACCTCTTTTCCAGATAGCTGATGCCATTCTCTGCATCATTTAATTTGCTATTGATTTCCTCTAATGTATTCTTTATTTCATTTATTGTAATCTTCATTTCTGACTGGCTCTTTTTGACGTTTCCTTTTTGTTGAAGTTCTCACTAAGTTCATTGAGCATCCTTATAACCAATGTTTTCAAATCTGTATCTTGTAGACTGACTATCTCCATTTTGTTTTGTTCTTTTTCTGGAGTTTTATTCAGTTCTTTCATTTGGGACATGTTTCTTTGTCTCACTTTGGCCATCTCTGTGTATTTGTTTCTATGTATTAGGTAGATCTCTTTATCTCCCAATACTGTCAGAGTGGCTTGTAGGGTCTGCTATAGTCTCCCTGGTCACCTGGTGCCACAGGTGTGTTCCTGTATGGGTTGTGGGTGCCTTCATGTTGTAGTTGAGCCTTGATTGTTGTTGTTACATCAGTCGATGGAGTTGACCCTCAGGCTGACTAGGTGTGAGAACTCACTATGACCACAATAGACGTTTTTTGTGCAGAAGCTGACCCTATGGAGTAGGAATCACTTTATTGGGAATTTGAGGCTATCTGAGTCCATCCTTCAGGTATGTCATTTAACTAGCTGGTGATCTGGTGTGGGCTGAAGTTAG
Source organism: Noctilio leporinus (assembly GCA_004026585.1). NCBI lineage: Eukaryota > Metazoa > Chordata > Mammalia > Chiroptera > Noctilionidae > Noctilio > Noctilio leporinus. The sequence goes on from PVIW01000972.1 coordinate 5,437, forward strand.
CCACCAGGTGTGTCAGTTCTGGGACCACTTGGGAAGGACATTGGGGCATGCCGAGGTCAGCTGCCATTTGTGCTCAGCTTGGGACCAAATGGTAGGAGCTACGAAATGGTCTGGAGTTGGTTGCTGCTTGTGCCAGATTTTGAGACACTTGGGAGAAGCTATATTGTGAACCAAGGTAAACTTCCACTAATGCTGAGCTTGGGAACCTTTGTGGGCATGACAGTGTGAGCTAAGGGCATCTGCCACTTGTGTCAGGATTGTAGCCACTTAGTTAAAGCTACATGTCAAGACAAGATTGCCTGCTGCTTATGCCAGGCTAAGGGCCATATGTTGGTGTTTATAATGCAGGTTGAAATGGCCAGTTGCTGCTTGTGCTACTTGGGGCCACTTAGCAGGAGGTACAAGGCATGCTGAAGCCAGCTACTGCTTGTTTGGTATATATGCAGCATGAGATGAGGCAGGCTGCTTGTATGGAAAAGTTGCTGGAAAACAGTCTGGCTGGGTCTACCAGTAGGGTGGGGCCAGGTCTCAGGGAACCACCAGGCTGGGGTGAACAGGGTTAGTGAGGTTAATGGAGAGCACAACTTTGCTGCCTATGTGTCCCTTCCAGCTGTGGGTGGGGGGTGGGGGTAGTTTAACAAAGGAACAATGGTATCTGCCAGCACTTCTGTCCTGGAGAGAGATGTCTCTTCAGCCCTCATCATGAAGCTAGTCAAGTTAGTTCTTCCCCATATGTTTCTGGCACATTTTATGCCACTACACCTGTGCTGGAGCATAGAATGAGTAAGTTTGTGAGCAAGTATATCTGTGCGTGGGCCCTTAAGAGGATGCATCAGTCTCCAGCAGCCCTCTGGCTCACTCAGATGCAATCAGGTTGGTTTTCAGTGCCAGATGTTATGGAGACTTTCCCTCCTAGCACTGGTGCCCTGGGCTAGGAAGCCAGGGGTGGGGCTGGGACTCCTCATTCCTCATGGGGTATTTCTGAAACCAAGCTATCCTAATTCTTAATCACCACACTGTGGGTGTGGGGCCTGCCTGTTCTACTATTCTCAACATAGCTTCTTGATTTCCTTAGTTATAAGGCTTTTGTTCAGCTAGCCCTCAGGTGGTTCTCAATGATGACTGTCCTATAATTTAGTTATAATTTTGATGTGGTTGTGGGAGGAGGCCAACACAGTTTACCTATCCCACCACCTTGACCTTCCTGAGGTCAATTTTTAGAAAAAAAATCAACATCTAATTTATTGTCTCAACTCATTGGAACGAGTTTTATTACTCTGAATAAACATTATTCTAACTGTTTTTGCCTCAAACCCTCTACCCATTTGTTATTACATTGTGTACAGATTCCGGAACAACTTTGGTCATTAAAAATTAGCCTTAGGTCTGATTCAACTCTGCTTCTCCTCACCAAAGCTAACCATGTTGAGAACTTTACATACGTCTCTAGCTGCCCTTGTCTTGCCTCCATGCCTCCAGGAAAGGAAACTGGAATCCATCAGCATCTCACATAGCCAACCTTAAACGGATGGTGGAGGTAACAGGATTATGAACTCATGCTGGACTTGGTCTTTTCCAGCTGGTACTAGTGGCCTCTACTGATATAACAATCTCCAACTATGGCTAATTCTTTCATTAAATTTGGTAAAGCAATATTTATTTTAATCCAATCATTGGAAGTTTGTGAAGCTGCTGCTCATATATACTAAGCCATTCCTTTTTTTAAAGATTTTATTTATTATTTTTAGAGAGAGGGGAAAGGAGAGAGGCAAGGAAGGGGAGAGACATCAGTGTATGGTTGCCTTTCACCTGCCTCTAGCTACGGATCTGGCTGGAAACCTGGCTTGCAACCTGGTTATGTGCCCTGGCTGGGAATTGAACCAGTGACCTTTGGGGTAAACTAAGCCATCCTGAGCAGACTATGGCTACTGAATGTCTATGGAAGCATTCATTTCAAGACAATTTTGTTGTTGCAGAGAACCCACATTTTTATGGCTTACATTCTAATGTTTTACAATACTTTTAAAGATAATTGAAACATGCTACTAGAGAATTTTTGATGCAGTCAGCTATCATAGATCATTTTAGGAGAACAATGTGTATGTAGGACAAATTGAACATGAGTAGATGCCTTTAAGATTCTGGATTTTCTTGTGGTGATGTTAATTATTTTGTTCTGAAGATACAATGTCTTTGTTCCAAAGTGTCAATTAAGAGTTCAGCCTTGGTGATGAAGAATCTCAATGCCATTTGCAATGGCTCTCAGATTATAAAAGAGAGCCTGGTAAACATGTTTAGTTGCATTAAACTAAAGCCAAAATAGCAGCATATAGCACTGTGTAGCCTTATAAAATAAAATGACATCATGCAGCCGAATTACAACTGATGAACATTAAGTTGAAGGGCCCTGCAGGAATGGAGGAGCCTACAGTAACAATTATTCAACAGCACTGTCGGAGAGAGGCAAGCACAACTCATTTAAATGCTATCAAAATTTTCAATGTAGCCTGTGGGAGAGGGATCACAAATAACAATAATCATATCTAAAAACCTCTCTTAGCACAGAGAAGATTTCTTTCTGAGCCACCATATTTTCACTGCATGAGAAATTATGGGCCTGAGACTTTAGACTGGTCTAGTTTAGAGCCTCAAACATACATGGTTCTATGCATCCAATTGTGATTTGGTTCATTACCGTAGCCACTAGATATCCAGTTTGTAATATTATCTGCCTTAGCACAAGAGTTCTGGATTCCTGGCTCAGGGTAAGCTTGAAAAAGTAGGACAAGCAGGATGATGAGGAAATAAAATGAGATTTATAAGGAAAGATGTGAAAATTGAAAATGAATGGCCTGAAGTTGAATATCAAAGATGAGAAGTGGGAAGGTATGTTTTGCTTTCTCTTGATGCAGGGAGGTGCTAACAGAATGGCAGTTTAGAAATCCTCATAATGAGACGCCCTTAGGAATGAAATTCCTTATGTCATGTGTTATCCACTAAGAGGACTGGCTGGGATCTGAAGGCTGACAGGAAAACACAGAAAAAGTGCCTGAGACGAGGATTGCCCAGAAAATGAGGCAGAACTCGCTGGGCCCAGCGTAGGCCATGGGCACAGGTGACAGAATGAAAAAGGAGAGAGACATAGAATAACCATGTGTCTGGTCAAGGGTGAGCTTGTATTTCCTCTGCTCCTTGGAAGCCCTCAGCATTGATCCCTGTAAATCTGTGTTCTGACTCAGGAACAATAAGAGAAGTACAGCAACAGTACAACATTCAGTTGTGTTTATAGAAACACAACTCATAGATACAGAGAACATACTGGGGCATAGGAAGTGGGTAAAGTAGATAAAGATACAAACTTCCATTTATAAGATGAACAAGTCCTGGGGGTGTAATGTACAACATGGTGACTATGTGATTAGATTAGACCTACCTGCATTATACCAACTAATCTCAGCGTAGCAAGATCCTTCACTTTAATCACATCTCTTTTGCCAAGTAAGCTAGTATATTTACAGATTCTAAGGATTAGGGCATGAACATCTTCAGAGCCGTTATTTTGCTGTCAGGGCAGTGTAGTCATCTTTGACCATGACGTGACCTTTAGGATGTGAAATCGCATGAGCAGACTAGAGTGAAAAAATAAATAAAACAAAACTAAAAAAGGATCCTGGTACCATAATCCCTCTGTGGAGCTTTCATATTAGCCCTGAGAAGCCCACAACATATTTCTTTTATGTTCAGAAATGTGTTTAAGTTACTGTTTGGTGTGTCTAAGTATGCAGCTGAAAATAATGCTTAATTAATCATATGGAATTCTACAATTTTACTTGGCATTTATCTGGTGCAAAGCACTGTGCCAGGCACTAAGGTTCTATTCACTATCTGAACTCATAAAATGCTCTGTAGGCAGACAGTAAATGACTAACAACAAGAACATGTAACCAGTGTCATGATGATGAAGAAATAAGAACTCTGCTACCACAGAGCAGGGGATGTAGTCTGCAGGGGAATCAGGGAGGTCTCCAGTCCCCGAAAGAAGATTGGATGAGGAATAACGAAATAACCATGCTGACCTTCATCAACATGGATGCTATTACGGACCTACCAACAGTGAGGAAAAAAGTGCTTTGTGTTGCTACATTAAAAAAAATGTCTATAATGAATTTTCATTGATCCACCCACTTCCATCCCATACTCTGCCCAGGCACTCTTCTGGTCAGCATACATCAGATAGAGGATTCCTTGGGTTTACATGCTTCAGGGCCAAGGTCACGCCCCTGAGGAGGGGGTCCTGTAGGGACAAGCTCTGTACAGGGAGCTATCAAGTTACAGATCATGACCGTGGCCTAAAAATACCTGTTCAGACACAAGAGAAAATGACAGAATGCTGAGCATCCTTTGGAAGTGATCTGGAGTTAATTTTCCTGAACATAATTAGACAAATGTGCTTCTTAAATATAAGACTGACTCACTTCACATCTTAGAAACAGTACTGATTCAAAAGGTATTTCAAAGAAAACTACTCTTCCTGCAAAATCCCATGTATGCTGCTGAGAGAAAAATAGTGATAAGAAGTCCTTTCAGAACGCACATTCTAAACCCACGCTTGAGCAACAAAAGCTGAACTTGGTTGTGCTATCTGGGGAGCTACTTGACCCTGTTTCTAGAACCATGAGCAATGGTTTGATGGTATAATTTCTAAATGGGCCATCTGGTATTTCAGCTTGTACATACAATTCATCATTTTATTCTTGTCCTATAATTATAGAATTAATAGAGAAAACACTTCCTCTGTATATTTGAATTGTCAGGGGGCATTAAGGCTGTTTTAAGTATTAGCCTGAGGAAATACTCTGTCCTGCTTCAGGGCAGCATAGGAGAGCGGAAGCGCTGATCTGTGTGGTGAGTTGTTCTCCCTCACCATTAACTGAGATACTGAGACAAAGAGCAGAGCTATTGTTTTCTGCACACAATTAATCTTGGGCGCTAAGAGCATGATACAAATTTCACTTCAGTACACTATGCAAGCAGGCTGCTGGGCCCTGAAATCAATGACAGTCAGAAGAGCCTAGACATTGGGTGATCTGATGAATAATTTAAAACTGATTTGTTAACTGTGCAGAGCTGAAGTTAGCCATGCAGGGGAGACACATTGTCATTTGCCAGCAATTTACTACAATTTTGAAAACCACAGCCAGCAATTTACGGAAAAAATTAGGCCAGTTACTGTACACATGTGTCATTTATTTTTTATTTAAGATGTCATCCTGAAAGCTGTTAACTGACAATTGGATTTCAGAATGAGGCTGTAAGGTTTAGTGAAGAGCTGCTTTTACCTGAGGATGTCTGCATTTATGCTCCAGGAGACCCCTGCGTGCACACCTCCAACTGGGACTAAATGCGTGTATGCAAATGAGCACTGTCGGAGAAGGGAGATGCACCTTCTCTGGGGACCATTAGCACCTTTGCATTACTCAGTACTCTAATGCACCTGTCCATGAGAAAGCATGGTGATGGCCTGTATTTCTTGGAAAAGAAATCATTGTCCATACATTCCTTTAGTCTTTTGCCAGATTAGGGTGGAGGAGGAGGTATAATCTCTTTCATCCTTCACTTGGCAGTTCTTCATAAGAAGCTGATTAAAGGAAAATCCCATTTTTATTAGTGTAATTTCTTTCCAGTTCTTTCTCCATTGGTATTAAGTCAGTAACAATAATTTCTTCACATTTGAATTTGTGAAAAAATGAAATGAAGGTAGTCTGAGCCCCAGTGGAATTGCGACTCTAAGGTATCCTGAAGGATGGCTCCTATAGGAAGAATACCCATGAAATAAAGCATTTCATAATTTAAACACAATAAAGTGTAACCTATCATTGATCATTTTTGGAGCTCTACCCCCCAAAAAAAGGACTTTTGATATATTTTGAAATTTATTTTCAATGCTTCTATTAATTTGTGAACTTCTCCAAGGATCCCCATTAACTTAAACCTTGCAAGTCAAAGTTGTAACTATAATTCCTATTCTGGAATCACATATGCCAGTAGTAATTTTTTAATGAGCATATAGCTTTCCATATGAGAAACAAGATTTTCTATGTGTATTATTGTTAGCAATAAAATTAATCTGAAAACTAAGACAAATATTTTCTTTCTTCTTTTGACTCTTCTTCTATTTACCCATATATCTGAGACTATAAAGCTCCTCTTTACAAATTGATGGTGACCTTGCATTTTAGTTTAATCATTTTTTTTTTCCTGAAAAGGAGGGAAAAAGATGACCATTTGATCAACAAATTCTTAGCTTCTATGTCAAATGTTAAAGGCAAAATAGAAAATGCTATAAATTTATCATAAAAGTAAAAATCAACCTGTTTAACAGATAGTGATTTATGTTAGACCATAACTCTGGCTTTACCCAGAGGTTTGGGTTTTTTAAAAATATTGAAAAAATAATAAAATGGAAATTCATATGAGTGGACTACTTTTAAAACATTATGTAGAAGACTGGCAGCTCTAAAGTGGCTCAGCAGACTCATTATTTTCACATGTAAGGCAGTAGGAAAACATTCTCCACAACCCATGTTATTTTACCTGGTAGATTTAGAAGTTTTATAGAATTGCATTCAACTCTCTCCTTTATGTAAGACCAACATCTATTATTAAAGCATGTAAACTTAGAATCTAATTTTCTTAAACCTTCTTATTGTAAAAGTTACATATTCATAGTTATTACAGAAAGAATGTTTTAATTATTTACATAATCTTGGTTTTGGGTGAATCTATCCTAGTAACTCATATAGTTTTATTGTTCACTCTTCGTCTACAATATAGAAAAATAAGATATACTTCCAGGAGGGAAAAAAATATTGACTTATTTAGAGATAGCTGTATTATAGACAATAAATCAAGGTTTTATCTGTTTGAGTAAAGATTAGGTTGGGGTGTAATAATAGTGGCAGTCTAATAGAATGCTTGACTATAGGAGGGCTTTCATCTTTGCTGAAAACATCAGGAAGTGCATTTCTGAGGTCTAAATTGTGATAAGTTTACACACTAAGGCCTCTTGCCATTTGGATCAGACTATAATGACTTTGACTTGATTTATTCCTTTACCTTTAGAAACTCCCTACTTTATTTTTCACCGAACCATTGAAAGCTTTGTGTACTTTATTATGAGAGGTGGCTTGTGATTAGTTTGCATTTATATTGTATTTTCCTCCAAGTAGCTCAAGGGGCTTTACAAAACATGACATCATTCTTCAAAACACTTTGTCAGGTATATATGGCAAGAAGTAATTCTGGTATAAATGTGCCAGAGGCATAGTGCTCACTGGGAAATGTTCATTTTCTACATATTTTTAGAGATAATTTTTAGACATTATTTTTTCAAACTAAGTTCCAACTTTTGTAAACATTTTCTTTTATCAGCTTTGGTATCAAGCACATTAATTCAACAAATTCATTGAGTATCTACTTTGTGATAAAGTATTGTTGTAGATGCTGAGACTAAAGCAGGGTTATGTAAAGAACTTGCTTTCATAGAGCTTTTTATTCTAGTAGAAAACACTAGAATTTATGTATTTATAAATAAATACATGATATAATATCATGTTGTGTTAAATAATATCAAGAAAAAGAAGTCAAGATAAGGGAATAGAGGCTGACTTCTATGAGAATAGATAGAGCTAAGAGGGCAAGTGGCAGAAGGGACCCATGCAAGGACTTGGGAGCTATCAGGCCCCAGAGATCAGAGTATGCTCAGCATGCACAAAAACAGCAGGAGTGCTGTGTTGTGTCACCAACATACCATGAACAGGTTGAGGAGGGAAGGCCATGAGTCTGGAGAGCTGGGCCATTGCAAGATTCTGTAGGAACCTTAGTAGACTAAGGTAAGAATTTGAGTTTTGTGGGTGGGTGGGGAAGGGGATAGAAGGGAGGAAAAAGGGGATGGATATAATATAACAACAATAAGATTAAAAAGAAAAAAAAAAGAATTTGAGTTTTGGTCTAAATGTCATGGGATCCCAAAGGATGGTCAAACATAGAATAACAGGATCAAAAATTGGTGTGACTGTTGTGGGGGACAAGAGTGGAGGCAAGATAACCCATAGAAAGATGATGGCGCTGGCCCCAGTAAGAAATGAATGTGGCTTTGACTAGGATGGTGGCAGTGGCCAAGGGAAGAGTACTCAGATTTGAGATAAAGGATCCCCCCACCCCCGCCTTTATGGTTTTCCTTTCTGTGGTTTCAGTTACCCACAGTCAACCGCAGTCCAAAAATGTGAAATAGAAAATTGCAGAGATAAACATTTCATCACTTTTAAATTGCACAGTGTTCTAAGTAGCCTGATAATGTCTCATACCATGACATTCAGTCTAATCCTGGATGTGGATCATCTGTTTGTTCAGTGTTCTCATGCTGTAGGCTCCCCCCACTCTTCAGTCAGTTAGTAACCATCTGGGTTATCAGTTCAGCTGTCGTGGTATTGCAGTGTTGTGTTCAAGTAATTCTCATTTCACTTCATAATGGCCCCAAAGTCATTCATATAACTTCTGTTACCGTATGTTATTATAATTGTTCTATTTTATTTGTTCTTATGGCCAATTTCTTACAGTACCTAATTTATAAGCTAAACTTTGTCATAGGCATGTACATATAGAGAAATGTATAGTATATTATATTATCCACAGTTTAAGGGGTCCTGGGGAGTATCCCCCCATGAATAAGGGGTACTACTGTACAGTTGGAAAGCAGAACTGACAGTTTAGTAATAGATCTGAGGTGCTATATGAAAGAGCTTTAAATTCTGTCTCTGCTACCTGTGCTGTTGTCTGAAAGCCATAGTTTTCTCACCTGTAATAGAGCAACACTAACTATATCTGAGTGCAACACAGAAGACCAAGACTTCCTTTGAAAGTATACTTCCATGCTTTCAAAGGGCCCTCCTCCCCTGCCCAAGTAGCCCCTTCTTTCTTATTTTATGTTCTCTTTTCCTTCATACCCTTACTCTTCTTCCTCTCATTTCTGCTTCTGCTTCTCCTTTGTTGTGTCATATCCTTCCCTTCCAACAGTCTTACTCAGGATGCCAGGCCTTTGCTAGCTCATCTATCTTTCAACGATTTCAACAATAAGGAGTCTGTTCAAGTGGAGAGTCCTGAGATGAGCTTTCTTAGTTCCGTGGTGAATCCACTCTACATTTTTAAACTCTAATCAAGATCTTCACCTTAATAGTTGATGTACTTCTAGTAGATATGTCTGAAACTTCAATGGAAAAAAAAATACACAAGATGTAGCATATTTGTTCCTCTCTTCTTAGTAACTATTTGTTGTTGTCGTTATTCAGTGAAAGACAAATACCATGTGATCTCACCTATAAGAGGGATCTAATGAATAAAATAAATTAACAAGCAAAAATAGAACCATAGGCATGAAAACACAGAACAGACTGAAAGTGACCAGAGGGAAGGTGGATAATGGTGGAAAGAGGGGAAAGGAACTAGACAAAGAACATGCATGTTTCCTCTCTTTCAACCAAAGACAGACTTTAGTATTGAAAGCAAAAAAAAAAAGGAAATGCCTTTGAAACCACGAGTCAATTAGAAAGTAGTTTGTTCTACCAAGTTTATGTTTATTTTGAAGTCTGAGTTCAACGAGAATTATATTTAAATGTACAATTTGGTCTTTTGGGTAATTCTGTTTTTTCTGACACTAATTATTTCATTTTCTAACACCAGCTGGGTGTCCAACTATTTAGTTCATTTCTGACACTAACTGCCCAGAGTTGGCACAGACCCTACACGTTAAAGGCTCAGCTGTAAACAGGATTTCCAGGCTACTTGCACTTCTGACCAGACTACAACAAATGCAGGGATATTTATAACTCCTCCTCAGTTTTAATAGCTCATAGAATTCAGGAAAACACGGTCATTATGATTATTGTTTTATATAAAAGATAAAAGTGGGACAGCCAAATGGAAGAGGTGAATGGGACAAGGTGAGGAGCTAAAACAGGGGGCATGGAGCCTTCATGCCCTCTCCAGGTGTGCTGCCCTCCCTGCATTTTGATGTGTTGCTATATTCATCAACCCAAAAGCACTTCCTGAACCTGGATGCTCAAATGTATTTAAGAAAGATTTTTTTATTATGTAGGCATGGTTGATTCAATCATTGGCCATCAGTGATAGAACACCATTTTTAGCCCCTTCCCCTCCCCAGCCCTCTATTAGTGTGTTTGGTTCCTCTGGGAACCAGCTCTCTTCCAGAAGCAATCTGGAGTCCTGTGCCCTTAAGAGTCAATCTGGAGTCCTGTGCCCTTAGATACATCAACTCAGATGAGTTGAAAAGAGGCTTCTAATGAATAGCAAATGCCTCTCCTATCACTGAGGAAATGCCGAGGGTTTTAGAAACTCTGTGCCAGGAGCTAACACCAAATACAGAGTTTTTATTATACCAAATTGATCATAGCCTCTTTAATTACTATCCCATTGAGGAAAGAAGCTTTTGAAGGATTGTGACACTAGGTGCCGAGGTTTGACTGTAAGGAGAAATACAATCTCTTGAGTACAAAGGGTATAAAGCTGATAAAACAGATCAAGGGCCTGCAGGTCAGTGGGTATCAGAGAAGTTCCCAGGGGCAGCTTATTTCATCCTATCAATCTTCCAAAGAAAGTGGCCTTTTCCCCTACATTATAAGAAAACAGGCAGTTTAAATTTCTATAATAGAATACTACACAGCTGTAAAAAAGAAAATCTTACTTTTTGCAACAGCATGGATGGACCTGGAGATTATTGTGCTAAGTGAAATAAGCCAGCGAGAGAAAGGCAAATACCTTACTTTATGTGAACTCTAATAAACAAAATAAACTGATGAACAAAGTGGAAATAGAGGTATGGATACATGGACTAGACTGACAGCTGTCAGAGAAGAAGAGGGAGAAGGGGACCAGATGAAAGAAAATGAAAGGATGAAAGAACATATATGCGTAACTCATAGACACAGGTAACAGTGTGGTGACGGCCAGAGGCAAGAAGGGGTGGGGACTGGGGGGGAAATGGGGATACTTGCTATAGTGCCAACAATAAAAATAAGGTTAAAAAACATTTTTAAATATATTTTTTTAAAAGAAAGGAAGTGGGAGGTTCATAGATGGTAAATAATGTACCCTTGTTCAGGCAATTAATAACTAGCAAATGTGGCTTTTAATCCTGCATATTCAAGACTAACATCATATCCATTATTGACAGTTGCTTCAGATATGTAAGAGAAACACACAATAGAAGAAAAAAAGGAAAACCAGGACAAACATATTAGTACATTCATACCTTCTTCTTCCCTACCACTACAGAGTATTCTCTCTTATTGAAGCAGCCTGAAAGCCTGGTACATGGTGGGTTTATGAATAAAAGAAATTCTGTCCAAAGAGCTAACACCAGAGCTACCTAACAGAAAAATGATAAGAAGACTTAGCAGAGTAATCTTGTGAATTCAGTCATCAAGGATTGTAAATTAACATTGGTATTTTCAGAATTCAGAAAGGCTTTGGCTCTGAGTACTCTGAGAAATTATATTCTCACAGATCGGTACTTAGGATCTGAAATGTGGCCACTGCACTTGCTGCCTTTATTGGTTATTCTCACCAGAACATCTGCAGCGGAAAGTTGTGATTAACCGCAGCTCTACCTATTCCATTTAGTCCTACCCACACCCTGCATCTCATTCTGCAAATGAAAATACCATTCCTCTGAAAAGTTACAATCTCTAGTGAACACACATGAAATGAGTGGCTAAAGGAAGGGTCAAACTTAGAACATCAGGCACACTCGGTCGATGTTTTCAGGGATGTGATTCAGGTTTGGGGATGGGAATACGTAACTGATTTTTCAGGACCATCAGCAGTCCAGGGTCAGCTGAACCATGAGCCAGGGAAGAGGGTATATGTGAAAGTTGAGCAGGTTCAAAGCCACTGTGTCATCCAGCTGTGTCTGCAAGCAGGGGTAGTTCCTTATGTCTCCCTTGCAGTGGACAATTAGTTGTGGGGGCTTTCCTTTCTCTTTTTTTTCCCCACTTTCTTACTTCGCATTGCTTTTCCCTTCATAAAAAGAAGTAAGAAATAAAATAAATACCCCATACTTTTTTCACAGGGTTGGGTGCTATTGAGTTAATAATGTAAGCGGGAAAGTGTAAACCAATGACTGTGTTTCCAGATGATGCTGTGAGGACAAATGTACACAGCCCCTTACTTCTTCATCACAGTACACTCACATGATGCAAGCATTTGTTTCCCTTAGTCAAATTCAACCTGACAATTCCCATACTGGGTCACTTACTTTGTCAAGGGAATGGAGGCATTCAAACCTGAAACAGCCAATCAATACCTGTTGGTCAAATCTACTGAAAGAATATACTAATGGTTTTTAGGGGAGTATTCCTAACTATTGACAGATTATGAAATGCTTGTTAAAATGTGCCAAAAACATAGCCAACAACTTCCTGGGAAAGAAAAATAATAAATGGAGAGCTAGCCTGAAAGGAAGAGTTACAGGGATGTGCTATATATAAAGGTGTGTTAGCAATGTCCTTTCTGGGCAATTTAAAGGATGCCAGGGTTATTTCAGAATATATTATAATTGATTTGACTTTAGACCTGGATCTTCCCCATCAAAGGCAACTGTATTTTGCCTGTAAGTATCAGTTCTCAGAAGCCTGCTAGCCATCATTTTTGCTACATTGAATTCCAGAAGAAACATAGTGAGGAAAGATCCCCAAATTTCTCCTAAAAATAAAGAGTTTTATTCATCCACCTCCACCTCCAGCTTCCCACCCCATTTTCGATCAGGGTTTTTTGTTTGTTTTTGTTTTTGTTTTGTTTTCAGCAAAAAAAGGATGTTAATGATCTTATAAACCTATTGAACAATAGCATAGAAAAGGGTGACATTTCCCAAAACTTTTTTGTCAATGACTAAAGTAATGAAAGTTGCCAGTTACTCAGGCCAAGCCTATGAAGGCCTTAAATTCAGTCACTGCGTGAAAGGTCAGATAAATTAAAGGAAATATAGGGCTGGCCTTGAAAAGCCTGCGTGTGGTGATCCTAAGTGCTTTTAAAAGTGGCTGAAACTGAGAGGCCTGGCATTAATTCTAGCCAGCTTCCTGGTATTGATTAAGAAGTAATCGCCAAGTGCTCATTTGTGGGCAAATTAAGAGATACGTCCTTTTCAGAAGGTCATTTACATGGCTTCTTTTTAATTAATATTACTGACTTGAAGATATGCAGTTAAATTAGCCCATTAATTATAAAAGTCATCAGTTTGGAGAGTATGAAAAGATCATTTATTGAACATCGGATTTAGGTTTTCAATAAATCACCATTTCTCCTGACACCCTACTAGAAAATGTCTGAAGTTTGTAAGGGTGGTCATGGCCTCAGGTGTCTTATTTTGTGGTTGCTGATTATAAGTGTAATACGTAGACATTTTTTAAAAACTGAAAAATATATTGAATTATAATGAAGGAAAATATTTTCCTTCCCTCCTTCCACCTCTCATTGTATTTTAGTATTCCCATTTGTTAAGCTTGGCATATATGTGTATATAGATTGTGTGTGTGTATGGGTATATATAGAAAGTTTATACATAGCTCAGTATATATATATATATATATATATATATATATATATACACATATATATATATGCTCTTTAAAGTTGACATTTATTAAAATATAGTTTCATATTTTGCTTTTATACATGTTATAAGAGCATTTTTCCGTGTAATAAATATCCTTTGAAAACCATGTTTTAATTAAATTCTTATTTTTAGACAATTATAAATTCACATGCAGTTGTAAGAAACCATGCAGAGAGAGCCTGTATTCCCTTTGCCCAATTCCCCACAATTTTACTATTTTGCAAAATTATAGTAAAATACCGCAATCAGGATATTTCCATGATATACTCAAGATCTAGAACTTTCCATCACCACAGCATTTCAGGATTTCTCATGTTACCCTTTTATAGAGAAACATAATTACTTCTTGTCCTTAACCTCTGGAAACCACTATTTTTCATATTTATAATGTTGCCATTTTAAGAGTGTTATGTAAATTTAAGCATAACCTTTAGAGTTTAGTACTTTTAATTTAGCGTGATTCTCTAGAGAGATTCATCCAAGTTATTACATGTATCAATAATTCATTCTTTTTTATTATGGTGCATTAATTCCATGATAAGGATGTGCCTCAGTTTGGATAAGCATTCACCCATTGAAGGCTATCTGCTTTTTTTATAATTCCTGGCTATTATAAATGAACATTTGTATACAGGCTTGCGTGAATAGAGGCTTGCATTTCTCTGGGATAAATACCCAAGTGTGTGATTGCTGGATCCTTAGTTTCATGGAAAACTGCTGAACTATTTGCTAGAGTTACTGGACCATTTTACATCCCAACTATCAATGTATGGATGCTCCAATTTGTCTGCATCCTCACCAGCATTTGAGCTTATCACTGTTACTTATTTTCACCATTTTGATAGAAGTGTAGCAATATCTCATTAAATTTTAATTTACATTTTCTTTTTGATTAATGAGGTTGAATATTTTTCCATGTGCTTATTTGCCATTGTTGAGATGTTGCTTCATGTTAAGTTTTGAGACTTCTTTATATATTCTAGATACTTTGTTGGACATGTGGTTTGCACATATTTTCTTCTAGTGTGTTCCTTGTCTTTTCATCTTCTACAGACTCTGTAACAGAGTTGATCTTACTGAGCAAACACATCACATGGACTTGGCCACAGATGCTGAGAAGGCATTAAAAGTATGAAATCATGGTTGTCTTCAGTCTATCTGAACACAGTTGCTAGTACTCTCATTCAACACCAACCTCTGCAGGATTCCCAAGGATGAAAGGGGGAGATTTTTGGGGGAGCAGTGAGTAGAGCGCCAGGTCTAAAGGCAGGAACTCTAGGGACACACTTTTGGTGTTTGCTAGTTCTTAGGCAAGTTACCTAACTATGTCTCAGTGTTCTCATCTATAAAATGCACATAGTAATAACAAGTTCATCTTAGGGTGGTCATATGTATTAACAATGTGTGTAGCAAAAACAGTGCCCACCACACGTTGGATGAAACAAAGAAGAAATAATGCACTTTTGCTGAAAGCATCTTTCTATAGATCATAAGCACTAATTTCAGATAGTAAGTCATCTACTCTTGCCTCCACATTGCCCAATTTAATTATTAACTCTGCTCAATGAAATGTGGGAGAAAATGTAAGATGTTTTTGAAGGTGTGGGCCAAATCACAGGCTGCATGATTTGTACCAGCCGGGGCTCAAAGAAAGGATGTGTTGGTGGCCAGAACTAGGACAGAGACAAGGAAGAGGTTTCTTTAAAGGAAATCATGGTCCCTGCGCAGCTGTGAGGGACAATGGGCAGAATATGTAGTCACAAATGAGAAGTTATGTCTCCATGTCGTGGCTCTACCACTGAGCAACAGAACAACTCTTTCCGTTACAATCTCTAAAACTTAGTTTTCCTATTAGGGAAATAGGGGTCACAATATCCCACAAAATTAAATATGCTCAAATCTCTCTGTGAGAAACAATGCTCTGTGTAAATGCTAGGTATTATCACTACATTGGTTCAGTGATGAAAATACTTGGGTCCTAGGAGGGTTGGGTTGATCTAATGGTTACTGTGAATTACTTATAGGGGCAGCCTGCTTTTCCCTTAGACATGGCTAGAACCAAGGATGCTGGATGCAATGCACCGAGGAGAAGGTGACAAAAAAAGCAATGTTTCTTGGAGCATGGAGTACTCTGGAGATAAGGTGGGAAGGGATCCAGAGAGAAAGATGGTAGAATTCTACAAGTTTCAGATGCTTGGAATTAAAGCTGTTGCAGGCTGCCATCAAGATGAGGGCACGGTAGTGAAGGCAGTCATTACAGCAACCTGACTCTTCACAACCCTGTCCAAGTTAAAAAAGCTCATCTCTGGATGTAATACAACAACAATAAAATTGAAAGAAAAAAAAAAAAAGCTCATCTCATGCAAAAATCACAACTCAATGGCAAAATAGAGGACTGGAAAGGATGTGCCTTTTGTCATCTTTAGGTTGCTGGTTTCATGGAGGTTTGAAGGAAAGATCATTTTGCAGGAGGTACCAGGGCCAAGAGGATAGAATGTGGACTCTGGAGGCAGAAGGATCAACCCTGGTGCTACATGTATTAGACAAGCTCCTGAATCCCATCTTAAGAACCATAACATCCTGGGGATGTAAAGTAAAGTGCAGTAAATATAGTCAATAATGTTGTAACAATTATGTATGGTGCCAGGTGGGTATTGGAAATATCAGGGGAATCATTTCGTATAGTATATAATTGCCTAACCTCTATGCTGTACACCTGAAACTAACACAAAATAATATTGAATGTAAACTGTAATTGAACAAGAAAGAAAAAGAATAATAACACCCTCTTCAAGACCGTAATATGATTAGGTAAGATCCTGCAAGCTCTGACCAGTGTGGCTCAACTGGTTGGGTATCATCCACAAACTGAAAGGTTGCTGGTTAGATTCCCATTCAAGGCACATGCCTGGGTTATGGGGTAGGTCTCTGGTTGAGGGTGTGTTCAGAAGGCAACCAATTGATGTTTCTCTCTCTCTCTCTTTCTCCCTCCCTTCTCCTCTCCCTGAAAAATAAATAAGTACATAAATAAATAAGATCCTGTGAACAACACACCTTCCACAGGGCACTCAGTAAACAGGGTCCATCATTATCACAGCCGAATGCATCTGTAAAAGCATCTTGTACTCTGAAACACAGTGAGATATCTATGAATGCTAGTTAGTATCCCCTTCACTATGATTTAAATCATTACCCGGCATTACGGATGGGGATACTAAAGCCCACAAAGGTCAAAGGCCTTGATCAAAACTATCAAGCTATCTTGAGCATCAGCTTTGGAAAACATCTCATGAATCACAGGGCCTAGGAAGAAAACTGGGCCTATATCCAAGCATACATCGGTGAGATGTTAAAATGTCATTATCTGAAGGCAGAATTAAGTGCTTGTATATGTTGCTGCACAACAAAATGCATTATTGATGTGCTAATGTTTTCCCACTGGGTTTATGCGTGGTTTGCATAGCAAATTTCACACATTTTGTCATCATCTCTATTCAAAAATAGCATGTTTCTTGACAAATTAGTCCATTATCTAACCAATTTTATTATTACCCATTTTTTTCATTTCCAGTCTAAGCATTTCATATTTGGATTGTATAATGTTACTTCTTATCTATGATGCTAAATAATTTTGAGTAAATCTTCTAGCCCATTCAGTTGTACCATTTTAAATATTATGAAGAATTATCCTTTCCTCTGTTACTTATCTCCTATGTATACATGTACTGTGTTCTTAATGTTTTTGCATAAATCATGACTTCGAGCACTGCAGTTTGTATTTCAGTTTATCAAGAAGTTTTTATAGATTTCACATGCATAAGTCATGGGTTTAGACAACTTCCGATTCAAGACTATATTTCTCTCTCTCCCCAGATCACAACTTCTACATGAGCAGGGATTGTCTTTGTTTGTTTCTTTCTTTGTCTTCAACCTTTTGTTCCAAACATCTCACAGCATAATGAATTTGAATATGTGACTTAAATTCATTTTATTTTTATTAAACAGATAACTCATTAAGCTCTCAAAAGTATCTATTTGAAAACATTTTCTTCATCCAACATATTGATGTACTACTTAATTTATATAAGACACTGGCCTAGGAGCTGGTGGTAAATTAATGAATAAGGGCTTGCCTGATCAGCAGGGGAAGACCCAAAAGTAAACAGAGAATACTGGTAACTATTTGCAAATAACCTGGGCAGCATTACTATTTGCCAGGCTCTGTTCTAACAACTCACACGTATGAATGCATTTCACCCTCCACTACCTTGTTTTAAGTGCTTTCTTATAGTTGCTCATTTAATTTGCATTCCAACCCTAGGGAGTAAGCCAGATTATTTAGCATCTTTATTACTCAACTTTCTTATCTGTCAAATGAAGTTTTATTTATTGAATAAATAGGTTTTGCACACATGCCTACTGTGTGCAGGACACTGTTCTAGAAAGTAGGGATATAGCAGCAGCCACAATGGTAAAATATTCTTGCCTTCATGACCTTGCATTGATAAAAGTAGTTACCTCTCAAGGTCACTAGGATTCTTAAATGATATGACAGAAGTAAAATCACAAGAAAAATGCTGACACACAGAAAGCATTCAATAAATGTTAGGCATTATCATGATGCTGTAGGTAAATGTTTCCCATTGATTAAAAGGAAATTGAGGAAGAACGAATAATTAAATGGTGATAGATCCAGGAATTTTGGAGTAAGAGATGATGCTCTTTTAGACTGGAAAATACTAATTAAAGTATTTCAAGTGTACTGCTTTTTGGTTTGCAGGTTAGCACTCATTCCACTGGGCCATGGCTCAAGTTCACTCCTTTTTATTAGACATAGGAGTTTCTGAAGTTTATATATGGATCTCTACCCAAGAGTTTGATTCATTTTGATTTTTTAAAGGATGTGTACTAATAATTCTGATGTAATTACTTTTAAAATTGCTTAAGCAAGGGATAGAGTCTGAACTATAAAAACATACTGTAAGATGGAGCCTTTCTTCCAACTGAATATAAATAATGTTCTGCAGTAAAATGACATAAAGCCATACAGAAGACAATTATAATGGGATTTAACCTAATTAGTGTAAAGAGAGCCAAGACTCTTCATTAAAAGTAGCATTTCACGCTCATGTATTAATGAAGTTTTGGTTCTTAAAGGCTGATGGAAGATATGACCCCCAGCCCCAACAAAAGGTTTCTCCAAATATATTCAGCAAATCACCAAAATTGTATCTAAACCATGATGAGGTGTATTCAGACTGTACACCCTCCGTCCCAGGCTTCAATCTTTGTTAATTGGCTCCAGTCACTGGCGGGATCCCCATCACCACCTAGCTTTGCAGATGGCATTGCTTCTTACTTCAAAATGAAATAGAGGCAAACAGTTGTGACTTCCCTCCACTCACCTTCTCTCTTTCTGTAAGCACTTCTCTGTGACTCAGAGAAATAGATGCCCTGCCATCCAAAACCTTCTATTCTTTTAGAAGTGGCATCTTTCTTTTTATTCTATCCCCTTCTGGATCTTTCCTTTCATCATATAAACAAGCTCAGGCCTCCCCTTCTGATGTTAACAGAAAGGCAACTTTTGTCTAGATCCTTCCCTGTAGGACTCTACACAATCAAGTTACTAGAAGTGCTGCAAGCATTCCAAGAGTCCAGGAACTGAGAGCTTGAGACCCACTGTGGTTTTTGGCTTTGTGTGGAAAAAAATACAAAGACAAGCCAGCATAGAGTTTAAAGTGAAAGTGAGTTTATCAGTGAAGCAGTGAGACAGAGAGTGGGCTACTCTACAGAGATTCATTGAGCAAGTGAGGGATAGAGTATTCATTCAATAAGAGGAAAGGATATTCAAGATCTTCCAAAGAAGGAGGTGGAGATTTTTCAAAAGCAATCCATCAGTCATTCTGTGTCCTTATATGGGCTTTATGTTTCCAATAGTGACAGCCAGGGGTGCATCATTTAGCATGCTAATGCATTACAAATGCATTCCAATGATTGTATAATGAGACTAAGAGAGGGTGAAGGAAGAGAGAAAGAGAGGAAAGAAACATTAATGTGAGAGAGAAACAGTGATCGGTTGCCTCTCTTAGGTGCCCCAGCTGGGATCTAAACATACACCCAAGCGTGTACCCAACAGGTGACCTTTCGGTTTGCAGGGTGATACTCGTCCCACTGGGCCAATGGGTACTTTTAATTAAAGTACCTATTAACCCTCAGGAATGTATTTGAGGAATGCTGGACCAGAGTATGAAATGAAAATACCAGGATACCTGTTATAAATATTAACATGAACTTTAAGTTTTTTTCTCTTTCCAGTTCTAGGCAGGAAACTGAATGTTTCTGTGCAGATGAAGTAGAAGATATATTTGAATAACATGCTTGTACAACAGTTGATTTTCAAGTATCTTTAAGTAGGAGTTATATTTAAATAGACCTGAAAGTTTGTGAGAGAATGTTAGAGTAAATTCCCACCCTGATTACTCAAGGAAATTTCATAAAAATGTGCCTCTAACAGATTTTTCCTACAAAGGGGCAATGCTCCACTTCCACCTTATTCTGCAGTGGTTGCCCCAGAAATGGAGGCAGAATGGCCCTCTCCCTGCACAGCGCATATGGATAGATTTATATTTGGGAACTGTCTATGAAAGTTGCATCATATTCTCACATCATAATTTTCAATGATACTAATCAGTGACAGAATGTTAGCAGAAGCCAGACTGTTACCTGGGGGAACATAATAAAAAATCTGCAAGGGGTGACAGTCCAATTTACAGAATATAGGCCAGCACCCAAATGATCCACAAACACAATGTGACTGCACCCTGATTAGAATTGAGCTGTGTGGTTAGAAACTCAAATCAAAGTGGTGCATGGTGGAGATGATTCTAGATGGCAATAAAAAAGAAGGCATACTTATGACTGATTTTATTCTTTCAAATAGATTAAAAATGAGAACTGTGCCTGGGAAAGCCAAATTCCCAATCCTCTTAGTAATTCACTTATTTGCAATAGTCCTTTTCTAACCCATGATGCAGCAATTCTCAAAATAGTCCATGTTAAAGCCTCAGATTCAAGAAATAGAAATTTTCATTTGTGTAGCTTCTAGAAATTATAAAAATGGATTAGCCAATGAAGACACACACACAGCACACACATCAATAGCTCCTGTCATAATTTTTCTAGTGCACTTTACTCAAAACAGTTTGAAATGGACACTAAAGTAAGTTTCTCCTTGTACTCTCAAAAGATGGAATCTACCATAGTAAATAGCATCTTTTAAAATATGAATCTCTGAACAATGCTGAACTTGAAAACTCATGTTTGTGGCAGTTCCAAGAAAATGAAGCCTCAATCTGAACATGAAGTTCTCTATTTTTGAGACTAATATTAGTCTGAATTGCAGTTATGTCCACTATAGCATATTAGTGCATGGGCATACTTTCATTGATGAAACTTTTATCTTTATTTAGGACTTTTCCTTGTAATTAGATAACTGAATTGATTATACTGATATCCTAAATAAAAGAAAACCATGTCACTGGTATAAAATTTTGCTACAAAGAACCTCATTAGAGAACTCAGAAATCTCCATTAATCTCATATTCATACTCTATAATGATAGTAATTACCTAAGATAAATTGATTTTTTAAAATACCCAATGGTTAGCAGCTCTCATTTCATCACTATAAACTTTCAACTATACTCTTCTGCTTATAATTTTTCAAAGTTGATTTTTTTTGGTAGTGAATTAATGTCTGTATTTTACTTAATATTTTTTTATTATGTTCACATATCAATATCTAACAGCATTCTCTAAAAAGTACAATTTTAGTATGTTTTGGAAAAGTATAGCTTCAAGTTTATAACTTTAGTACAGACATTTTTAAATAACAAGCACCACATAAGGCATGAAACAAATGTTTTCCCCTAATTAATAAAGTTCAATATTTATCTGAAAGACCCTTTCTTCCTTTTCATTGCCTGGAGTCTTTGAAGAGCACCCCTGAGCTGCTTACAGAGTTCACAGCAATATTCCTTTGTTACAGCAACCAGGTAAGGGGTGGAAGAAACACAGCCCCTGTGCAGTCGAATATACATGCAAATGAGCTCCCCCCATCGCAGCAAATCCTGCAGGACCATGGGGACTCTGCTCTTTCCCTGCCCCACAGGGAAACTCCAGCACAAAGAGGCTAATCAGATTACTTCCGAGAAATGAGACACTCTCTCAGCCTGGAGTTTCCTGCACAGGTTAAAAAAAAAAAAGAAAAGAAGCCAAGCAATTAGCAGGCTTCTCCTGGGAATATTATCTGCATTTAGTGTTCCATTGTAAGGATTCCTCAGTCCTTTGGAACCACTATTAGATGAGCCTAAATGGACTTCCAGGCCAACTTTGTCCTGTAGAGGGATAGCTCTGTAAGTCTGGGCATTTGTCATTAATTTGTTCTAGAGAAGCAAGGTGCATAGAGACAGTGCAAATCGTACAGTGGAAAGAGGTCTCTCAGCAGTTGGCTGGGTACCTCCAGTGTCATGGAGGTACCTCACTCAAGAGAGTGAGGGCATGAAGAACAAAAAGACACAGGAAAATGTAAGGTCAGGTTTCCATGATGCAAAATTCACTGATTTCATGTTGACCCCATCCTAGAAAGACATGGAAATATAACTATGATGATTATTTATTCAGTTCAAAAGAACCAACTAGTAGAGTCATTAATTTTGGCATTTCAATTAGCATCCTAAAGTTAGGACAGCTCACAGGATACTAATGTATACTCATATCATGTTCTACTTTATGAATATATGTGAAAATCTTGGAAATACGGCTTTGTCAAAATATAAGTACTCATAGAATGTTGACTTCTAGTCCAAGACCCTACAAAAAAGTGAGTGACTGATCCATTCTAATGAAGTCTGCAATCTCCTTAGACAAACTTTTATTTTAAAAAAATGATGGCCCATGCAAACCCAAAGGCTGCTGGTTTGGTTCCCAGCCAGGGCACATAACCAGGTTGCAAGCCAGGTCTCCAGCCAGGTCTGTAGCTGGAGGCAGGTGAAAGGCAACCATACATTGATTGTCTCTCTCCCTCTCTGCCTCTCTCTAAAAAATAATAAATAAAATCTTAATTTAAAAAAAGTGATGGCCCAGAAAGATTGATTTTGAGTAAAAACTCATCTTTAGTATTCTTCTCACAGTTACTTAAAAAAATCAGAAGCAAAACAAAACATTTTTCTTCATTCTTCCTGTTAATCCTTGGTCACAGACCAGATCTTCCACATGGGAAAATTGCGTGATATAGGTGCTGATGGTGGGAAATGGTCATTGAAAATGGGGGACTTAGTATGGCAAGTAAAGCTGAAGACAGATTCTGATATGTATCATCAATATCAGATCTTCTGTAGCCATGTTAGCCAGCCTCTAAGTTGCCAAGATGATTTTGTGATCTGAATGTGTATGTGCCTTTGGAGGAATGTATTTGGAAAAATAAAATCCATGTTGATGGGCTGAGTGGAAAGGTTACTTACAGGGTTTAAAAGGTAGGAATCTCATGCAGTATGAGAACAAGGAGAAAGTGAAAAAAGGAATGGCTCATTTCAAAAAGTTGTATTGAAGCTCTGGCTGGTGTGGCTCAGTGGATTGAGTGCTGGCGTGTAAACCAAAAGGTCACCGATTCAACTCCCAGTCAGGGCACATGCCTGGGTTGCTGACCAGGTCCCCAGTTGAGGGTATGTGAGAGGCAACCACACAATGATATTTCTCTCCCTCTCTGTCCCCCTCCCTTCTCCTCTCTCTAAAAGTAGATAAATAAGTTTTTAAGGTAAATAAATAAATAAATAAGGTTTACTAAAGATGGGTTCAAAAATGAGGCAGTGATTAGAAGAAAAAGATATAGAATCAATGGAGCTTGTTTTTGTTTCTTAAATCTATGTGATATTAAGATATATTTGCAAGTCAGTACTAATGGTACAATGCTAGTTGAAAGGGAGAAAATGGCCTTGCAAAAAAGAGAGGGGATATTAAAAATATGCTTGACTGGACTAGAGGTAATAAAAGTAGCAAGTACCAAGGTTGGGCACAGGCAGCAGCAGGACTATGCACAGAGGGAAGGTATAAGGGTGGGGGTGGGGGTGGAGAGTGTAAGTTTGAGTTGATTTGGTGATGGGAAATTAATTTTATTTTTATCAATGAAAAATGAAAGAGGTCATAGCCAAGAATAGGAAAAAAGGCTTTAAACATGTGGAAAAAAACAACTCAGTCAATAATCATCACAGAGAACTGGAGCACAAATGCACTAGGAAATAACAGAAATACTCCTTGGCTTTACCAAGTATCCATTTGTAGTCATAAATTTAGCCCTATTTCTAATTTGGCATTTAGCGTATATTGCATTACATGATTATTAACTATGTTGGGTGTAAAAATTATATTTATTTTCCCAAATGTCATACAAGTTTTTCAAAAGTGTAATCCTGAGGTTGTGCTACTTGGTATCTTCCTCAGGGCACACTTTAGTGTCCTGGCAAGTAGGTGCCTCATAAACATTTGTGGTATTTAAGATTGAATCAGCTAAAGGAAATACTCCAGGAAGCATTTCTACTTCTTCTTCCCTTCCCTTTGCCTTTTACTTTATTCACATAGATATTTACATAAATCTTGCACACACTGAGCCTGGCAAACACAGAGTTTGGCTTAACCCTCATAAAGCAGGTCTAATTCTACAGCCACTTAGATACACCAATCTGGTTTAGAGCCGGAGAAATTACCAGTGTCGAATACCTGCTACTAGCTTCTTTCTCTGCATCTGGAAACTAGGGCCAGTTCCTTTGAGTCACATTCTGGTGCTCAAATTCTTTCATCTCAACAATGTCTGACCCTCAGCATTATGGTAGCAAAAGTCACAGACTGTCCCCAGGGGAAAAAAGAGAAATACCTCATTTATTTTTATTTTAACAGTCACTTCTCTAAGCATGGCCCTTGCACCAGCAGCATCAACATTAGTTAAGAGCTTATCAGAAATGCAGGGTCTTGGGGTCAGCCCAGACCTACTGCATCGGAATCTGTACATTTAACAAGGTGCTCAGGTGGTTCCTCAACCACCAAAGTTTGATAAGCATTGGTCTGATGAGAAGCTCCCAAACAAAGTTGTGTGATTGTGCTAACAGAAAGTGTGGCAAAATAAATGAAAATTTTAAAAATTGCATGGATTTTTATTCATAAATAAGGCACACAATATTACTGTATTTCTGTGGGTAAATAAGGAAAAGAAAGATTGTCTGATAATTGTTGGGGAAGCAGAACTCTGTTTAATATAGGCTGACTCTTCTATGTAAGTTGCAGCTAAAAAATTGGACATGAAATAACAAAAATGTTCTCAATAACCTGTTCATGTTTGTAGCACATTCAGTCATTGTAGGCTTTAGATAAGTGGCACGGAGGACAACTGACATCAGGACAACTGCACCCATGTTATTCAAAAGCCTAATCCCAATCAGGCTCTAAATTCCAGCAAAAGGCAATTGTTTCTTGGGCAGTAAAATACTACTTAGCAAGTTAAATAATTGATTGACAAAGCAAGATGCAAGTCCAGGAAGGGGTTGTCTGCATCTTCCACTGTTGAATATGTAAATCTCAGAATTATTTTCAGGAAAAGGTGTAAGAAGACAAATAATAAAAATTTTAGATATAACCTTCATTTATGCTGCAAATCTTGAAAGTGTTTTCAGAGGCTTCTCTCTACAGAGTTATTTTCCACTTAATTCTCTTGTGCATTTGGCTAAGATAAATTTGAAAAATTCTATCTATATTTTTATTCCCATGTGGAAATGAATAGACATAGGGAAGTCCTTTAATGAATGGCCAGAAGAAAGGCCAGCATCAGGTAATATATTCTGAAGGTGTTAGGAGGAACCCCTCCAGGAGAGATGTAGATGAAACAAATCAGACCAGCAGCCATACTCTATTCTTAGAGTCGTGGGAGGGATGATACCTTTATTATAATAAAGATAATATATGTTGATTATTGCAAATTTGAGAATTGTGAAAATAAACAATTATTTATACACCTACCCATCTACCCTGAGATAACCACTTCACACCTGTTGAAATAGAAACCAGTTTTTTTATATGAGGTCTGTCCAGAAAAATTCCAGCCAATGTTAACGTAATGGGATGGTTTGCACGACATCAGTGTAACCTGGCAGCCAAGGGGAGTGGCCTGGAATGCACATGTGTGAACAATGACAACTTCACGATGTTCATCAGTGGGAGCAGTAGATGCTGCTGAATAAGCATGTACAGTGTGGCCGTCACATTCAAAATGACTGACCAAGTAGAGCAACAAATCTGCATCAAACTTTGTGTTAAGCTTGAACATTCCTCCACAGAAACTATTTAGATGATTCAGAAGGCTTTGGGGATAATGCAATGAGTGCAGTGCAAATAAAAATATGGCACAAATGCTTCAAAGATGGCCAAAAATCTACTGAAAGTGATCCACATCCTGGAAGGCCTACAACAGGCAGAACACCTGAGTAAGTTGAATGTCCAGGCTTCAATCAACAAAGATAAGCAACTGATAGTGCGAGAGCTAGAAGCCAATCTGAGGATTCAAAAAATTACTGTGTCTGAGATTTTGATGCAGGATCTTGGCATGAAAACATGTTATGGCAAAATTCATTCTGTGGCTGCTGTTACCAGAGCAGAAGGAGCTTCCTGCTCCAGTTGCTGATAATTGGATTCAAACTTCTACCAATGAACCATATCTCCTCAAGAAGGTCACAAATTTGAAGTAGAGACAGCATTGTCCTATGTACAATATTTCTTAAATCTTGTATCTTCCTCAATAAATGTCTCTTATCTTTCGTAATATGTGGCTGGATACTTTTTGGACACACCTCGTCATATTTGTATGTATACCTATACCCCAGATTCCCTAGAAGTTCAGAATTATGACTTTTAGGAACCTTTTTAAAATTAATTGAATCAGCTTTTCACATAATGAAGTCTATGGAAGGGACAACTATAGTTCAACTAGGTTGGGTTATGACTGAAAGTTAAGTAATGGCTGAATAGTGATTGTGAGTATTGATTTTGACATTTTCTTTCTGAATATTTTTGGCTTTTAAAATGGTTCCTCATAAGTTAAAATGCATTTGGAAGGTCTTTTTTCTTTATCACCCACAACACTGAGCACAAAACAGAGAAGTACTAAGTGATTGCTGATTAAGTTGTTTGGCATAATTAATTGTTTATGTAGTTATCTACATTCAGCTGTGATTTTTGTATGCAGGCAGCCATCCGTAGCTATATTATGTCTGGAAAATATGACTTTTGTTGCATTTTTCACTAGGTAGGCTAAAAGAGCACCCACAGGGAAATTGTATAACAAATATTATTTGTTGGAAAGGTCCTTAACTTTGTCTGAATTAGGTTATCACTCACAAAAGTCAAATCATAGCAGTCTCTACATGGCTGATTCCAATGCTAATTAGCACCCTGGGCAGGTAGCTTGGGTGACTACTAAACAGTAAACCACTTCTCAGTGCTTTCAGGTCACAGAGTTGGATGACACAAAGATTAGGACAATTCTGTGTGAAGCCGAGTCTGCGATTCTTTGAAGATTTTACATGTTTATAATTCTGGCAAATTTTAACTACTTGTCTAGATTTTAACTATTTGCTCTATAGTTTTTCAGTTTTTAAGGAGAGAAAAATCCTACTAGGTGATATGTGAATGACAGTGTTTGTATACCACCTTGTAATAAATATAATAAAATCCTACCGTTTTTGGAAAGGGATAAGAACAGGGAGAGTACTTCATTTTTCCAAGGTTTTATTTAAATATGAATGAGGATAAATATCCTTAAAATAATCAAGAGTTAAAGAGATGGTCTACACAACCTCAAACATATAAAACTTTTTAAATAGTCCCCTTTTTAAATTAAATATTGCACTAGATTAAAGATGAAAGAATGAACAACATTGATATGAAGAGATGAATTCTCTGAATGCTCAAGATCCATGTTTTGAAAGTAGAATTTTTCTGGGTTTTGACATAAAAGGCATCATTACTGCTGAGCACCAGATTTGCTTCAGATAATTAGACTGACTTGTTATTAGTGTAACTTTGTGATGCACATCACCTGAGGCTCAAGTTCTTAATTGTTCAGCCCCCAAAACAACTTTCCAAAGTAGTCCTAGTCAATCCGAGGACCCATTTTACATGAAAAATATTCTACTTCCCCAAAACAGTACAGTTCTCTAAAGCTGTTTTATGTTTTATAATTAAACCTGACAACTAATTGCTTTGAAAAACATACCAAAAGCTTTTGAGATGAAGCATCTGAGATGAGATAGATAGGTAGATAGGTAGATAGCTAGATATAGACAGATAAATAGATAATAGATTGACTGGTCAGTTGCAATGCCTAAAAATCAAAGGATATTTTTTTCATCCTGTTTCAAAAGTAGATGACATGTTGACTGACTAGGTGTTGTTGATCACAGGACTACTAGGCTGTTTTATTCTCCCAACCCCCGTACTGAACTTAATTTATAGGTTTAAATAAAATAAGACTTAGAGGGTGAATTTTTAGAGACCCGATTTTCCTACTAATAATGTGTGTGTGAGCCATTCATCTTTGAACAAAACTGCAAACAGTGCAGTGTCAAGTTTTGAATCAGTGTTTGTGGAGCCTTTTCATTCACTCACCCAACTCCAAATAAATCAATTAAGATACTAAAGAAAACCAATGTGGAAGATAATAGACATAAAAATGTCCTTATTGAGCCTATAATAGCTTGTTCTGAACATAAAATTTAAATGTGGGGGTTAATTTCTATCTTCCTAATATTTATAACAAGCCATTGTATTTATCCATTTATCCATTTGAACAGGCTTAACTTTTACATAACATTGATTTCTTTGGAAATCTATTCCATTTTAAAATTCCATTTATGAAATGAGCCCATGTTATACATTATAACCCTAAAAACTGCCATCAGCAACTTCTATTCAACAGATACTGAACTGTAAACAGAACAAAAAACAATGTACATGAGCATGCAAAGTAGCATAAAATAAAAACACACACAAACAAAAAAAAAAAAAAAAAGGAAAGAATATTTTGAAGGCACATTAGGTTAAGCCAATCACAAAACTCCTGGGTAGAGAGACAGCCAGAGGTGAACAACAGCAATGAATTTTAGCTCAAAAATAAATAAATAGAAAGATGACATTGCCCAGTTGCATTTTTCACTAGGTAGGTTAAAAGAGCACAGGGTACCTGGCAGGCAGTGCCCATGAATACTTAATTTATTCACTTGCTAGGAACTCTGTTCTTAAAAACTTTTTTTTTTTTTTTAACTCTGTAAGACGGAAAGAAGATAAACTTTGAAATATACAATAACAATTGTATTCGCATCTATGGGGTATTATTTCTTAGAACTAGTCAATGACATATTCTACCTTAGGGCACATGTGCTAAAATTCATTCTAAAACCATGACTTGGGATTCTGTAAGCAAAGTTGTTAAAAAGAATCTCTAAAGGCAAGACTGCACACAACATTTATCTAAAATTCTGAAGAGAAAACACTGGCTATTCCAGGACTTGACACAAAATAAAAGGCAAGGTGGCAAAACTACCTGTAACGGTATTGATACAGAGTGCAGGTGATCAATTGGCAATAATTTTGCATCTCCTTATTTCATGTGCTTCTTATTAATTCTGAAAAACTATGTTTCTAAGGTTATGATTTAACATCATTGTTTCAGATATAAAGTATTAAATTCTGAGAGCAACTGTCATGTCGAAGGAATACCATGTTAGAGCAACCATAATTTCTGGACTGCATGCAGGTCAGGCTGCTAAGGAAATTGTGGACTTCAATAATGTTCCTTTACATACAGTTTACAATGTGAAGAGGTGTATGAAGCTGATCCTGATGTTGCCACACCAACGGGGAAAACACATAAGGTACACAAGGATTGCACAAGCCCAGATATTATACACAGAATCCAGGAGATTATCAATGAAGGTCGAAGAAAGTCAATGTGCTCCATAGCAAGAGAACTGCAGATGCTGGATACAATGGCTCGCAAGATTATTGCTGAAGATACCAGATGTAGATCGTATATTCTTAGAAGAGGTCAGTTTATGACACAGCAGACAAAGAAAAGGCACTTTGAAAATTTTCTAATAAAATGGAAAAATCCCAAAGAAAGAAACCCTCTGATTTTCTTCAATGCAAAGAATTTTCAGCAGGACCAAATAGTCAACAGAAGAAACAACAGGTGGCTCTGTAAGAATCTTAATGAAGTCCCAAATGTCATGAAAACAACATTTACTGCTACAGTGATGGTGTTAGGAATTGTTAGCAATGAAGGAGCTATCATGACCCCACATTTGTTTCCATAAGGCTTGAAGGTGACTACTGATGTTTTACCTTGATGGGTTTTTAAAGATTTTTTTATTTATTATTTTGAGAGAGAGGGGAAGGAAGAGAGGCAGAGGGGAAGAGAGACATCAACGTATGGCTGCCTTTCACCTGCCTCCAGCTACAGATCTGGCTGGAGACCTGGCTTGCAACCTGGCTATGGAATCAAACAAGCAACCTTTGGATCTGCAGGCCATCTCCTTATCCACTGTACCACCAGCCAAGGCTACCTTGATGTTTTGAGAGAAGTTGTACTATGGATAAAGCAAGTCACAAATGGATGTCATTTTATCTTTCAACAAGATGGTGCATCAGCACATAACACCAAAAAGGTGCAAGAATTTCTCAATGTAGATGCTCCTGAATTCTGATCAAAGAAAATCTGGCCAGTTTCTGAGGAAAGTAATTCTGTGCAAGGCTGACAGAGGCCCTGCCCCTGTATAGAAAGGGAGAGGAAATGCTGTGTCTGATTCAGCACCAGAAGTGCTGGGGGAGTATAGTGCAGCTGCAGTGGGACCTTTAACAGTAGGCCCTGACCTAGACTGGGGACAAGGGTGAAGATCAAGAAGGGCTTCCTGGAAAAAGTGGTATCTTCACTCTCCTCTTCATCTAGCTAACTTCTACTCATCCTCAGATCTCAGCCAAGATACCACTGAGATCTGAGGATGAGTAGAAGTTAGCTAGATGAAGAGGAGAATGAAGACTGTTCTAAGCAAAGAAAATGGCTTGTGTGAAGACTCAGAAGTGAGAGAGAACATAGAACCATGAGATGATAAAAATTCAATAGGACTGAAAACTAAATTCCCTAGACTACTGAGAGCCAAAAATAATGAACCTGGAGAAAAGGGGAGGACATTGAGCCTAAAGGTCAAAGTAAGCTTCAATAAGGAAGCTTTACCTAAAATAAAACATTGATCTCAAAGATCAATGTTTTAAAGGAACTCAAGGACTGCTCCTATTCATCTTATAACCAGAAGTTTATGCTTTGACCAACCCTCCACCCTCAGCCCCAGTAATCACTTTGTAATATATAAGGGTATCAAATCAACACATTGTACACCTTAAACTCACACCATATTATATGTCAACTATGTCACAATAAAGTTGGAAAACATAAAACATTTAAAAATACTGCTCCATAGAAAAGGGCTGGAGGGATGCAGACAAGGTGGAAAAATGGCTTAGAGAGGTTATGTATGACAGTGTAGACAAAGTTGATGACACTGGAGTATTTTTAAAAGAAAACTGTCCATGTCTAGTGAGAGACTGGTTGTGAATAATGAGGAGTAAGAGAGAGTGAGGGATCAAGGTGATTCCAGGTTTCTGATTTAGGCAACTGTGTTTGTTGTGGTGAATTCACTAAGAAAGGAAACAAGGACATAGCAATTTGGATTTGGCACATGGATCCTTTTGAAGCATATTGAGTTGGAGATGCCTGTGAGCCTTCCAAGCAGAAATGCCCGGTGAGAGCTGGAGCTCAGGAAAGAAGTCCAGAATGGAGATGGAGATCTGGGAGTCATCATATTATAGATAGAGATTGAAAGCATGGGAATGGGATATTTCTCCAGAAGAACGTATGATAAGAATGACCTAGGAAGAACCCTAAGGAACACCATTAATGTGCATTAGTCAGACTTAGCCCTGCTTTCCTAAGAAGCAAAGCCCAAAGTAAAACTACATGCGAACTCTTTACTGGGAGGGAAGGTGCCACAGAAGGGCAGTAGGAATAAGAGAAAAATAGCAGTGAGACCTGAAAGGCAGGAAAGGAAACACACAGTGGTGCTTTATCTAGTTAGGTTAGCGGCAAAGCAACAGCCTGACTCTCAGTCATGGGAGACATGTTCAGAGAGACACTGTGGAGTTATTCCCCTCTCTACTATGAGTCTATAGGGCTGAGAAAGAGCATGCAACTTGTCTTTTAGCCCCTTCTGTTTCTTGTCTCTTCTTGATCAAGATTTGCCTCTTTGAATACTACATTCCCCAGCCTTTCTAGGCAGCCCCTGGGAAAATCAGAATCTCCATGAGTTTAATCCAATGAAGCTTCAATGCCAGAGCTTCTGGTGATCTCCCAGAAATGGACAGCATGATGGAGCTTTACCACAGCTCATTCACTACCCCTGGAAGAGACTGGGACAGGGGGTGGTGCTAGGACAGGAAGCCATGGCCTTAGCAGCAGTGATTTTATGCATGATAGGATGGCATGAGTCTCCGTGGATTCTCTTCAATTAAGAACCAGAGCAAGCAACCAATGGCCTGAAACAATTTGACCGAGTGCATAATCTGAATCAGGTATTTCTTGTGAAGAAGGCTGAGAAGGAGGAATAAAAGTAAAAAAAAAAAAAAAACAAAGTCAAAGACAGCAAGAAAAGGCCTTATCTTCAGAATGGATCATCAGTGTCAAATGTTTCTGTCAAGTCAAATAAAATAAATGCTGAAGTGGAAATGTGTGAATTGTCTGTGCCTCTGGTAATGTACTTTAGTTCGCCCATGGGAACCATGCCTCTCCTACTGTGCTTCACTGGGCTTGGGCTGTGTGAGCCCACCTGATGGTTCCCAGGGCAAAGTCAGTGTATGACCCCTCTGAGCACAGGCAGGGCCTCTAGGCCAACCAGGCCAATGGGGACTCCATTCTTGGAATTTAACTGGAACAACTTTTAAATTTCATGAACAATAAATGCCCTTTTAATGTCAGTTTGAGTTGCTTTTCTGCCATTTTTTAACCAAAAGACATTGGATTACTACAGAAGCAGAAAAGTATCCCTTACATTTAATGACAAAGGTTATTGGTGTCTTTGGTGAGGATGGTTTCAGTGTAGTGGTACCGGCAGAAGTTGGGGACATGCACTGCCTCTTGATGCTCTTCCCTCTGCCCTTAAAATGCAGTTTCACTTACTTGCGAAAAAACAGAGACCATCAAACTAGATGTTCAGAGAAACAGAATAATACCTTCAAATAACCTGGGCATCCCAGAGCCATGTCGCTCTGAACTTCTTCTCAAGAACAGGTAGGTATACCTGTTCACATGGACTCCTCTGTATGTTGGCATCTGGATAAACCCTCATGATAATAAACTCCATGATAATAAATAGATTTGAACTTAATTTTCTATTTGTCCTGAGTACTTAATTTTGTGTCACCTTTGTAGTGGACTTTTATTAAATATAGGCCCATTGACAAAGCCTACTTGATCAACCTACTTGATCAAAGAACAGCCCACAGGGATCATTCAGTTTAGAGCTTTATAGGAGGCCGTGTCCTTCTGTCCTGATGACTAAATAAAACTGCATTTGATTCCAATGTCCAGTCATTCTGGTGACAATAAAACTGGAAGTGTTTTTATCAATTTTATATAATTCTCAGTACACTAGTCTTGTCTTTTCTAAGGACTTGTAGCAAATCTGTTAACCCAGTTTCAATTTTCTTTCACATTTCCCACATCCCCTCTTCTTTCCTATTCAAAATATATTACAAAGTTTAGTTGCTCCCTACTTCTGTCTTAGAACAGAATAATAACATGTAAATCATGCCTTCCGTCATTGTTTATTCTAATCAAGCATCATACACCAACTACCAGGTGAATATAATCAAAATTAATTAAATGTCCCATTATCAGTTAAATGCATACAGTAAAGGACCACATCCCTAAATAGCTGTAGAGAATATTGTTTATATAGTTTTAAGAAGATGTAATCTCAGCCTGCAAATCCAAAGGTTGCTGGTTTGATTCCCAGCCAGGTCACATAACCAGGTTGCAATCCAGGTCTCCAGCCAGATCCATGGCTAGAGGCAGGTGATGGGCAATCATACATTGATGTCTCTCTCCCTCTCTGCCTTTCACCCTTCCCCTCTCTCTGAAAAATGATAAATAAAATCTTAAAAAAAAAAAAAAAAGAACATGTGATCTCTGAAATATACCAATCTTATACTTTTCTACATGTCTAAAATATATTTAAAACAGTGGTATCAGGACTGACATTGATTTCCATGAAATGAGAAAAGTAAAGCAATAGCAGGCATCTGATCATAGCCCATGGTCAATGTCCACATACCATACTTTAGTCCTTAATTGTTAGTAATTGAAAACACAGAACTCTATTCCTATGTGCCATACAATGGTTGCAATTAGTTACAGAAAATTGCATTTAGTTTATCTTACCAATGAGATGAGACCTGCTAAAAACATTCCAACCTCAAGGAATTCATAATCAAATCAGGAAGTATATGAAATAAAAAGCAGAAATGTATTCAACCAGTAATAATCAGGAAGCATGATGCCTCCAGCTTTACTCCACTTTCAAGATTGCTGTGGCTATTTGGGTCTTTTATGGTTCCATATAAGTTTTAGGATTATTTGGTTTAGTTCTGAGAGGAATGTCGTCGGTATTTTGATAGGTATAGCATTCAATCTGCAGCTTACTTTGTGTAGTAGGAACATTTTAATGATATTAACAATTCCAATTCATGAGCATAGTATATCTTTTCATTTATTTGTGTCATCTTCTGTTTCTTTCATCACTCTCTTATAGTTTTTAGTGTACAGGTATTTTATCTCCTTGGTTAAATTTATTTCTACATTTTTTAAAAAATTTAGTTGTAAATGGCATTGTCTTCTTAAGTACTCTTTCTGATATTTTATTGTTAGTGTATAAAAACACATATTTGTTCTTGTATATTTGTACTATATTAATTGTGTACACTGCAACTTAACAGAATGCATTTATTCTTAAAAGATTCTTAGGGGAATGTTTAGAGATTTTTATACATAAATTCATGTCATCTACAAATAGTGATAATTTTACTACTTTCTTTCCAATTCAGATATCTTCTATTTCTTTTTCTTCCTTGTTACTCTGGCTGTAACTTTCAATATTATGTTGATGAAAAGTGACAAATGTGAGCATCCCTGTCTTGTCCCTGATCTTAGGGGAAACACTTTAATCTTTTTCATTATTATGATGTTAGTCATGAGCTTGTCATATATGGCCTACATTGTTTTGAGGTACAGTCCTTTTGTATTCACTTTGTTGAGAGTTTTGGTCATGGATGACAAATTTTGTCAATGCTTTTTTTGTATCTCTTAGGATGATCAATTATTTTTATACTTTATTGTATTAATGTGGTGAATCACATTGATTGATTAATTGATTAGTGGATATTGAACCATCCTTGCATCCCTGGACTAAATCCCATTTTAATTAGTGTATGATCCTTTTAATGTGTTGTTGAATTTGATTTGCTAATATTTAATTGAGGATTTTTTGCATCTATGTTCATCAGGGATATTGACCTATAACTTTATTTTTCTTGCAATGCTCTTGTCTGATTTTGGTATCAGAGTAATGTTGTGCTTGTAAAATCTTCAATTTTTGGAAGAGTTTGAGAATGAGTGCTATGGATTTTTTAAAGTACTTGGTAGAATTCACCAGTGAAGCTATATGGTCCTAACAGAAATGTTTTTGTTTTACTTTTTGAGAGTCCTTAACTAAACCTTTCAAACTGTTTTTACAAATTCAAAGAATATGTAAAAGATGTGTATTTTTGATGAACCTGCACTTGAATATAGTTCTGATTTGCCAAAGTACCTGCAAAGAGAAAAACATCATTTTGAAAGGAAAAGGGAATGTATTTGCAAGATTACTCCCCCTTGGGAAAATGAATTATTTTTTTCAGAATACCTCTGATACATTTTCTTTTACTTCAACTCATTATTTAATTTTATTCACATTTTATGTTTATATTTGCATGATAAAAAAGGTACCACATGTTCTTTTTAAGCACCCAAGGAAGCAAAGAGGAGTAACCATTTTCAAGCCTCATAATGAAGCAATTTGCATGATTCTAATATTCATCTCATTAAGTCTCATTGCAAATGATTGTCTCCCTTATTGAAGGTTTGAGATGAATATTATGCAGCAACTTTTGTGGAAGCTCAGTGATATCATTCAATACTTTATTATGGAATTATCTCCATTTGGAACTTTTGGCCTTTAATATTAAAGAAATCATCCAAACAGTCTCTTAAGAGAAGTTAGAATTTAGATCAATTAGCATACTACCCAACAGCTCTCCTCACACGACCTGTCCAGAAACTTAGCAGAAGTACATCAGGCAAATCATTTATTCTCAGAAGAAATATATCATTTTTTAGAAGAATAAGAAAAGATTCTCATTCTCCAAATGTTAAGGCAAAAACAAAGGATGAAAAATATTTAGCCTTCTTTTCAGTTATACAATTAGCAAAAATGTTTCTGAGGATGTTCTAAAGAGGCTGATTATTGGGGTAAATCAGGAATAGTCCCTTATATGCCAAGTCACTGATAATTGGTTAGAAGTCTCAGAGCATGTTGGTGGTTGAGTATTACAAGGACCATTTTTTTGAGAAAATAATTTCTGCTAGAGCTCTTATAAGCATTGTATCTTTAATTCTCCAAACAACTCTTTGAAGTGGACATGTTTATTTAACCCCTTTTACAGAAAAGGAAATAGCCACATATAAATTATGAATTTACTCATAGTCCTACTGCTCATAAGTGCCTGGTCAGGTCAAAACTCAGGTCTGATACAGAAACCATGCTCTGAACTGGTATGCATTTATTAAGAGATGCTATACATCCCTTTATACAACCCAGGAAAGCAGGAATGTGATCTTTTTGCCACATTAAATCAAATTCCTTGTTGCCATTTTAAATTTTTACCCATCACAGTAGCCCCATCTTGGTTTATTCAGGACTGTTACGGGATTCTTTGTTGTGTTAGCTACCCTATTAGCCATCTCAGGCTGCCATAACAAAGTACCATATACTGGGTGGGTTAATCAACAGAAATTTATTTTCTCATGGTTCTGGAGGCTGGAAGCCTTAGATCCAGGTGCCAACATGGTTGGTTAGAATGAATGCTCTCTTTCTGGCTTACAAATGGCCTTTTTGTGCTGATCTCACATGACAGAGGGAAAGAGAGCAAGCTCTCTGGTGTTCATTTTTATAAAGGCACAAATTCCATTATGAAGGTCCCATGTCATGATCACATCTATACTAAATATTTCCCAAAGGCCCCAGCTCTAAATATAATCACATTGAGGGTTAAGGCTTTAATGCATGAACTTTGGGAGGGGATACAATTCAATCCAGAGCTGGTATTAATCAAAGTATGGGGATTTAAAAGTTTTAAAAGAGCTGGCTCTTCCAGGAACCAAAACTTGAAGGGGATACATAAGTAAGTTTTTACAACCTAATAGGTTCTAAATAAAGAACTCTACCAAGCAAACAGAAGGCACCAAGGAGGACGTAGTTAATTATGTCTAGTAGGTTTGAGGGTCTGGTTGGCATCAAAACAGGTTTACAAAGAAGAGGCTTTGTGTTGAATCTGGAAGTGTAAGTGCTTGGCTAGTAATGCAGAGTTCCGGCAGCACTACTGTTCCACTGAAGTAAGATAGTTTGACTTGTTGCCTACATGATCAGGCTATACATTTAGTTAGTATACTTTTTTTTAGAAGAGAAACCTTACAATGTTCTGGTTTGAGAGCATATACACACCAAATCATCTTCAAGAGAAGCTCAACATTGAGATGGACTCAACGGTTCTCACTCTTAATCATGAACAGAAAGCCAACGGGTTACAGTTACCTAAAGAAAGCCTTTAAAGTGAAGAACAGTGACCAACATAAAGCAGAAATAAAACAACCTTGGAGAAACATAGACTATGCAAAAAACTAATAACAGTGGTGGTAGGGGGAGGGAAGCCTATTATTAACATCCTAAGAGAAATAAGAAAAAAATTGCAAAACCAAAAGAAGAACAAGATGCTTAAAATATTGCAGAAAACAAACCTGAGTTTTTGGAAATTAAAAACCTTATAGCAGAAATTAAAAATCCAATAAAAGTTGATAAAATTTCTTATAAAGAAGAGTTGAAAGCAAAAAAAAAAAAAAAAGGAAATATAAAAGATAAAGTTAGAAGAATAAGGAAATCCAACTCCAAAATCCAAATAATAGAAGTTCTACAAAAAAGGGGAGGAGGAGCATTAATGAAACAATTCAAGAAAATTTCCTAGGACAGTGGGATATGAGTTGTCAGACTTAAAAGCACCAATGGGCTTAATACTTTCATAGTAAGTCACATCACTGTGAAATTTCAGAGCATTTGTGACCATTAGAAGATGCTAGAAGCTTCTAGAGAAAGAAAAGCACAGATCAAAGACAAAAGATCTAAGATTTGAATAACTTTACATTTCTTTTGGCACTGGAAGCTAGAGGACAAAGGAGAAAAAAGCTCCTAAAACTTAGAGGGACATTATGTCCTATTTAAAATATAAATTTAAGAGCCCTGGCTGGTGGCACAGTGGGTAAGCACTGGCCTGCGAAACCAAAGGTTACTCATTTGATTCCCAGTCAGGGCACATAACCAGATTGCAAGACATATTTTCAGCCAGGTCTGTAGCTGGAGGCAGGTGAAAGGCAACCATACGTGGAGGTTTCTTTCCCTCTCTGCCTCTCCTTTCACCTCTCTCTAAAAATAATAAATAAAATCTTTTAAAATAAGTAAATTAATTAAAATATAATATAAACTTAGCCAAACTACTGATCAAGTGAGGGTATAACAAGGACATTTTTAGGCAAGCAAGATCTGTAAAAATGTAGTATCACACTTACATGCTCGTTCACTTTTCCTCATGAAACAGTGGAGCTGTTTCAACAAACAAGAAAACAAAAAAGCAAATAAATGAAAATAAAAGTAACTCATAAGAAATAGGAGAGGGAAGCCTGAGCCACTTACAGTCTGAGGATTCACCTCTTTTGCTTCAATCAGAACAAGTTCACTTCCACCTCTTGAACATATTTTACATATAGAAGAATGAAATTTGCTGGCAAAAATATTGAAGATCATGACTCTATCATAGGTTGTCATTGATGTATTCTAGGCAGAAGAGTGATATAATGAGATCAGAATTTTAGAAGTAGAACTTTGGCATCAGTATAGAGTATAGAGTAGAAGGAACTAAGAAGAGAGGACAAGAGACAATTCACAATGCTGCAGTAGTACAGACAAGGTATTAAAATAGTTACAGTAGGGTTGGACAAAGGGAGCAGAATATATCCATGTAAAAATTTGGTAGAATCAATATAGACTTTGGTGAGTCAATGTGAAAAAGAATGACCAGGCTGACAGTTTAGACAACTGTGTTGATGGTAATCCATCTAGTGAAATTCAAAGAAAATGCACGAGAAATAACCAATTGGTAGAAGAGGGAGATGTCTGTTTTGGAAATAAAGCATCTAAGCGGGATGCCCAGTAGGTAGCAGGATATATGGTTTGGAGTTCTGGAGGAATAGAGGGGTGTATATTTTGGATTCCTAAGCAATAGGTAATTATAAGAAAAGAATACATTAAGTTAAAAGGACAAAGGGACATAATATAGTAGATCATGAGCAAATATTGGGTGTGAGAAGTTAGAAACACTGAAATAATTGCTATTTTGGAGAGATTGTTCTGTGAATACAACAAATCTCATTTACTTTGAATCTACAACTAAAAGAAAAATGATCTACTCTGGCCAAACTTCAGACCCTATCTTCCAGGGGCACCAGAAGGAACGCTCCAGGAAGGGGACCTCCCTCAAGGAGAAGGTGGTGGGTGGGAGAAGACCCGCTGAGGCTGCCTTCCTTAAGCCGTTGGCCTCTTGGTCACAAAAGGCAACAGCACCTGGGTGGAGCTGAGTTTGCATCCTCTCTAAACCACAGCTGCAATTGATTCGCCATCACATTCCCTGGTTTCCAATTTAGAAAATCTGGTTCAGCAACCGGTTCAGATCTCAGCCTTGAAAATCAGGGCTTAGATATTTTAGTCTTGACAGTATTTTTGCAGCTTGCAGAATATCAGCAGCTATTACTTCATACACCAGGAAAAACTCAGCAAATTATAGAAACAAAATAAGTGAGGTGGAGAGAATTATAGAATACTAGGTTTGGGATTGTTCTATGGTTTATGGGAACCAGCTTCATAAATTAAGAGCTTCATTTGGTAAGCTGTATTTATACTTAAAAATCACACTTCCCCAAACAATGAGTTGTTTTAGGCTTTGAATATGTGAAATGAAATAAGAGTGTTTTCCATGGCTCCTCTAAATGTCTAATCCCAATTACTCCCTTAATCCTAAAACTATCAACTCTATTGTAATCACAGCCCCCACAGCTTTTCTTATTTTAAAAAGAAGCCTGTAATGGTGTTCTGTACTTGGAGGTTGCCTCCAGCTAAGACTGTTCAGGGCAGATAAACCTATAAAAGAAAAGGAAAGACAAGCCCTGGCTGCTGGCTCAGTGGGTTGGCCCTGGCCTGGGAACCCAAAGCACTGGTTTGATTCCCAGCCAGGGCATATAATCAGGTTGCAAGCCAGGTCTCTAGTCAGGTCCTTAGCTGGAGGCAGGTGAAAGGCAACATGGAGGTTTCTCTCCCTTTCTTCCTCCCTCCCTGCCCTTCTCTCAAAAAATAATGAATAAAATCTTTAAAAAAAAAAAAGAGGAAAGAAAATGGAAATGACTAATAAATCAACATGTCACCAAATCACTGAAGATTTCATTAAAAATCTGTGTAAATGCTTATTTTTAAATAAAAGGGTATTCTTTGGGTTTTCTAAACTCAAGCATTACAAAAGGTCTATTTACAAAAAAAAAAAAAAAAGTCCATTTATAAATCTATATTGCAGTTATTTCTGTGTATAACTTTTATTGGTTTGGCTATTTTATCCGGGCTAGACACAGTATCTAAAACATTTCAACTTTCATGCTATTTAAAAGGTCTCCCTATATATGGAATGCTTTTCTTTTTTTCATAATAGCTACCTAAGCATGTTTGAAATTTGCTATTATTTATCAGCTACTCAGACAGTTTTGTAAATATTTCATAGGTGTACAATGAAACCTCTTAAGATGTCAGAATCCATTTTGGAAACTGAAATAATGTAGTATTACATGCATTCAATAATATTCACCTTAATAGACTGGTTGGTCAATATTGTACATTTAATTATATTCATTTGGGTCCATTTTACATATGCATTATGCAAGAAGCAAAGAATATTACATGGTGTGCTCATAACTAAATCTCAGTAACAGGAAATGGTGACTCTCACAAATAAGCAAGTGTACTCTTTTTATCTACTTTATGTTCAAAGTCTGTGTCCTAATTGTTCATTTCTCCTACGGCTATAAAGTGGAAAGAAGAAAAAGAATAAACCTTTGTGGTTTACATGTTGTATTATCAATCCCTTCCTACCACTGAGGCAGAAACTTTATATTGCCCATCATTCAATCTGCAGTGCCTAAAATAGTCCCCTGCACACAAAGAGCCCTGGGTATGGACTTGTTGAATGAGAGATGGTGCCAACTGTTGGTACATTCTGTAAATATGCTATAGTGATGGCAGTAAAACGAGCCCTGAGTGGGGAAACAGGAACTCCAGAATTTGTTGTTTTCTGGGATGACCTTGGCCTCATCTATATCTCAAAGTATGAGGTTCCTCATTTGAGGAATGGGAATAAAGCTATCTAATCTACTCTGTTTGTCAGCAGGCATTCAGGGGAACAAATGAGTTGAGAGAGCTCTGTAAACATCCCAATCACCAAAAGAACAAAAGAAAACAGAATGACTGAAGACAATGCAGATCTCTTGGTTTATCTCAGCAGTCCATGTGTCCCTTTGTTTATAGTCAGCTTTTAATTATTTGCATTAATGAAGGACAGCCAAGACATGAATAATCCTAAACACTATGTTTGGCTTTAGAGCTAAATTTGAATTTAATTGCTCTGTGTAACATTCCACAGTGAATTCTCCCCAAATCCTGAAATCAGTGTAAAGACCTGGTTCCATGACAATGGCTTGGGGTAAACATGACAGTCTAGCTTCCTGTGCATTAAAGGATGCTGATTAGAAGCCCAACCCCAAGACAGTTAATGAGGTGAGCATCATAAACCTCCACACCATCCTTTGGCAAAACGAAATTTGGTAAGGAGGATGCAATATTCTTCAGTGAACTTTGAGAACAGTTGCTTTATCTGAAGAAATTAGTTGAGTTTATCATTGGGGAATTGAGGCGGTAGATGTTCAGCATTCTAATTTATCACTGCTTGGCATATTATATGTAAATGAGGCTTACTCAGTCAGATAACTTGGCAGTGCACTTTTGAATAAATGAATTTATCACACACTATGAAGATATTGACTACAGCATACATAGCTCCCCTTCCACTCAGTGATTTATCAATGAAACATGGGTTTTTGGAATAGTTTTGACATGATTTACTTGTTTTCAAGTCTATGCATTGGTGGATTTGGTTAGGAATTGTATCTTCCTTGTACAGCTATTGGCTGGTAAACAGTTCGTTGGAACTTTGGGAAGTGAAGTATTACCTTCCCATTTCTGTCCCTCATACACACAAGCTACACTGTAATTCTGGACATATTTTTAAGTGTCAGAATATTCTACCTTTTTACCATGGAATATATCCTGGAATGCAGGGGTTATTCAAGGCTCTTAAAATGGAGAAGTACTTGAAATATGTATGCCTATAACCTTCTTCCTCATGGAATTCATGATTTTCCACCTCCCCTATACCCATTCAGTCAGAAATCATTTGTTTCTCTGTGGCAACCCTTTGGCACTGGGTTTACCAATGCCAAGGTCATAAAGTTTATACTGGTACTACAGCCAACAGGTAACACAGCCAGACCCTCATTCCACTCCAGCTTCTGGTCCCCACTGAGCTGGCTTCAGAGATAATTAACTTAGCTTTTTCTCTCCCATCCCCATCAGTAGCCATGACCCACTCTGTAAGGACCCACCCACCTTTATGCTGCCTCCTGCTCTAAAGTGGAAGCTGACATTAGACTTGAGTTCAGATCCTGGTTCTGGTGCTCTCCGGCAGTGTTAGGGTAATTATGTTCACCTCTCAACTTTTTGTAAGGGTTAAATAGGGTGACACATGAGAAATACCTTAGGAGAGTGGTCTCCAACCTTTTTGACACCAGGAATCAGTTTTGTGGAGGACAGTTTTTCCAAACAGCAAGGTTGGGGGCTGGCTCT
Organism: Noctilio leporinus; assembly: GCA_004026585.1. Taxonomy (NCBI): domain Eukaryota; kingdom Metazoa; phylum Chordata; class Mammalia; order Chiroptera; family Noctilionidae; genus Noctilio; species Noctilio leporinus. The sequence continues at coordinate 48,627 of PVIW01000972.1, forward strand.
GGGAAGACTCAAGCACATTACATTTATTAAGCACTTTATTTCTATTATTATGACATTGTAATATAGAATGAAATAATTATCCAACTCACCATAATGCAGAATCAGTGGGAGCCCTGAGCTTGTTTTCCTGCAACTAGGCAATCCCATATGGAGGTGATGGGAGATAGTGACACCCAGAGTGGGTTGCTTATGTCCAGTCTACTCTGTAATCTCATTCTAGCTGCTGTCAGTGCAGAAAACCCTGCTTCACAAAGATACGATGTTGGTCGTGGAAGCAGGCCTTTCAATGCTTTTGTGGCAATCTCAGGATATTCCACCTTGATTTTAATCCAGATGTATGGAGATTTGAAGTCTCAAACACACTTTTAAGGCCACTGTCATTTGCAGTCTCAAGCAGTTGATCCTCTTCTAGCACAGACAAAGTCTGTTCACCTGGTTTATTCAAAAATGGGTCATGGATACATTCCTTCCTCATTCAGGGGTCTTGTGTAGTTGGGAGGTAATGCTCAAAGTCTTTTGAAAGATGAGAAAGGTGATCATGCAGCTAGGAGAAAGAAAGTCCTGGCTTAGTCTTTTATAATCTCTGCTAATGTTTGAGACATGTCCAGCACCCCAATGTTCACTTGTTTCCCCCATAATTAGTTTGGCTGAATGCAGCCACTTTATCTGCTGACTTGAACACAGTTGTCATTCTCCCCTGAAGTGATAGATTGAGTTCATGGAGCAAGTTGAATATGTCACACAAGTAAGCAAGTTTGGTGACCCATTCTGTGTCACTGAAATGTGCTGCCAGTGGTGACTTTTTCTAAAAGAAATCTCTGGAACAACTCATAACTCAGAAACTGTGGCCAGTGATCTACCTTCTTTTCACATCTGTGTAGAAGAGAAGATGCGTGTGCTCTGTGTCCCTCTCCTCACAGAGCTACGTGAACAGATGTGAGTTAAGGGCATGTACTTTAATGTGGTTGATCACTTGAACACATCCTGAAAAATGTTATTAAGTTCAGGTGACATTTTTCAGCTAGCCAGCATTTCTCCATGGGTGACAGTACATATACTCACATTCCAGGAGCCAACTCTTTGACCTGAGTAGTGACACCGGAAGACCATCCAGTCATGGTAGCCGCTCCATCTGTACATATATCAACACAAAATGACCAATTCAGTTTTCCTGGTAAGAAGTTACTTAAAAAGTTGAATAGGTCTGCAGCTGTGGTGTTGGTTGGCAACAAAAGTTCACTTACCATATTCTCATGCACGTCCTTCTGAAAAATATATTGTACAAAATCAAGCATTGTTGCCTTGTCAACATCGGTAGATATATCAACCTGGATTGTATACCACAGTGACTCATTAACCCTTTCTAAAAATTGTGCCTTGGCCCTGGCTGGTGGCTCAGTGGATAAGGTGCTTGCCTGGGAACCCAAAGGTCGCTGGTTTGATTCCCAGCCAGGCTGTAAACCAGGTCTCTAGCCAGGTCCGTAGCTGGAGGCAGGTGAAAGGCAACCATACATGGATGTCTCTCTGCCTCTCTCCCTTTCCCCATCTCTAAAAATAAAAATTGTGCCTCAATATCCTCTGCTATGTCATCAATTCATTTAGTTTTGGTGTGAGCCAAAAGAGGAACACGTGCCACCTTTTGAACTGTAGCCTCTCCTGAAAGTTCACAGTGAATGTCCTCATCAGCAGGTGGGATCAAATCTTCACCAACAGTGAAAGCTTCTCAGCTTTAGCAATGCAGTTAGCTGCTAAGAATGACACTCTCAGTGCAGACACATTTGATGAAATGGTAGCCTTCAATAACTGCATCTGTTCTTCATGTTCACATTTTTTTTTTTCTTCTGAAAAACTCCAAAGGCTTGTCTTTTAATGCAGGGTACTTGGTCTCCATATGGTGAAGCAGTTTTGGAGGTTTCATGACCCTGTTGAATAGCTGATTACTGTGTATTATATACAAATGAGCCTGGAAAGTATGAGTCTCCTATTGCAATGAACCCATAATTTAAGTAAGACTCTTAGTAGGTATTTTCTTTTAAGTGCAGCTTTATTTTTGTTGGCAGTCTTAAGAATCTTCTGTGGTCTCATCATTGGGTCTTACCCCTTTTGCAAAGAAGCTCTCTCCAGTGACTTTGCTTCTTATTCATTTTGGCTCAGGTTAGCATGTGGGCTTACCAACACTGTGACTGAGACAAGTGTACAGTGTGGGAAAGGATGCAAGTGGAAGTGGTAAATAAAATAATGGACAGGTCACACATGGGCCAAAATAAGTATCAGATTCTGGCTTAAAGCCTGCAGCTATATAATTGAAGTATATAACTCACTGGCTACTATAAAGCCTGCCACCAGATGCAGCTTAATTGTCACTTGTCACTCACTGTTAGGGTTTTGATATGGGTCTGCAAGCGATTGATTTATTATGGTCGCTGTGCAGTCGAACCTCTCTGCTAGTGATAATCTGCATTTGCGGCCCCAGTGCTGGTATCACCTCCTCAGCTCCACCTCAGGTCATCAGGCATTAGATTCTCATAAGAGCACACAGCCTAGATCCCTCACATGTCTGGTTCGCAGTAGGGTTCATGCTCCTATGAAAATCTAATGCTGCTCATGATCTGACAGGAGGCAGAACTCAGGTGGTAATGTGAGCAATGGGGGCGGCTGTAAATACAGATGAAGCTTCCCTTGCTGGCCCACCACTCAAGTCCTGTGGCCCAGCCCAGCAGTTGGGGCCTTACACATATTAAACTGTGAATTTTTAATAGATATATGTGACTGGCAGGTATATTACACCTCTGCTTGTGCTGTTGCTGTGATGACAAAGGGTTTATAAGACCAAGGGGTTCCAGCATGGACTGTCACATTGTGAAGATGGGAGGCTGCTTCTTTGTTGTCCTGTGATCTATGTGATCTGTGCAACTTTGCCTCCTCTCTGGCTAGCTAAATGCCTCAGGGAGTAGTCTGCCTGCTTAGCTCAACTGCAGTCACTTTTGAGGCAATGTCATGGGTTGAGGACAACAGGTTTCCTAGATTGAACACAGGAGCAAAAATCATAGGACCTGGGCTTTTAGGTCAGGCCCCAGTGCAAATTTGCTAAGTGACCTTGGGCAAACCACTTCTCACTTTGTGTTTCTATTAAAGGAAAATAATCCATCTTTTTTGACCTCACAAAGATATAGTAAAGATTAATTTAGAATATCTGGAGCAGGTAGGAAGGAAACACCATAGAACACAGAATTAGTTTTAGAACCTATAACTAAGTATATGGATAGTAAGGAATTGTCCGCATAGAAATTGCACATTTAAGAACTAGACCTTGCTTTTTTATCTAAAAAAAGTAAAGAATCCAATAATGCTTAGTCTTACATTAATAGAGATGATGACCTGGAAAACTCCATTGATGGCATTATGGACATATTAATGCATCAGGTGAGTGTGATACCAAAGCTGTTAGTGAAATGATTAAAGGTAGATCAGATAGTCCAGGGTGAAAGGCAAAATATGATCAATAATTCCTGGTTTCCTAAGAAAATTAATTGATCAAAGGTAGTTTGAGATTAAAGGGTCAAGGTCTTAATCCAGTTCTGAGTGTGGTCATGTTATGGACAGTAGTAGCCATTCAAACACTCTACAGGACTGTCTCCTGAAGTTTTCTTCCATGTCCTCCATGTCTATGTTCCTTAGCCAAAGGAAGAAGAGGGGTGACTGACAGTGGGAGAAGTTGCCTGGTTAGTCAGCTAGGGTGGGAGCTGCCTGCTGGGCCCTTCTGGACACCAGGAGACTCCTCTCCCTGCTCTGTAGACTCTCCCTGTAACACACTCTACCAATAGAACACCTATGTTCTACACTTCAGAATGGCAGGGTTGACAAAAATATTTCTACCACTTCTTAGCACTTCTCCAGGTCCTCAGCACAAGCAATTTAGGAAAGTTAGAGCTCCAGATTTAGGATTTTCACAGAAACACCCTTACATTAAGCAGTTAGTTGAAAGCAGATTTGAAGTACACATACCATTCTTTAGGTTGGTTAGCTGTCTACCATGGATCAGCAAGCTCATACTGTATCTGGATATTCTACAAGTCTAGACTGGCCTGACCTCCACCTCTTGCCTGTCAGTCCTTGGCCATCGTGACTGTTGAAGACTGTAGTGTCCTTTTCTGTCTGAGCCACAGACCACCACTTATTTTCCAGCTGAAGCTGGTCTTCTCACAGCCCCTTCACCTCCAAGTTGACAGATTGCAATTTAGCACACTGGGTTCATAAAAACAAATAAAATGGTAACTTTATTTTCTGGCTGATCTCAGCAGCCACCACTTCCCTGGGCTGGGGCCAAAAGCGTGGTGAATGAAAGCTGAGCACCATGGTCTATTGTTTCAGTAAAATTATCCCCATCGATGTCATCCTAGCAGAAATGTTCCTCCCCACTCTCCCGGCTTCTTCTCCAGATAGCTGTCTGCAGGAGGGGAAACTTCCTGTCTTCTGTCATCCTGATGTCAGGATGGGGGAAGGGCCTGTACCAGCGTTTTTAGCCCTGGCTGTCCTTTGGCTGGTCTTTGCTAAGATGAAGTGGATCCTGTCTTAACCATGAAATGTTCTTTTCAGCCCTGGCTGGTGTCACTCCCAGTGCATTTGCTCAGCCAGACCATACTCTTGGGGAGCCCAGAAACCCACTGCTGAGCAGGTTCCTCTCCAGCTCTGACGTGGGTGGTTCATCTGCAGCCCTTGGATTCAGTGTCATTTAACCTACACCAAAGCCGGCCTTTGTAAGGCTCCCCAGCCCTCATATCTGTCCCTTTCCCCACAAGAAACAGTCATTTCTACTCCCTTTTATGTTACACAAAGCCCAGACTGACTAATGAGTTAGCATCCAGCCCCTTCCTGCCCAGGCACATGGAGCTGCCACAGTTACTTGCTGTGGTTTCTACAAATCACAGCCTTGCCTCCCAGTCTCTGCAGGCAGTTCAAAACAAGGGTGAGCAAAAACATCTCAACTTACATCTTCTGTCAACAGTCTCATCATGCTCATCTCCCAACCAGGAATAATGTCACAGCATCTTTCTCAGCTTCTTTTGAACATATATTTCTCCTGGCCAGACCAACCATTGCTAATCCAGATATGACAAACTCCACAATTTTGTTGTTTTCTACTCTCTTTGTTTGAAAGTTATTCTTGTTTTATTATGGCCCTTTAACCATCAGATGGGCCCAATATACATTGATCCTTAGAATCTTTTGAATTATTTATACAAGGTTTTGTTGACTTGAGCTTTGATCTTGATTCTGGGAATAAAATACTTAATAAAAGCTTCTGCCCTTGCAGCATGTGCAATCTGGTTAATAGCCTGAATTTTGTTGTTGTTGTCGTTGTTTTAATTCAGTTTTTAATTGTTGTTCCATTACAGTTGCCCCATTTTTTCCATTGCTCTCCCCTGCCCCACCTACTCCCACCCCTCTCCCAGTCAATTCCCACCATGTTGTCCATGTCCATGGGTCTTTTCTACTAGTTCCTTGGCTAGACCCTTTCCCTAATTTTCCCCCTTCTCTCCTTCTCCCCCTTCCCCACTCCCCTCTGGTCACTGTCAGTCTGTTCTTGTTTCCATGCCTCTGGTTCTATTTTGCTTATTTGTTTTGTTCATTGGGTTCCTGTATTAGGTGAAATCATATGGTATTTGCCTTTTGCCAATTTGCTTATTTACTAAGCATAATGCCCTCCAGTTCTATCCTTGCTGTTGCAAAAGGTAGGAATTCCTTCTTTCTGCTGCGTAGTATTCCATTGTGCAAATACACCAGTTTTTTCATCCACTCATCCGCTGATGGGCAGTTAGGCTGTTTTCAGCACTTGGCGATTGTAAATAGCACTGCTATGAACATAGAGGTACATAGGTTCTTTTGAATTGGTGTTTCAGGATTCTTCAGGTATAATCCTAGCAGTGGAATTACTGGATTGAAATTTCATTCCATGTTTTATGAAATACTTAATAGATTAGTACTTTGATGGACTCATGCAAAAGTCTTTGGATGCCTACTATGTACAAAGCACTTTGGGAAATACTGTATAAATGTGTCTGGGAGCCTCTTCAATGATGAATAAACTGTCCCTCTCTGAAAATATCTGATAATCAAATATGGCAAATGGACATAGAAAGGCATATATCAGCTACATAAGCCAATAGTAAGTACTATAATGGCTGCATAAAGTAACTTTTATGGATATGTAGGAAAAAAAGAATAATTCATTATGACATGAAATATTCTAGGAGGCTTTCCCAAGAATATGGAATTTTTTATGAATCCTTGAAATGATTCAAAAGGCCAAGATAAGTACCATATTTCAGACTTGAAAAACAGAGTGGGAGAAGTGAAAAAGGCAGAAAGTGCACAAGAAGTCATGAGAAAGGTCATGAAGGGCAAGCAACCCTGTATGGTTCCAGCAAAGGGTGTCTTGATGGATGGAAGAAGGAATGAAGTTTAAAATGTCAGGTTTGGAGGCTCCAAATATCATCTTCAGTTCAGACTTTCTTTCAATGGCAGTTTCTGAGAAAAAGAGTGGTGGATTTAGCCTGTGATTTAAGGAACAGGGTAAGAAGTGGTTAGAAGTAGCAGAGAGACTGATTAACTGCCTATTGTAGCAATTCAGGCAATGAATTCTAAGAGCTTGAAATGCAGAGATAGGTATAAAAATGAAAGTGAGGGTTCAAGGGCAAGAGCCATTGAGAGTATGGGATGGGCTAGTTGGGTGAGCAGCTGAAGGAAGGAAGAGTCTGGGTTGTCCATAATTTTCCCAACCAGACTGTCTGGGAGTTAGATGGTATGGGAACAGAGGAGATTAGGAAACATGATTACCTCCAAGTATTCCATTTACTCAATATCATATACTGCTGATCATTCGAGAGTTATTCACCCATACAGGAAAGGGTTCACTATAGTTCTACATCAATACTAGATCATGGGCTCCCACAGGGTCTTCAATGTGATTTATCTCTTTTCCAATAAATTCACAAAGTAGCTTCAGTGAATGCAGTGGGACAGTTACAGAAGAGGAAGAAAAGGCTTTCTGGATAAATCCAGTCAACCATGCAAGAATCTTTGTAGTTATATGGAGCTGTGTGGATAACCCAATGGAGTATTGCAGAGGGTGGGCAAACTAGGTCTTGATGAGGACATCTGCCCTTGGCTGATATTTTTATTATTCTCCTCATGTGTCTGGGCCCAAAACCTAAGCCCGTATATCTTGCCTCCTTGTTGTATATTCCATGCTCTTCTGTAAGGCCAACTCTTCTGTCTCTTGGTAGATCCTATTCCCTTTATCCTAGTAGAAGCTTTTACTTCTAAGATTGTTGCTTGTTTACTTCAGAATCCTCTAGTTTTCCTCTAAACTAGATCATTTTGATGAACATACAAAATAAAGTCGTAATAGCTTCTTATCTTTTCACACACACACAAAAAAAAATCTTCTTTTTGGGATACAGCTAGAACCCATTTTTTTACTCTTCAAAAAAGAGTGTTTGTACTCAGCATCCAGATTTCCTTACATTTCATTCTTTCTTGAACCCACTCATCTCAAACATTCTACCTCCCTCCCTGAAACTGCTCTTGTCAAGGTCAACAAAAGCTGTCCTGTGGGAGTAGAGGACAGTTATCAGTAGTTTGTCCTCATTTTATTTAATATCTTTCCATATACTTGAGCACTCCTTCATTTTTGACACATTATACTCATTGAGTCTCCATGAAGTTGGGCTCCTGATACTATTCTTAACTTCCCAGCCAGTCAAACTCAGTCTACTGTGATGAATCATTTCTCCTTTTCCTATATTTTAAGTCATCTTTTCTCAACCAGAGTGCAAATCTCTAATAGTCAAAGCCATCCTCTGCCTTATATACATCTATTGCAGACTGGATTGTGAGGTGCCATCCAAGGATGGAGAAAATGACCAGTGAAGCCCTTTTCTGTATTTTGTGAGTTAGATGAGGAACCCCAGTTGAATACAACTTCTCTAAATGTCAGTGTGTCCTCAAGCCCAGTTCCAGGCCCTTTTCTCATTTCTGACTACCCTTACCACTAAGATGATCTCTTGCTGTAATCCGCACTTCTGCTCCAACATCTTGGTAAGACAAAGATGACCTTGACCACCCTATGTAACATCCCAATGTGAGGACCTTCCAAACCTCACACACATGTACACAGTCATCCTGCATTTTCTCTCCCCTTAGTGTGTTCCACCTTTGTTCACAACACTCAAATCTATCACAGATTATATTTGTGTTTCCTTGATGACTCTTCATTTCTACAACTGGAGCTTAAACCCCAAGAGGACACAGACTTTGTTTTTCATCCCTACTGCCTTGGACTGACTGTGCCTATTATGGATTCTGCACTCAATAATTATTTGTTGAATGAATGGAAGAATATCCTTTCTGACTTTTAAAACTTTTGGAAATGTCTGTTATAATACTGATGAGATAAAATCCAAAATTGAATTATTAATAGAAAGTAAATTATTTTTTGAAAGTTAGAATTTAAATATTAACTGACCATTAAGAAAAATTCAAGACCAGAGCTCATCTTTTCACTTCCTGCCAGTATTAACATTTATTACACTATACATGCTGTCTTCCTGGATGATATGTTAGGTAAAAATACATTTATTCAAGATTTCACACATTAGTTTAATAACCTGTAATAAGCTCTCTGGAATAAAACTACGAAACCAATACCACACAGCACTGACTATTGATATACTTAAGCAATTTACTTAAAAATAAGCCTGTGAAAGAGCAGGTGAGAAAAGGAGAGATACTTAACTTTTTTATTTATTTGTATTCTTTGATTTAAAAAAAAAAAAAATGTTTGCTATTGGCTGAGTGCTGGTGCTTGTGTCCTCCCTCCCCCACAATTCAAGTATTGAAGCCTAAATCCCCAATAGATGACACTTGGACATGGGACTTTTAGGAGGTAATTAGGTCATGAGAAAGGAGCGCTCATGAATGGGCATTCTTATAAGAAGAGATATGAGAGAGGTAATCTCTCTGCTCTTTGCTGTGTGAGGATACAAGAAAACGGCCAACAACCAGGAAGAGTGTCCTCACTCAGACATAGGACCTGCTGACATCTTGATCTTGTACTTCCCACTCTCCAGAACTATGAGAATTACATGCTTGTTGTTTGAGGCACCCAGCCTATAACATTCTGTTACAGCAGCCCAAACTATGACAATGTTTTTGTCACTTTTAATTGGTTTACAACAAATCCTAAATGCTTTCCTTTAATAGACTGCTTGTTATAATTAAATGTTATGTCTTCTGCCTACAAATTTAGGACTGTGCTCCTAATAGCAGTTATAAAAAATGACAAAGTTAGTAGGTGACACAGCCTTTAACTTTGATCCCTAGAACAAACCTCTGTTTAATTTTAGACTAACCATTTCCTATTCATGGCAATCAGAACAGACTACCAGTTGGGATTCCCTTCAAGAAAGCACCTACTGTTAATCTGCAAGGAGTACTATAAGCTAACAGCCTTCTGCAAGATTTGCTTCATCTTTAGAGCCAACTCCTCACTCACCCCAGCAGCCTCCTGCCAATGAGTGAGCATGACTGGAATACTAGCATTGGCCATGTCTCCCCTATGCAGAGCACTATAGATAAATCTTCCTTTAGAACTCCCTGCTTGGTTGGCTCAAATTTTATGAGCTCCGCATTTCCTCCAGAAGACTATCTCTGCTAACTCCTTCTTCTCTCTTTTTATCTCCACAGACATTAACCCCTGACAAACCTCTTACACTCCTAACTCTGTCTTAGGATCTGTTTCCAATAGGACCAAAATGGTACATTTTTGAAATTCCTTTTTCATTCTACTTTAGGGAAGTGCATTTCATCAGATGAAGTTGCACATAGTATAGACTTAGTCTGACATGTACAATCATGGCTACAGAACAAAAGGCACATATTGCAAAGTAATATCAGAGGGCTTCAGTGGTTTCACCATCTATTCACCTTTCCTTCTCTTTGGCTCATTAGAATGGCTGTGCTTTGGTGACATGGTGAGAGTTGGATTGTGATGGATGGGCCTGTCAGAAACTCACTGAGTATTTAGATATTGCATTAGTGTCTTACAGTTACAAATAGCTGCACTGAAAGAGAGTGTGATTACCTCTTCTGTCTGCTCTTCTGCATATTAAGGAAATAAACTACTTTATAGAAAAATAATGTTGTGTGCTCCTTTCCTCTTCTTAACACCAGTTTGTGCTGCTCAACTATAACGGAAGCTAACTCAAATGCTTTTGTCCATAAAAGTTGTGGTCTAAATAAAATCTTTGTTTTTCATCTAGCCTTAAATAATCCAAACTAGCAAAGGCAACACAAATAGAATCAGGTTCTGTACTATAGACAGAAAAACCAACTCCCTTTCCTGAGGACAGACATAGAGAATGAAGACTTGCAAAAATACTCTACCACATTTCTTTCTCAAGGATTAAAGAAGTCAGCCCTTCTCTTTTAGGAGAGCCATTCTTTATGATGTGTGTGTGTGTGTGATTTTAGGAATTAAATCTCTTTAAAGGACATTTTCCTCCATCTGCAAAAGAAAGAGCATCTAACCATAGACATTTCCTTTAAGGAATTGCTCCTACTTAGTCTTTGCACCTTGAAGAGTGTTGGCATTTTATTCTTAAGATATATATACTAGACCCAATGCTTTAGAATTCTGGCACAAAGCACTTACTGTGCTATTAATTCCTTTGGCATTCGGAGGCCAGAAATTTGCCTCAGGATCCCTTTATCTGTAGAGTAGTAAAAATGTGGGTTGCATTGGTTGGCCACAGTTAATGCCTTCCTCAGAGTGGTCCAATCTTCTTTTGGAAATAGACCTTTTGGTATTGTGTACAGTCCTGTTAGAAGGATGATTCCAGGTACTCACTACCCAGTAGCAAGCATGTGACCAAAAGGAATTTTCTTCTGGGACTTAGAAACAAGCAAATGAAGCCTTGACGAGGGAACACAGATATTCTAATCCCAATGATGGGTACCTGAACAGATTAAAATATGGGACCGTGGTTCTTGTTCCCTGGCATTTGTTCTTCCATTGCTCCCTTGATTTCTCCTGTCTTTAAGACTGGTCCCTAGTCTCCTACCTCCTACCATTTCTGCGAGGCCCTATGTCTGCTTATGTACATACAAATCCTAACATCTTTCAAAAAATATCTCTTGTACTCAAGTATCTGGAGTTGCTTTCTCATGCTCATCACCAAGAATCTTATAATGAGGCCATGATTCTGAATCTCATATTTTTTAAAAATGCCGATAAGGAAAATCCTAGTAAGGTATGTATTTGTTCCAATTCCTGAATGTTGAACATTTACAATTATTTGTGTGAAGAGTGGCATTATAGATGTTTTCATGAAAAAGGGAGCTATATTTAGTGATTTTCAATAATTCATGTTGTTTTCTTCTAGACCCTTATCTCTTTTAGAATGTTTTCATATGCTGCCTTGTTCTTACACACTTGAAACTTTTAAGTCTGTATGGGAGAAGGATCACCCAGGAGGAGATCGATGAGAACACATTTTACATTTTGATATTTTTGAGACTTGCCTGGCACCTTTTTCCTTTAAAAAAAAATATATTCAATCCCAAGAACATTCTAGTATACCCTTCAGGGTCACTTGACAATAGTTTAAGATTTAGCTGTTTAAAACTGAAAATTCAGTGCCAAGATGTTATTGGCCTTAGAATACAAATAAGTACCAGAAACATCTCTTCCTAATGACAGCAAAAAGTCACTTAAGAATGGAAGAATCATTTTGAAAGCATGAAAATATTTACTTTTCTGTGAAATATTAATACCAAGAAGTTACTTGGTATATTATGTTATGTAACCTTTTCAGAATTTTTATTTTAACAATTGGGAAAAGACAAATTACTTATGGTGGTCAGAGATTCTAAGGTTTCCACATGAGCTAAAAAGGCAGTGAAGTGGGACAGCAGCTTTTATCCCTGCCTCACTCACCAAAATGTCTAGTTGAACCTTAGGATCACCAGGCAAGGGTGCTGCTGGGACAGTGGTCTGGTCAGAAGTTCCCATGGAAGGAAAGGGATGTGTTATCTTAGAAGATTTGTTATCAAATCTTCCACCGTGGTACATAGACCACAGTCAAGTCAACCAGATCTTGTGGCAATAATATATGGCTCTGTTAGTTTGAGTTTGTTTTTAAGTTAGAAAAGAGAGGATTTATTTGACATTGTTTTTCCTCTTACTCTGTATATTAGCTTTCTCTATTTAAAGTACCTACCCACAAAGAATGCATTTCCTGCTATTCTATTGCAATTGTTCTTTAAAGAGGTCTATAAGCAAGAGAGGAAGTTGTTTTCAGATATCTTCATGGGAACAGGAAAAGGAACTAATATTGGTAAGTTGCCTTTTCCATGGCTGCCATAACACTAGGTTTATATGTGGAAGATGTTTAACTTAATGGTCACCAACAATCTTGTGACATAGGCAGGTAACATGATCCTTACTTTATAGAAGCTCAAAGAGACTAAGTCACTTGTGCAAGGCTGTATCATTAGTGAGGACAGGAACTTTTATCCAGGTCTGTCTGACTGTGATAAACATGCCTGTTAGATTAGAACAGAATAGCTACTTAAACATACATAATCTTATGGGCCCAATGAAATTACCAAAAGTTTTTAAAAGCTGGTAATATCGCTAAATTTATGATGAAGTTGCATGTGGTTTATACACATATAACCCAATTATAGGATAATTCATTTAACAGCCTTTAAGTATGGTACACAGCTGACAAATCCTACAGCTGTTATATTTTTGTTTTCCTGGTTCATTGGTTTATGTGCTTCTTATTTTCAAGTATTCACCAAGTAGGAACCCCCAGGAAACCATTTCTGAGATTGATATTATGCAATGGAGGACTGCTCTTGGAATGTGTGAAAAGGGTGAGAAGCAGGCCTAGCAGAGGGATGTTGAGGGAGGATACAGGTGCTCCCAGTATCCAGAGAGGGCAGGTCCTGGGAGAGTGCTAAGATGAGCCCCGTCGGACCCAGCAAATACAAGATTGCCCTGGTCATTAAGGAAGACCTGGGCAGCGCACTGATGTATATATAATGGTCACCTCCTGGGAGACTGTTTACCAAGTGTTTTCCATACAAGTGCCTAGGAGCCTTGGGATATTATACCAAGCCCATGAATACTACTTTGAAAGTGTCTTTCTGGTGCATAAAAAATGATCATGAATCACTCAACAAAACCATATGAAGATACCAATATGATTTCCTAAATTTTTAGTTTTATTCATTCATTCATTTAGTCAACAATTTTGGAATGAGTGCTTAAAACATGCTAGACACTGTCCTAGATAATGTTGAAAAAAAGCTAAACAAGGTCCCTCAAATAAAGCCTACTTTCTAGTGTCAGAAGACTCATTTAATCAGCTTGGCAACCAACTAGATAATATTAAATTGTAAATGAATGTTCTGCAGAGAAATAAAACAGGGAGGCACCAAGTGACAATACTGCATTATTAAACTAATACTGATCACTTGTTAAGCAACCATTATGAGGTTATAAAATGAAAAAATCTTCCCCCAAGGAGCTCAGAAGCTAGTTTTACTTTTATTGTGAGACAGTGGATAATGGATCTAGGAGAAGTCAAATGTGAACAAAAGTGTTTTCCAGGTAGGAGGGAAAGGCTAATAGTTGAGCTGGATGGGAAGAAAGGGCTTGCATAGATAACTGGGGGTGAGGGGCTACAGGAGGGCCCTGGGTTTAACAGCCAGGGTAAGGATCAGACTGTATTTAGGAAATAGGAAATAGTTTGATGCAATGAATGACATGTTCAGAGTTGAGATACAGGGTGTTTAAGTGGCAGTCAGAAATTTTAGAAAGGTAAAACACTAAAGACGAGATGCCATCTGGGACGTTATTACAGTGAACCAGTCATAAGGAATGGGTACCTGGCTGGGATGATGATGGTGGGAATAGAAGGTGAGAATGGCCAACATTTTGTTTTCTGCTATTGATAGATAAAATTTCATGAGTCCTTGTGTGTAGGATGGAGATGGGAGAGGAAAAGATCAATAAGACTAGGATGAAAATGACCACCTGACAGAAACCTAAATGATAGGTGTTAAAGATGTAACATGAGAACTCTCAGGTCTCTGTGCCTTGGTTTGCATTTCTTTATTTGATAAGCAACTGCTGATTTCACCTTCCTGCTGAGTCCAAATATATCAAGATTCAAATCAAATAAGAAGCTCAATACATTCAATGATATCTATTAAATGTCTGTCCTTGACTATGTACTATATATGTTTCTTTTTTTAAGGTTTTATTCATTATTTCCAGAGAGGGGAAGGGAGAGAGGTAGAGAGGGAAAAAAGCATCAATGTATGGTTGCCTTTCACCTGCCTCCAGCTAAAGATCTGGCTGGAGACCCGGCTTGCAACATGGTTATGTGCCCTGTCTGGGAATCGAACCAGCGACCTTGGATTCGCAGGCTGGTGCTTTATCCACTGTGCTACCAACCAGGGCCCTATATATGATTCTTGATAGTAGAATCAATTTTTTTCCTCTTCTCAGGGTCTTTAATGCTTCATCTGTGCCTTTGCAAGGGCATTTATTACTTTCTACCTTGAATTCCAGGAACTAAAGTACTTGCTACCTCTTCTAATAGGCTATAAGTGCCTTGAGGAAAGAATCCAGGTCTGTCTCATTTGTACTGCAGTGAATTGCACTCAATAGACATAAAATAAATATTTGTAATTTGAGCTTATGAAGTCACATAATATTTGAAATAGCCAAGTAATAGTTTTTATAGTAACCTCTCAATTCCACCCAATACCCACAGTTAGATCCCAGTTGCATAATAACCAATTACCAAGTAGTTTATTAGATTACTTTAATATTAATACAGTTCATTTATTTAAATGACTCAAATTACCAAGATGAATATTTTATAGCCCTGTCATTTCAGGCATATTAACAATATCATCAGTGTAACTACATCACAATTCAGTAATTATCAAAAATATCCAGAAAATAATTGACCCAGACTGTATAAACTTTTTTTATTAAGCTAGGTAGATAGATTTTTAAAAATAATTTTGTTTGTGTTGTGACTTAACACAAGCACAACTAAAAACTAATGTATTGTATTTCTAGTGAATAAGTGCTGGAACAATGACATTGTAGTAACATTCCATATTTTATGATAGCTATTAGTAAATACAAAAAAGGAGAGCCCTGGCTGGTGGCACAGTGGATAAGGTGCCAGCTTGTGAACCCAAAGGTCTCTGGTTCGATTCCCCAGTCAGGGCACATAAACAGGTTTCAAGCCAGGTCTCCAGCTACATCTTTAGCTGGAGGCAGGTGAAAGGAACCATACATTGATGCTTCTCTATTTCTCTCCCTCTGTGCCTCTCTCCCTTCCTCTCTCTAAAAATAACAAATATAATATATATTTTTAAAAAGACATATTTGGAATTCCTAGTTTGGGATTGACAGATTTGGAATCCATGCTGACCAATCAGGACTAGGCATAGAATAGAGAAAATCAGATATTCCAACATCCAGACAAATAGCAGGGAAGAGATTACCTGTCAGAATTGCAGGGACGGGATAAAGCCACCAAAAGACTAGATTTGAGGACACAGTAAGAATGGGGATATTCTCTGTCTGAGAAGGATTACTGCATGCTTCCTATACTGAAGTAAGCTGGGGGACACACCCAGAGTCTATAAGTGTATGCATCTAGTAGGACAGAGCATACGTAGTAGGATTGAGCAACTCTTAGCAGAGTCAGCAGACTAGTCCCCAAAGATGTCCAGGTGCTAATCATTAGAACATATAAATGTATTACCTTAAATGGTAAAAGGGACTTTGCAGCTTTAATGAAGGTTAAAAGCTTTAAAATGGGTGGGTTATCCTGGTGGGCCTTAGTTAACCACATGAGCCATTAAAAATAGAGAGCTGCCTTCAGCTAGGAAGAAAGGTCAGTGAAATAAGGTAGAAGGGGAGGTCAGAAAGATTCAAGGCATGAAAGGGACTTGACCCACCATTGCTGACTTTAAAGATGAAGGGAACAGAAACCACAAGCCAGGGGCTAAAATAGCCTCTAAAACCTGATAATCACCTCAGGCCAACAGCCAGTAAGGAGACCTGGACCTCAGTCCCACAACCACATGGAATTCTGCCACCAACTTAAGTGTGTTTGGAAGTGGTTCGTCTCAGAACTTCTAACAAGGAATGCAGCCCTGTGGATGCTTTGGTTTTGGCTTTGTCTGTCTCTAAGCTGAGTTCCCAGCTGAGCTCATCTGGTCTTCTGACCTATGGAATTGTGACACAAGAAGTTTGTGTTGTTTTAAGCCACTCAAATTATGGTAATTTATTATGGGAGACATAGGAAACTATAATTGTCAAGAAACATAAACAGATTAGAAAGATTTTGGCTATTTTTCCCTTCACTTCCCTATGTAGGCAAAAAATAAAAACAAAAACAAAAAACAGAAAGAAAATTAAATTTTCAAGATGTTGAGGAATTCAGCATATCCAATACCTAAGGTGAATCAAATGTGACTTTATTATTTCATTAGGCATATTCTGTAGAACTCTGATATGTTGTGATAGTATTTTCTGATCTCTTGAATCCTGAAATTCAGTAAAGTAACAGATAATGTATGATTTTAACTAAAACTTGTAATGCCTAGATTTTTTGCATGTCTTACTTTATCTCTGCAAAAATGCTTCACTATACAGGGTGGGGCAAAAGTAGATATACAGTTACTTGTATGGAAAGTAATACAATAACTAATAAGTAATAATACAGGAATAAACTGTGTTTCACATACAACTGTAAACATGCGTTTGCCCCGGTATTTTTATGTCAAAGTATCTCCAGTAAATAATGATCCATTTAATTATGTAAATTTTTCTTGCTATTTTTTCACTCAATTATAACTATTTTTTGTCTCCAGTTATAGCAATTGGGACTTTAGAGAAAACTTAGGAAGTCAAGTAAATGTTTTTAACGAGTTAAGTAACACCATATACATGGTAGATATCTCCCAAGCTTTTTTGAAAGAGTAGTAATTGAATGTGAACTTACCAAATACAAAGTTAGAATTAGAATGATTTCAATAAAGAAGAAAAACTTTTTTATGACTATTTCTCCCCTTGGTCTTGAAACATGACATACCACATTTGAATGATCTTGCTCAGTGAGAACAGTTATCCAAGATACTCAATGCAGACCCCTACCCCATGAGTCATACTTTCTCTGAATGTCCATTTAAAAAGCAGACAAAAATGCTGATACTTTCAAAATTGCATTAGTTTTTCTTTCTTGTTTAATTTAATATTTACTGTATTTTTATTACCATTATTACTAAATGATGTTTCAACTGGACCAGCTATGTTCTGAGAACTTTAAAATTTATTGAATGAGAAATTCTAGCACATAAACTTTCACATTCCCCTTCCCTTACCAAGGAAAAAGTTTCAATGCATGTAGTTGGACTTACTTTGAGGCTTATGGTTTCCTCTAGGGTGGTCTAGACATAGTTTATATTCAGTTAATTTATCTTTGATTTGTATAGCCACTGACTTTCATTCTAATTTCTTTCACCTTTCCAATAGTGTTTTATAATTAAAACTATTTTGGAATAATGTAAAGAAAAACACATTTTATGGACAATTTTATTTTGCACTGTAAGTAGAGAGAGTTGGGGTGAGAGGAAACAGGCTTTCAAAAATAATATTAGATCATGTGGTAGTTGTCATTCACTGACTGGCTTATTTCACTAAGCATAATACTCTCCAGTTATATCCATGTTGTCACAAAAGGTAGCAATTTTTTTTCTTTCTTTCTGTTGTGTAGTATTCCATTGTGTAAATGTACCAACGTTTTTTGGTCCATTCATCCACTGATGGGCACTTAGGCTGTTTCTAACACTTGGCTATTGTAAATAGTGCTGTTATGAACAGGAAATGGGGAGGGTAGGGCAGGGGAAAACAGCAGGGGAATAATGGGATAAATGTAAGACAACAACAATAAAACTAAAGTTAAAAAATAGTATTAGGACATCTATCTTTACATATTTGTTCCATAAATAAGTTTATTCTTGTAAGATACCACAGGGAAGATCAAAGATTCTTTTATGTCATTAGAATATGATTTTTAAGTCACTTCCCTGATGACATATTTGAATTATGGTTATATGGCTTAATAATTCTATGATCTTGAGAAATTAATTTTTATCTTGGTCTTTATAATGAAGAATATCAACCCACCTCATGGTTTGTTGTGAGAATTAAAAAGAATAAGGAGTACTATTAGATAAAATACTTAAGGATCTGGAGTGTAGTTAGCTACACTCCAAAATATTAGCAACTTTTACTAAATATGACAATTAATAGGAGAAGAAAAGCAAACAAAGATTAGGATTCCACACAAGAAAATGCTGGGTTGTGTATGGGAGGTTGTGGAGAAGAGAGAATTTCTATCCCCACTGGGAGTGATGAAAAATCACTCAGAAGTACATTTGATTCCCAAGGATAACCTCAAGACATGGATGGGGTGCTTAGAAATATTGTCCCAATTGCTTTGTTGTAGCTGCAATTTTTTTCAACCACTTTTGTATGGGAGTGATACTCATGGAGAGTCTTCTTAGGTTCAACTGAACATTTAGACTCAAGACCATCATAAGTCACACTTGGCAGTAGCACTCACAAGGATATAGATGGAAACTAGAACTTGCCAAGAGGGTAGTGTCAGGAATTCTTCTTCCTTGAGTTCTTGAAAGCAACCATGCAATAGGTCAGGTCTGAGATGAGCTTTACACCAAACAGGTCCAGGAGGTACACATACATCAGAAGAGCCCACATCTTTTTAGCACCCTCATAGGCATAGCTTCTGTCATCCACATCAAGGACATGACACTTACTCAGAAAAGCTAACATTCATATCAGCATTTATAATAGATAATGCCTATCCAGATTTTCCAATGCTTTTCCAATCATGAGTCACTTTTTTATCATACTTAGTGTGGCTTTATAATGTAGTTGGTACATAGTATCTTTACCAAGTTACCAGGATGAGACAGAGAGAGACAGACATAGGGACAGCAAGACAGAAAGAGTTGTCAAATGTCATAGTCTCATGCAGCAGGGCAGTTGGTATCATTAACCCTTTATCTACAATGGGCAACTGGTTCATTGAGGAATAATGTGTTGGGGTGTAGAAATAAACTGATATTTGTCAGTAGCTATTTCAAGTGTGCTTTATTGAATCTTCCTTTTGTACTTAACTGGTCAAGCTCTCACAATAAAATCATATCTAGAATCCTTAATGTTTCATTTTTGTTTAGTAATTAAATATCACTTGGAGTTCTTAAAATTCAGAATCTCATAAACATTTCATAACACCTTTATCCATTCTCTTCTGTCCTCGAGGACATGGAAGGAGAGAGTTTTTGTCTGGCTCTCATAAGATTCTCTCCTGTGTGTATCACACAGATACCAACATAGGGAGAAGAGATGCAACAGAGAAGGCTTATTTTGGATGGTCACACTATTGATATCACTTATGCATGGGTTTTGACAAGGATGGATGGTATGTCACCAACTGGCCTCACTGATAAAAGTCTCATTCATTACTGGCTCCCCTGGGCATGGAACTTGTGAGATGTGGCCACATCTCCTGACAAACCGCCACAGGCAACCTTGCCCTATCTTCCTTTTCAATATAGTTGGTAGTGCCCAATCTCATCTACCATCTGTTATCAACCTCAGTCAGGCCCACAGGCATGTTCCGGATCTATTGGTTTTTCAAGAACTGGAGAATCAAAGGTGGTCATGAGGAAAGAGGAGGAAGGTGGGCCATGGTTCGGTACCCATATCTATTTACAGAACCCACATACCATCTCTCCCCTGTGTTTTTGGCAAGGAGAGAATGTTCAATCTTGTCTTCTTCTAGGCACTTTCATCTCTAGTGAGCTATTTCCATAGAACTTCCCTTTCTTAAATTTAGGGAAACAAAGTACTCCATTTTCTACCTCTCGCAACTCTACTTTCATGAAGAAGTAATAATTCTCCCTCCATTTCATCTTGTTAATTTGGATGTGTGGGAGGGATGGTTGGTTGGTGGTAGGAGAAGTATAAAGCAATGCTGAGGAGCCAGCATCTCCCAGCAAAACTGGATGAGGGTAGCTGGTCCCACAGCTAGCAGTTTTATGAGAGAAGCTCTATGGGGCTACCTGTCATCATCTTTGTTCTCAGGTGCGGATCACCAAGACAACATCCTGCTCTGCTCCTAACATACTCATATTCACATGTTCTAGAAAGACTGTATGGCAGGCAGAGGAGAAAGTGAAAGTTACACTAACTTCCTCCCAGGAATCACAAGTAAATTGTAGAGAAATCATCCTGAAAAAACAACTGAACAGTAGCTGAAGAGAATTATAACCACAGAAGAAACCACTTCACCACAAGACTGGCCCAGCAGAGGGAGCCACTTGCTATGGATCACTGCTTCAAGCAAATGCAAAGGAACAGCCAAAATGGTAAAACAAAGAAATAGACCCCAAGTGAAAGAACAAAAGAATTCTCCAGAAGAAGAGCAAGATGAAATGGAGGCAACCATTTATCAGATAAAGAGTTTGGAATAATGATTGTAAGGATACTCAACAGCATGGAAAAAGACATAGAAATAATAAAAAAGGACCAGTTAGAAATAAAGAATGCAATATCTTAAATAAGTAATACACTAGAAGGAATAAAAAGTAAGTTAGATAAAGTAGAAGATTGAATCTGTGATTTGGAAGACAAAGAGAAACAAACACCCAGGCAGAGCAGCAAAAAGAAAGAAAATAATTTTAAAAAATGAGAAGAGCTTAAGAAACATTTTGGACAACATAAAGCATATCAACATCCACATCATGAAAGTACTAGAAGGAGAAGAAAGCAAGCAAGGAATCAAGAATCAATTTGAAGAAACAATGACAAAAAACTTTCCTAATCTGTTGAAGGAAAAAGATACACACATCCAGGAAGCTCAAAAAGTCCCAAACAAGTTGGACCCAAAGAGGCCTACACCAAGGCATATCATAATTAAAATGACAAGGCTTAAAAATAAGGAAGAATTATAAAAGCTGCAAGAGAAAAGTAGGTAATTACATACAAGAGAGCACCAATTAGACTGTCATCTGATTTCTCAACAGAAACATTGCAGGCCCAAGCAGAGTGGCGTAAGATATTCAAGGTGATGAAAAGCAAGGATCTGCAACCAAGGCTACTTTACCCAGCAAAGCTATCATTTAAAATAGAAGGAGAAATAAGGAGCTTCACAGACAAGAAAAAGCTAGAGGAGTTTGTAAAGACCAAACCAGTATTGCAGCAAATGTTAAAGGGTTTGCTTTAGGAGAAGAAAAAAGAGAGAAAGAGGGAAAAAAAAGAGGAACATAATTAATAATAAAATTATTATTTTATTATTTTATTAATAATCACCTTAAATGTGAATAGCTTAAATGCTCCAACCAAAAAAACATAGGGTAGTTGAATGGATAAGAAAAGAAGACCTATATATATGCTGCCTCCAAGAGACCCATCCCTGTTTAAAAAATACACACAGACTAAAATTAAAGGGATGGAAAGTGATATTTCATAAAAATTGAAGGAACAAAAAAGCTGGAGTAGCAATACTTATATCCAACAAAATAGACCTTAAAACCAAGGCTATATAAGAGACAAAGAAGGACACTACCTAATGATAAATGGAATAACCCAAAAAGAGGTTATAACCCTAGGACCATTGGAGCACCTAAATACAGTATGTGAAGCAAGTCTTAATGGATGTAAAGGGAGAGATCAACAGAAATAATCTACAGTTATGGTTGAAGATTTTAATACACCATTGACTTCCAGGCAGAAAACCAACAAGGAGACAGCAGCCTTAAATGACACACTAGATTGAGTGGACTTAATTGACATCTTCAGAGTATTTCACACCAAAGCAGCAGAATATAAATTCTTTTCAAGTGTACATGGAACATTCTTAGTATAGATCACATGTTAGGGATACAAAACAATTCTCAATAAAATTAAAAAGACTGAAACTATATCAAGCATCTTCTCTGACCACAATACTATGAAAGTAGAAATGAATTTACCAGAACACTGAAAAATATGCCAAGGCATGGGAGCTAAATAACATGTAATTAAACAATGAATGGGTCAACGACGAGATCAAGGAAGAAATCAGAAGATACTTTGAAACAAATGAAAATGAGGACACAACAACCCAAATTCTGTGGGACACTGAGAAAGCAACCCTAAGAAAGAAATTCATAGTATTACAGGCCTATCTCACACACACACACACACACACACACACACACACACACAATAAAAACCTCAAATAAACAATCTGACTTCCTGCATAAAGTCACTTGAAAAAAAAAAGGAACAACAAACTAAGCCCAAAGTGAGTTGAAGGAAGAAAATAATAAAGATCAGAGCAGAAATAAATGAAATAGAGTCTTAAGAATGATACAAAAGATCAATGAATCCAAAAGTTGTTTCTTTGAAAAGGTGAACAAGATTGACACCCCTTTAACCAGACATATCAAGAAAAAAAGAGAGAATCCCAATAAATAAAAGCAGATATGAAAGAGGAGAAATAACAACTGACACCAAAGAAATACAAAGGAGAGTAAGAAAATATTATGAACAGCAATATGTCAACACACTGGATAACCTGGATGAAATGGACAAATTTCTAGAAACATACAATCTTCTAAAACTAAATCAGGAAGAATCAAAGATTATACCTAGTGAACTTGAAGCAGTAATCAAAAAACTCTCAACAAACATAAACCCTGGGCCAGATGGCTTCACAGGGGAATTTTACCAAACATTCCAAGAAGAATTAACACCTCTCCTTCTCAAACTATTTCATAAAATTAAAGAGTAGGGAAGGCTTTCAAATTCATTTTATGAGGCCAATATTATCCTACTTC
Organism: Noctilio leporinus; assembly: GCA_004026585.1. Taxonomy (NCBI): domain Eukaryota; kingdom Metazoa; phylum Chordata; class Mammalia; order Chiroptera; family Noctilionidae; genus Noctilio; species Noctilio leporinus. The sequence continues at coordinate 71,643 of PVIW01000972.1, forward strand.
CAAAACCAGATAAAGACACTACAAAGAAAGAAAAATATAGGCCAATAACCCTGATGAACACAGATGCTAAAATCATCAACAAAATATTAACAAACCAAGCCCTGGCTGGTGGCACAGTGGATAAGGTGCCAGCCTGTGAACCCAAAGGTCACTGGTTTAATTCCCAGCCAGGGCAACATAACCAGGTTGCAAGCCAGGTCCATAGCTGGAGGCAAGTGAAAGACAACATACATTGATGTCTCGCTCCCTTTCTGCCTCTCTCTCCCTTCCTCTCTCTATGCAAAATAGTAAAATTCTTTTTAAAAAATATTAATAAACCAAATACAGCAATGCATCAAAAAGATCATACACCACGATCAAGTGGGATTTATTCCAGGAATGCAAGGTTGACACAGTATTTGTAAATCAGTAAATGTGATGCACCACATGAACAAAATGAAGGATAAACACCACATGATCATATCAGTAGATGCAGGAAAATGCATTTGATAAAATCCAGCACCCATTTATGATAAAAACTCTCAACAAAGTGGGATTAGAGGGAATATACCTCAACATAATAAAGCCATATATGACAAACCCACTGCCAGCATCATACTCAATGGCCAAAAACTACAAGTGTTCCCCTTCAGACTGGGAACAAGACAGGGATGTCTACTTTCACCCTTCTTATTCAACATAGTACTGGAAGTTCTAACCACAACACTCAGACAAGAAGAAGAAATAAAATGCATCCAAATTGAAAAGGAAGAAGTAAAGCTGTCATCATTTGCAGATGGCATGATACATAGAAAACCCCAAAGATTCCACCAAGAAACTGCTGGAACTGATAAATGAATTCAGCCAAGTAGCAGATGCAAAATTAACATCCAGAAATCAGTTACACTTTTATATGCCAATTAAGAACTAACAGAAAGGGAAGTTCAAATAATCCCACTCATAATTGCTACAAAAAGAATAAAATGCCTAGGAATAAACCTAACCAAGGACTTGAAAGACCTGTACTTGGAAAAGTGTGAGACTCTGCTCTTTCTAGGCTGCAGCGCTGGAGCAGCTGCTGGTTGTGGAACACTGAATTAAGACCTGTGTTATGGAGGAGGACAAGCCAGCAAAGGAGAAGAGAGACTGGTAGTAATAGAGCTCAGCTAAGATGGCATTATGGTATCAATGAATCCCTGGTGATGCTGCTGCTGAGGATATTAATGTCCTGTTTTAAATTGAAAACTGGCCAAGGATTCAAAGTGACATTAACAGGCCCAGGACCTGGTTATTACAACCCAAATGATCACACCAAAATTCCAACAAAACCTCTTATCTCAGGAGGAAGTTGGGCTTCAGTGAGACTGAGAGACGTGCCCAAGTCCACCCAGCTAACTTGAGGTGCCACTGGGCACCTGCTCAGGGCTGTGCATGTTTCCACATTCCCCATGAGGCCATATACCCACAAAGGTGACAGGACTTCCAGAAGCAGTGCAGCTATCCTACTTTTGTGCTGATAGGTCAGAAGCCTAGACTTTGAAGTTGGTCAACCTGGATTGAAACTTCAGCCCTACCACTTTTGTGGATGTGACGTTGGGCATTGTACTAACTCCTCTGAGCCTCCATGTCCTCATCTGTACATTGGGAAGAATTCATGCCTCATAGTGTTATCTGCAAACTTTAAAATATTTTTAAATGTAAAAAAATACATATAAGACACTGAAGAAAGAAAAATTGAAGAAGATATAAATAAGTGGAAGCATACACCATGTTCATTGATAAGAAGAATTAACATCCTTAAAATGTCCATACTACCCAAAACAATCTATAGAGTCAAAACAATTTCTATCATGATATCAATGGTATATTTCACAGAACTAGAGCCAATATCCCAAAAATTCATATAGAACCACAAAAGACCCTGAACAGTCAAAGCAATCTTGAGAAAGAAGAACAAAGTTGAAGGAATTATATCACCTAATATCAAACTATCCTCACATTGCCATGTATATTTTTTACTCTACATACCTTCTTAGGATTATATAATTATATATCTTTATTTTATATATACTTAAGACTAGGATAACTAGTGGAAAATAGATGAAAACTGTCCCTCAAACATATTAAACCTGTTAAAGTATGAATTCCATCATGAGATCATATTTGAATTATTCAGAACACAAACTTTTCATTGCAAGAACGTGTGTGTGTTTCATTTCAACTAGGTAAATGCAGGAGTAAAACACAGGAACAACAAGGGATTCAAAAGAAATCTTCAATCTTTGGTTTGATCAATCTTCGGGGTTCACAACAAACCTTTAGGCCCCCTACTCTGCTGTTCTTGTTCCTGCAAAGTTCCTTCCCCTGAGCAATGTCTGAACTTGGGGAGTCTCCTACAGGACCAAGGCCCCAGGGGCAGGCATCCTGGGGTCACCTGGTGCTATTGCTGGCTGCTACGAGGTCTGTCCTGAAAGTTATCAGCCCTGCAAATTTAATTAATATTGACATTGGCTCGACACTTTCGGAACAGACCTTGTTTTCCTAGATGCTCCTTTCAGACAATGCCTGGCTGGGTTCTTCTATCTCTGCTTGGTTTTACCTGAGAACAGGTATGGTCTGTTGTGTTTCGAAGCTCCTCACGCCCTTTCTGGGGTAATTCTACTTTCATATGGCTTTACCCAAAAAGGGTGCTTAAGGATAGCTCCTTCTTGGAAGCATCAGCACCTTGATTACCATTAAGTAACCTATGCTTTATTCATCTAATTCTAATTCACCAGTTTAGATGATCTCTTTCAAACAGGTAGGGAGCCATTGTTCTCTTTTTCAATCTTTTCTCAAATATTTCGTCTGTGCCCCTGAGTTTCCAGCTTCCCCTGAAGATTTAGGTTTCCGAAACAAAAAAGTCAAAAGATAGTGGACTTCTGATTGTTTTCCTGTTCATTCTCCTCCTGGGGCAACAAGCACAACAGCAACCATCTGCTTGAAGAGGAAAAGAGAAAGGGGGAAATACCCAGAGCGGGGAAGAACTGTGTTATTCTGCAGGCTTCAGCATATGGCTAGGCAGTAAATTAAAGTTTTGGCATTGAAAGGAACATTAGAGGTTTTCTAATTCAGCCTCCTTGTGCATCTTCTCTATTATATGTTTCTGACATGGTCAAGCAGACTCCACAATTCCAGTGACAGATAATTCAGTCCCTCACAAAACAGTGCATTCCCAAATTGTTAGACTTCTTAGGAAGTCCATCTTATACTGAGTCGGGATTTGACTCCACTATGGGCAGCAGAGAATGATCATCATTGTCCCAAAAACAGTAGCCATGGATCTAAACAGGCAGCAATGGCTCAGATAGTCTCTGTGGGCTTCCCCACAGAATGGAGCTGGTTATAGCTATCACAGTTACAGGGAAGATTAAATGAAATAAATACCTGGTATAGTGCTTGTCATGATAAATGTTTGCTAAATTTTTTTTCATTCATTCATTGACTCATAAAAATTGATTTAGCATTTATCTTGTTTCAAACCATGGAATAAACCCTGGCAATCAAGTGGAGAATGAAACAAATGTGCACCTTGTCTTAAAGAGATACAGTGAATCCAAAAGGAGCATTGAATTACAAGTGTCAGAAGTGATATGAAAGAAAACACCAGGGTCCTAAGAGAACTCATACAAAGGGAATCATAAATATAATTCCATTTTCCGTCACACACACACACACACACACACACACACACACACACACACACACAATGTAATCATCTCTCCCTACAAAGTCTCCTTATCTCAAGAATAAACATTCCTATGTTTTCATGCATTCTCCAGATAGCATGGTTATGGATGGCTTAGTTTTTCCTGTTAAAATATAGAATATGAAAGAGCTTTCCTTATGTGATTTCTAGGTTAGTAATAAAACGTTTATATTACTTAAAATTCTTTTTCATGTTTTTAAGTCCTTTTCAACATGTAAAATGATGGCAAGTGTGCATTCTTTTTATAGTTCATGTAGTCTATGTACTAATTATAAGTTTATATTATATATTTTTCTGTAATGTTGAGAAAAATATAAGTCTTAACAGAAACTATAATGCAATTTCCTTTAGGGAACTTATTTTAAAGTTATTTATAAGATAGTTAGAGTTTCCAAGTCTGTACTTATCCCTAGACCTATTATTATTGTGCATTGACCAAAAGTGTGTTTCATATCTTATAGGTAGATGCCTATTGGTCTTATGGATACCCTGTCTGACTATGTACTTTTGATCATAAAACACAGCACCCAGGAACCAGGTCCCTTTTTGTTCTTCCTCCCACACACTCCAGTATTTTATTCACCAGACTGACTTCATCTGACATCATTCATTTCCTTTTGGTTTTAAGAAGAATTTACACAGGAAATTGCCTGTGCGTGTTGCCTTTTAGGCAAACATGGATTTGACCCCATTAGATGTTCCTAAACAATTACTTTAGACCATTTTCCCTGTTCATGTACATTCAACAATCAGTGTTGTCCCAACAAACTTGGTTTTAAAATCTTAGATTATGCACTCGTGTGTAAAAGATTTTTTCTGTCTCTATGAAGGGGACTTGGAAGTTCACTATACCTTTATAGAATAAGAGCACATTTTGAATAGTGTTCATCTGTTTCTACCAACCCATTTAGCCAGAATTCCTATGCTCCTATCAGGATTTCCTCTTCTTGTATTTATGTCTCTTTGAACCCGATGTGAGACTTGATCATGAAGTAGGATGACTAACCCAGTAAAAAGATTTGTATTCACGGTACCAGTTGTGCCTATAAATTCCCCAAGGGAAATTGCAATACATCGGATCTCAGTTTCCTCCTGTGGTACCAAAAGAAGTTTACTAGCAGCCTGCTACCTGGCTACCACGCTGAAAATAAACAAATGAAAATAAATACAAAAAAGGAAAAACAGGCACTCTGAGTTGATGAGAAAGATAGGAGAGAAAAGCTTTTGGACCTTGCTGCATAAATCACTCTTCCAGACCTACCCATCCAGCCTCCTTAGGATGGGTTGGCTGGGCTGTGGCACAAATCCCAGCGCTCCCCTCAGCGGGGATTGTGCACCGAGTGGCACTTCCCGACTCCACACATTCACCAGCAGCTACAACGCCAGGGGCAGCTCGTAACAAGTCAGGCACTTGTCCCTGAAAGAAGGAAGAAATGTCACCCTCCCTCTGTGAATAGAAGTGGTTGTTCTCACTGTCTCCCTTGAAAGCCTCATTCTCTGAAGTACAAGCTATTATGCCAAGGCAGATGTACAGTCTGGGATGTTTTCCAAATTCGACACTGAAAAGCATGAGGTATTCAGCCTCAGCGCCTCTACGGAAGTTTCCGTCTCTGTCTTGTCTGCCTGGCTGGCAGCCCTGAAGAGTAGAGAGTTGTCCAGACACTGGATGGGTAGGAAGTGGAGCATGGTGACGGAGGGACTCTCAGCCAGTTTCTCAGTTTGCAGAGCCGATAAGGTTTCCCCTGACAGCTGTGCATATTTCACACAAGCAAAATGTTCCACTGATGAGGCAGCAGCCTGAGTTTGTCTGAATAAGCTACACCCTGGGCAAAGTGCAAAGTCATGAACCTCCCTGCACAGTGCCTATGGGGGAAGATATAAAAGCAATTATTGCTGTTATTGTTTCGCACAGGTGGAGGGCGACACTGTTTGTTAACTGCTTCACTGATTCCCATTGTCTTTCCTGGCGCTTTGGATCCTAACCGAAAGCGGTGGAATATATTACAAAGATAACAATTTGTTCTCCTGCTGTCCCTCAGGGGCCTACCAGACTCCTGGTCCTTGCCATCTATAATATAGGATCAAGTTGTCCAACTCCCAGACCTTCAAACACAATCACATCTGTTAGAGTTCCACAATTCCCAGTAAGTAGTTCAGTGTTTTTTTTATAAGTGCTCGAAGCTAAGTAGCAACCTGTGCTTTCCCATCTCACATTACCCATTATCGCCTCCTTCTTGTGGAAGTGCTTTCCATGAAGCAGGTGTTATTGTAATGAGGCTGACTCAAATGAACCTGGGAGGGTCTAAAGTGCCTCCATTCTGGAATGTGACCCGAGAAAGAGCGTCATTCCATTGTCTCTGATTCTAAGTGCTGTTCCAAATGCTGGCTCATATGACAAGCAGAGTGGGGTGAGTTGAGATGGAGTGCAATGGTGCGTATTCACCCAGAGTGCTGCCCAAGTTAAAGCAAACCAAGAGTTCTAGAATGTCTCGCATAGATTTCCACTTGTCCCCAGGTTTCAAAACTTTGTAACTTTAAACATAATTTTAAGAAATCTCCAAGAGAGAAAAATCCTTGGTACATTTGAGACTGTTACATTTAAAATCCTCTAAAACAAACAAACAAACAAACAAAATCCTTTACAAGACTTCTTAGGCCCTGCCTGTCCTGGGTCCTGTCTTCCTCTATGGCCTCATCTTAGGCCACTCTCCTTTACAAATGATTAAGGGACTGCTTTGCATTGTTTTTTTATTTTGTTTTCCTAGCAAGATTTGTCAAAGGAAGGGTTCATGAAATTGATGAGATATGAGTTAGACTGCTGAATAAGTCAGCTTTGAGGTGTAACAACCCATATAAGTCTAAAAGTCAATTATTTCCCAGTATGTTATTAGTACCAAACATGTTGTTAGAATACTCATTTATTAGCTGTGGCTGTGGTTCCTTAGGTTATTTGAGTTATGCAAGAAGGACAGAGACAAATCAGCTCACCTAAGTTTAATTGAAAAATGGCCCTGGCTGGTGGCACAGTGGATAAGACGCCGGCCTATGAACCCAGATGTCACTGGTTCGATTCCCCAGCCAGGGCACCTAACCAGGTTGCAGGCCAGGTCTCCAGCCAGGTCTGTGGCTGGAGGCAGGTGAAAGGCAACCATACATTGATTTCTCTTTCTCTCTCTCTCTCTCTCTCTCTCTCTCTCTCTCTGCTTATCTCCCACTCTCTAAAAATAATAAAATCTTTTAAAAAGAAAAATTACTTCATTGATGTCACAATGGTATCTTGACCAAGTCCTATTTAAGTATAACACTTTATATCTCTTTGAAGCATTCTATAATATGTTCCCCACAACCTAAGAATTTGTGCCCCATTACAAGAAGCAGTTTTCTTATCTGGAAGCATTTGAAAAAGCAAGCTTTTCAATGTGACTTTTGACTTTTATCTACACTTGGCCCCAGAAATCTCATCATCCTGTAGTCATATGATATCATATTTCTCCATGGTCATAGCAGAGGCCCAGACCAGCCTTTGTCTACATGTTGGCATGAAATGGATTGGGCTGTTCCTCTAAGTCTAATGTCAATACTAACTAAGTGAATACTAAAATGCAAAAGTCCTACCCACTTCCTTAAGCAAAGGTTATTTAAACAGCTTCCCTCACACAAAATTTTATGTGAAACCTCACAAATATAACTAATAAAAGCAGAACTTTTATTATGGCTTTTTTGAAGTGTAGGTTAGAGGTATAAGAAATTGCCCTTTGGTCTCCCATCCATTCTTTCTAAGCACCTCTTGTAAGAACCCTGAATCCTCCCCTAACTATTCTTAAGTCCCTAAAGAATCCAATTTAAAAATCATGGTCCAAGAGGAAATGTGGGGCACATATAAACTAGGAAAAGAGCAACTCTTGTTTACATGGAAATAAATACAGAATGACTAAGGCCATATCTGATCAATCCTGGAAAACAAAAAAGAAAAATTGCATTAATTAAACTTTAACCAAACATATGAAGTGACAGAAGAGTGACCCCAATTTCAGTAAAAATGTCTTCATGTTACAGACTCATGAATGGGGCCTACCCACTGCCATTTTCTGGCTGTGTTAATCATTTCTTCCCTGGACTCTGCAGCAGACCAGCTGGTCTCCTTCCTGACACTGCCTCATCCATCCAGTAAATGAGTAGAACACTTTTTAGAGCCACCTTCCTAAAACCAGATATTACTTGATTACTTTCATTATCTATGAAATATGGAATAAAGTCATATAGTCTTCCACATGAAACCCACCCTGGAGACTGTTTTCAATTCTCCTACTATTTTTAAAAACTCACATCCTATGTTTTAGCAATACTAGAAAACTTAGAACTCTTCCAGCTTGCTATATTTCACATCTCCATATCTCTGCAAGTATCATTCACTCTGCTTAGAATTAGCATTTCTCTACTGTCTGCCTGGTGGAAGCTCATCTGTCCCTCAATACACAGATTTCATATCACCTTCTCTTATCTAAGACTTTCCTAATCACTTTAGGCAGTCTTGGTCCCTTCCTCCCATGGCCATGGTACTTTGTACATGCTCATAATGATTAATTAATTATACAATATTATAATCATTTAATTCCATGTCTTTCTGACAAGCTTAATGGCAATTTCCATAAGTGAAAAGGCCAAGTCTTATTTACCTCCCCATCACCAGCACCTAATACAGTCCATGCATCAGGCTATGGTTCAGTGATACTTGATCAAGTAGGAGTAAAGCTTCAGAAAAATAAGGACAGAAACAGTATAGAGAATGAATTAGAAAAGAAGACCAATGTAAGAGAGGACCAGTTAGTAGGGTACTGGGATTATGTAGATCTAGGCTGGTGATAATAGTAATAAAGTGAAACAGGAAATTGTTGGTGGATGGAGAGCAAAGAATAATATTGGGCTGCTCTAAAAATGAAATGCACAGTATTCAATGAGGGCTTGAAAGGGAAGATGAGTAATGGATAATAAATCCAAAATTAAACCTGGAACTAAGAATGAATGGTTTTAATAACAAACCTGGGGAATAAAGGAGTGAAGATGAAGACCTCCATTTTACATGCAGTCAACATGGACTTAATGTTGTGCACAGTGTTAGCCATTGTTGACATGTTTTTTGTTTTGTTTTTGTTTTGTTTTTTTTTTCCTTTTTTTTGGACTCTTCTCAGTTTTGAAACCTAAACTCAGGGGACAGTGAGGGCTTAGGAATTGATGACTGTGTGGCCCTGTCTAGGACACTTAGAATGGTCACAGTCAATGCCGCCATTTCTGCCATCACTCCTCTGAAATTGAGACCACACGAGATTTGAATTGTTAAAAATCATGTAGTTTGTTCCCCAGCTCCAATGCACACATACTTGCATAATATTTAAATTGGGAAACTAAGCTATTGATTTTGAATTTTTAATGGTCTTCAAGTAAATTTTCATTCAGATAAATATCTCATTTCAAAACTGTAATTTAACACCTAAAGCACATTTTCCAAGAGAATTTATGTTAGCTATATTGAACTATTCTGTTAAGCAATTTTTAAATTGCTGTCATTACTTTTTCCTTAAAGATCACTCATTGTAATAGAGTAAGAATGGATCTAAATCTGGGTTAAAAGCTTTTGATGAATTCTGAGTGATTTTTCCCCTGACTCAGATTTAGTGACTAATGCTTTCTGAGAATTTCATATCTATAGGCAACATACACCATCTTGCTGAGTTAAAATCCTAGTAAGGGCTTGGATTAATCCTTCATTTCTAATGAAATGAGAATAATACCAACAATGATTCTAATTATATCTTGGACTTAAGAAGCTCATTCTTGCTAGAAGCTAAAGGAAGAGTCTACATCTGTTCCTTTAATTCATACATAGAAACGGAATGATGTGATAAAGGTTACATAGAATGCCGGTGTGATTAGAATACTATGTGATTAGAAATCTGGAGTTTTGATTCTACATTTAGTACTCTTTGTTCTGTTTCCATTTAAATAAATAAATAAACTAAAGAAGAATAAAATGTAATTTACAGAATAAAGAATTCCAATAGAGACATCTGTGAAGCTTTGGAGTGTGGATTATAAGGAACTGTTAAATTTATTTTACTAGAAGTGTTCTAGCATAAAGCAGATTCATACATGTCTGAAATCACTTATTGGAATACTATCTGACTGAGGCAAGGTGGAATAGACTATTTCTCAAGGTTTCTTCCAGTAATATATTTCAATGATCCATCTATGATATGCCCTGTTACATTTTTTCTTAGTAAAACTCTAATAAAGTATGTAATAAATAGAAAATGATAGTGTTAAATGGCTTCCTTTATACTTTACTATAGAATAAAAGGATAAGACTTGAATTTCTTGATGCTTGTCCTCACACAGTGTATTTTTAACACTATAGCTACAGTGCTGTTTTTAAAACATAGATCAGACCAAAGCAGCCCTCTGTTTAATACTCTGCATAGGTCCTAATCCCACTTGGAGTAAAAGCCAAGTTTTACAGCAGCCTACAGGCCTTATATGATTTATAGAAACATTGCTCCCAACCTCCCTATTACCGCTGTGTCCTCATCTCTCTCCTACAATTTGCTAGCTCTGCTGTAGCCACACTAACTTCCTTCTGCTGTAAAAATGGTGCCTCAAGGCCTTTGCACATGCTGTTTGCTCTGCCTGGTATTCTCTTCCATGAGTTATTCACATGGCTCCCTGCCTCCTCTTTTTTAAGAATTTTCTAGAAAGAAACAAGGAACTCCTACCCTTTGCAACAACATAAATAGAACTGGAAAGTATTGTGCTTAGTGAAATAAACCAGTCAGTGAAAGACAAATACCATATGATCTCACCCATTACAGGATAATAATAAACAAACAAGCAAGCAAAACTGAACCAGATACATAAATGCAGTGAATAGACCTTCAAGGAACTAGCATGGAAGAACCATGGACATGGACAACAAATGGGATTGACTTTGGATGGGAATGGGTAGGTGGGGAAGGGGACAGAGGGAAGGAAAAAGGGGATGGATATAATACAATGACAAAATTAATTTTTTTTAATGATAAAATAAAAATAAAATTGCAGCACTGGCTGGTGGCTCAGTGGATAGGTGCTAGCCTGCAAACCCAAAGGTTGCTGGTTCAGTTCCCATAACCAGGGCACATAACCAGGTTGCAAGCCAGGTCTCCAGCCAGGTCTGTAGCTGGAGGCAGGTGAAAGGCAACCATACATTGATATTTCTCTCCCTTTCTTCCTCCTCTGCCCCTGCCCTTCTCTCTGGAAGTGATTAAATAAATAAATAGATAGATTGTAAACTTCCTGCACTCCTAATAAACTCTGATCTATTGTCTCTTTTATTAATGCTATCTGTCACCCTCTAACACACTTAGTAATTTGCTTACTTACTATATTAATTTTTTGGTTGTTTGTCTTCCCTACCTTTCATGAGAGCATGGATGGAACTGGAGAGTATTATGTTTAGTGAAATAAACAAATACAATATGATCTCACCATAAGAGGAACCTAATGAACAAAACAAACAGATAAGCAAAATAAAGCTAGAGGCATGGAAATAAGGAACAGATTGACAGTGACCAGATTGGGGGTAAGGGTGAGGGGATTAAGGGAGAAAGAAGGGGGAGGGTCTAGTCAAGGAATAAGTATAAATGAGTAATGGACATGGACAACAGGATGGGGATTGACTGTGGGCATAGGAGTAGAGGAGGGTTGGTGGGGCAGAGGAGAGCCATGGGGGGAAGTAGGGACAACTGTGATAAAAGAACAATAAAAAAGAAAAAGAAAAAAGGTCAAGTTCAAGGAAATTAGAATGACATGTTGTGTTATAAAATGGCATGCTACGTCACTGTAAAGCACAATGCTAGGCTTCTCTATAAATATACTTCTAAATCAGTTATATTGGTAATCTGTATTAAATCATGAATGCTGAACAGTTAAAAACATCTTTAATTGGTATTGCCCTTCAAAATGGAATTAGTCCTAGTGAACTAAACTGCTTTTAATATTGTGGAGATTTTGATTAAATTATTGCTGCTGTAACAAATTGGGAAACTAGATATTGAATTCTTCAAAATATCTGCTGCTTTTCCACCTTCTTTTCTACACTTTGTGGGGAAGGAACAGGGTGAGAGGAGGAGGCATTTGTTAGTTGAAACTAACAGATCCTCACTTCCCTTTTTCATGATTTATTTCATCCTTTTCCTATCGTTTGCTGTTAGGAAAGGAAGGTCTTTAAACCATTTGCTGTGATTAACTTACCTGAAATTATGATTAGTTAGGAACTGTGGTCTTTGTGGTAGAATACCACAGAAGGCTAATTCACAGTACTTTATGCTCCTCACACGTATCCACCATGTAGAGGGAACATAGATAACCTATGAATTATCACTTGGACTCTTAATATTTTTGGAATAAGATTTGTTTTCAATGGAGTCATTTAATTTCCTGGTGGTAACTTTAAAATTCAGAAAGGCTTTAGGTTGGTTCAGGCTACTTCTCTACTGAAACAGTCAACTTGAGGAAGTTGAGGGGAAGGGAAGGAAGTCTCTGAAGCAGTTTTTGGTCTGAATTTCCTTGCTAATTCAGAGAAGTTGCACAGGGACACTGAACCAGTAAAGGAACCTGAACACCAAGCCACTCCTGGTCTACAGCCGCAGTGCTGGTGCTGTGGGTCACGTTGCTGCTACTCTGCATTGCAGTTCTCTAAGCTAACAAATGGAGAAATGGTATTTTCCAGTATTGCTCCAGGATCATGTCATCCAAATATGGAAGTGTTTTATGAACTATGAAATACTGCACAGACTCCCAGAAAAAAAGTATTTTTCCCATTCATCTCCTAATTCAATTAAGATGGTCAATTGAATGGACATGTATTATTTAAACCTCGAATCACTTGTTAATCATACTTTTGCCAAAGCAACTGGAGATGCAAAGATAATGAGTTCTATATAAAAAGCTCAAATACATGATCTGAAGCACAGTTTTTGCTTACCCAGTTTCTTAAAAAAATTAATTTATCTTAGCATATTTTTAAAACAGCATAATCAATTACCTTTTTGTGTTGTTGTAGTTTATTGATTTTCAACAAATATAGTTTGAAAATGCCATACTTTCTCAGTTATAGACAAAATAAGTCATCATCAGACCATATTTTTCAAGCTGAAAAAAAAATATTTTTATACCACTGTCTTCCATCCATTTACTTTATAGACCCTAACCGTTCATGGTGCTCTTAGCCAGAAACAATTTATTTCGAAATATTATGTTTGCATTTTGATCCTTTATCTTAGCTGTAAAATTATACACAGCTAGTCTTTTCTGCTATAAACCCATCTGTGGTTGCTGAAAAGTAAAATATTTCATTAAAGGTCAGCATTAAATCTAGTCAGATTTACCTTTCATTAATCCCCCTGTGTTGCTTAGATGGTGAGCTTTTCATCACTGCACTAGAACCATTTTTGGTCCCATACTTTTTTCTCTCAATTGGATTCACAATGCTGCTCAATGCAGAGATGTTAGAATGTGGCCATGGGGCATTTTAAAACATGGCCGCAGACCAGTGCAGGCTCCCAGTTTGGTGCAGTGTCAGGTGTCTCCCTCTTTATTATACACGGCCAACCACTTGTCAAAAACACACAGTCTGTAACCAACAATTTACTGGGCCCACGTATGCTTAAACCACACTTTCCAACTCTCAGTTAGAAAAATCTCAAATTTAATCATTACATGTTTTATGGTTTGCGGAAACACAGGAGGTCCTTTAAACAGATAGACCGCTGAAAAACTTGGCGGGCCGTTAAATGCCATCAAGTGATCCTCCCCACAGGTCAGCGATTTTCTACCATGTCTGTGCTCACTCTCTGTTGAAAGAAAAGTGAAATCCTATTTTCAGCATTGAGTCAATGGGGGACACTAAACTTCCTGAGTCACAGGCAGCAGGGTCCTGTGTGAAAAACGGATGTGAAAGGTACGGTCACCTCAGCTGTTCAAATTAGCTTTCTTCAAAATAAGTCTCCGAATCCGTTTCAGGATTTGGAGATGGGCCAGGATGAAAAACAGACTGTATTTCCTAGGCTTCTTTACTTGCTAGGATTCTGCAAAGGCTTTCAAATCCAAATGTCACCTCTTCCTGAAAGCTTGCCCATTTGGAACAGGTTTTTCTGTTGCATTTCCAAAGCACTAACTTACAACTTGCCCCTGTACACAGGATGCCCAGAGCTGCAGCCATCCACAGGTGCACCTTTTCCTTCAGCTTTCACTAAGGCACCCAATGGGCTAACAGCACCCACGTATGCTTGTGGGTTTGGGGAGTATGCTATTCATTCTTCTGTGTTTGATGATCTGGGTCTTTATTGTACCTGCCTTCGGGTCTAGATTATCAGCCACCTTCAGGTCACTGGCCACATCTTACTTCTCTGGGTGATCCTCACAATGTCTTTGCACCTGAAGCCTTGCAACAAAAAATGTTGAAAGTTGAGTGAATGTAGACTATCCAATAAAACTATGCAATTTTCAGTTCTGTCCTGGCTACATGTGCTCACTTTAGATTTTTTAAATGTCAACTGTGGATTATATTTGACATAAAGATAAAACTTCTAAACCAACATTAGCGGTATTATTCTATTCAGAAACCATTCAGTTTAAGACATTAGGACATACAAAAACAATGTCTTTTTTAAATGATGGGTAAGTGTCAATACATTGGACAAATATCTTAATGTGGAAATTATGGACATTCATTAAAAATAAATTTCCGTTATCATGATCTTAAAAGTTAGATTTGGTTCAATTCCCCAGCCAGGGCACATAACCAAGTTGCATGCCAGGTCTCCAGCCAGGTCCATAGCTGGAGGCAGGTGACAGGCAACCTTATATTGATGTTTCTCTCCCTCTCTGCCTCTCTCCCTTTCTCTATCTCTGGAAATAATAAATAAAATATTTTTTAAAAAGTGTTAGACTTGTTTTTAATTTTATTTAATCTGTTGTGATAACATTGGTTAATAAAATTATATGGTGTCAGGTATAATATTCTATAAGATATCATCTGTATATTGTATTATGGGTTCACTACCCCAAGTCAAGTCTCCTTCCATCACCATTTATCCGCCTTTACCCTCTTTTGCCTTCCTACCCCCTTTGCCTCTGATAATCAAACTACTATTGTCTGTATATAAAGGTTTGATTTGATTATTTATTTATTTATTTTTGCTTAAGCCATTCACCTTTTTCACCTAGCCCCCCAAACCACTCCCCTCTGACAGCTGTCAGTCTGTTCTCTGTATCTATGAGTCTGTTTCTGTTTCGTTTGTTAGTTTATTATATTCGTTATATTTCACATATAAGTGAAGTCATGTGGGATTTGTCTTACTCTGACTGACTTATTTCACTAAGCATAATACTCTGTAGGTCCATACATGCTATTGCAAAAAGAAAGATTTCTTGCAAATACCACAGTTTTTTTTATCCATTCATTTATTGCTGGGCACTTGGGCTGCTTCTAGGTTTTGGCTATTGTAAAAAACTGCAATGAATATTGCACATATTCTTTCAATTATTGTTTTAGGTTTCTTAGGATATATTCCCATAAGTGGAATTTCTGGGACATAAGGCAGTTCCATTTCTAATTTTTTAATTTAATTTTATTGTTGTATTACATTCATCCCATTTTCCCCCTTAGCTCTCCTCTTCCCCACCTTCCTAACCCCCCCTCCCCCATTGTCAATCCCATATGTTGTCCATGTCCATGGCTCATCCATGCTAGTTCCTTGACTAAACTGCTCCCCTTCTTTGCCTCCTTCTCCATCTTCCCTGCTCCTCCTCCCCTTTGTACACTGACAGTCTGTTCCTTGTATTCATGTCTCTGGTTCTGTTTTGCATGGTTTGTTTTGTTCATTAGTCTCCCATATTGGGTGAGATCATATGGTATTTGCCTTTCACTGACTGGCTTATTTCATTAAGCATAATACTTTTCATTTCCGTGCATGTTGTTGCAATAGATAGGAGTTTCTTCTTTCTTTCTGCTGTGTAGTATGCCATTGTGTAAATGTACCATAGTTTTTTGATCTATTCAACCACTGATGGGCACTTAGGCTGTTTCCAGCACTTGGCTATTGTAAATAACGCTGCTATGAACATAGGGGTGCATAGGTTCTTCTGAATTGGTGTTTCAGGGTTCTTCAAGTATAACCCTAGCAGTGGAATCGCTGGGTCAAAAGGCATTTTTATTTTCAGTTTTTTGAGGAAGCTCCATACTCTTTTTCCATAATGGCTGCACCAGTCTGCATTCCCACCAACAATGCACAGGATTCCCTTTTCTCCACATCCTCACCAGAACTTGTTGTTTGTGAGTTTGTCAATGATTGCCATTCTGACAGGTATGAGATGGTATGGTATCTCATTGTGGTTTTAATTTGCATCTCTCTGACAGCTAGTGATGTTGAGCATTCTTTCATATGCCTTTGGGTCCTTTGTCCTTTTCAGAAAAATATCTGTTCAGGTCCTTTACCCTTTTTTAATTGGGCTGTCTGTCTCCCTGGTGTTGACATAAGTTCTATACATATTTTGTATATCAAACTCTTCTCTGAGGTGTCATTGGCAAATATGTTTTCCCATACAGTTGGTTCCGTTTTACTTTAGCTGATGTTTTCTTTAGCTTAACAGAAACTTTTCAGTTTGATATAGTCCCATTAATTTGTTCCTTTATTTCCTTTGCCCTTGGATAAGTATCAGTGAAAATATTTCTGTGTAGAATATCTGAAATTTTATTTCCTATGTTTCCTTCAGGACTTTTATGGTGTCACAGCTTATGTTTAAGTACTTTACCTATCTTGAGTTTATTTTGGTGTATGGTGTAAGATGGTGGCCTAGTTTTATTATTTTGCATGTCCCTGTCCAGTTCTCCCAACATCACTTGTTAGAAGCTATTTTCACTCCATTTTATGTTCCTTCCCCCTTTGTCAAATATTAATTGACCGTAGAGTCCTGGGTTTATTTCTGGGCTCTCTATTCTGTTCTATTGATCTATATGTCTATTCTTAATGCCAGTACCAGATTGTTTTGATTACAGTAGCCTTGTAATATAGTGAGATATCCAGTATTGTGATTCATCCTACCTTGTTCTTCTTTCTCAAGACGGCTGTGGCTGTTCATGGTCATTTTTAGTTCCATATAAATTTTTGAAGTATTTTTTCTGTATCTGTGAAATATGTCATTGGTATTTTAATTGGGATTGCATTGAATCTATAGATTGCTTTGGGTAGTACGGACATTTTAATGATGTTAATTCTTCCCATCCATGAACATGGTATATGCTTCCATTTATCTGTATCTTCCTTAATTTCTTTCTTCAGTCTTCTGTAGTTTTCTGAGTACGGGTCTTTTACCTCCTTGGTTAAGTTTATTCCTAAGCACTTTATTTTTCTTGTTGCTATGGTAAATGAGATTTGTTTTCTAGCTT
Source organism: Noctilio leporinus (assembly GCA_004026585.1). Lineage (NCBI taxonomy): Eukaryota > Metazoa > Chordata > Mammalia > Chiroptera > Noctilionidae > Noctilio > Noctilio leporinus. The sequence goes on from PVIW01000972.1 coordinate 88,850, forward strand.
CCATCTCTGATGTTTCATTATTGGTATACAAAAGTGCCTTTGATTTCTGAATATTGACTTTATATCCATCTATTTTGCTAAATTTGCTTATCAGGTTGAGTAGGGTTTGGTGGAATCTATCGGGTTTTGTATGTACACTGTCATGTCACCTGCAAATAATGACAGTTTGACTTACTCCTTTCCAATTTGGATACCTTTGATTCCTTTTTCTTCCCTAATAGCTATGACTAGAACTTCTAAAACAATGTTGAACAGAAATGGAGAAAGTGGTCAGCCTTGTCTCATTCCTAATCTTGGGGGGAAAGCTTTTAGTTTTTGCCCATTGAGTATGATGTTGGCTTCAGGTTTCTCATATATGGCCTTTATGATGTTGAGGTATGCTCCTTCTATTCCCATTTTGCTGAGTGTTTTTATCATAAATGGTTGCTGAACTTTATCAAATGCTTTTGCAGCATCTATTGATATGATCATATGGTTTTTGTCTTTCATTTTGTTGATGTGATGTGTTATATTTATTGATTTGTGAATGTTGTACCATCCTTGCATCCCAGGGATGAATCCCACTTGATCATGGTGTATGATCTTTTTAATGTATTGCTGGATCCGATTGGCTAATATTTTTTTGAGAATTTTAGCATCTATCTTTATCAGTGATATTGGCCCATAGCTTTCTTTCTTAGTTGTGTCTTGACCCGGTTTGGGAATTAGAATAATATTGGCCTCATAAAAAGAGTTTGGGAGTCTTCCCTTTTCTTGGATTTTTTGGAATAAGTTGAGAAAGATAGGAGTTAGTTCTTCACTAACTGGTAAAATTCACCTGTGTAGCCATCTGGTCCAGGGCTCTGTGCACTACAAACTTTTTGATTACTGCTTCAATTTCACTAGTTGTTATTGGTCTATTAAAGTTTTATGCTTTTTCTGGATTCAGTTCTGGTAGATAGTACATTTCTAGGAATTTGTCCATTTCACCCAGGTTGTCAAATATCTTGTTATATAGTTGTTTGTAGTAATTTCTTATAATCTTTGTATTTCTGTGGTATCGGTTGTAATTTCTCCTCTTGTCATTTCTGATTTTGTTTTTTGGGGTTCTCTCTCTCTCTCTCTCTCTCTCTCTCTCTCTCTCTCTCTCTCTTTCTTTCTCTCTCTCTCTCTCTTTCTGATGAGTCTGGTTAAAAGCTAGTCAATTTTATTTATTTTTTCAAAGAACCAGCTCCTGGATTATTGATTCTTTGAATTGTAGTTTTAGTATCTACGTCATTTAATTCTGCTCTGATCTTGATTATTTCCTTCCTTCTACTTGTTCTGGGTGTTGTTCTTGCTCTTCTTGTTCTTGTAGCTTTATGGTGAGGTTGTTTGTATAAGCTTCTTCTATCCTTTTTAGGTAGGCCTGTATTGCTATGAATTTCCCTCTGAGAACTGTCTTTGCTCTGTCCCATAGGTTTTGGGCTATTGTGAATTCATTTTCATTCATTTCTAGAAACTTTTTGATTTATTTTTTGATCTCATTGTTTACCTATTCATTACGTAATAGCATGTTACTCAGTCTTCATGAATTAGAATGTTTTGTTTTTTTCCTTTGAGGTTGGTTTCTAGTTTCAAGCCATTGTGATCTGAGAAGATGCTTGGTATAATTTCAATTTTTTTGTATTTATGGAGGCTTGCCTTGTGTTCTACCATGTGCATTTGAAAAGAATGTGTATTTTGCTTCTTTGGAGTGAAAAAGTCTGTATATATCAGTTAAGTCCATTTCATCTAGAGTGTTGGTCAATGCCACAATATCCTTGGTGATTTTTTGTTTGGAAGATCTGTCCATTGTTGACAATGGGGTATTAAAAACCCCTACTATTAGTGTGTTGCTGTCTATATCCTTCTTGAAGTCCTCCAAGATTTTCCTTATATATTTGGGTGTTCCTGTGTTGGGTGCCTATATATTTACAAGGATTATATCTTCTTGATGGATTATTCCCTTAAGTGTTATGAAATGTCCTTCTTTATCTCTTTTTATGGCCTTCACTGTAAAATCTATTTTGTCTGAAATAAGTATTGCTACCCTCTTTGCTTGAAATATATTTTTCCATCCCTTCACTTTCAGTCTGTGTCAATCTTTTGTTCTGAGATGGGTTTCTTGAGGACAGCATATATGTGGGTGATATTTTCTTATCCATTCAGCTACCCTTTGTCTTTTGATTGGTGTATTAACTCATTTTACATTTAAGGTTATTATTGACATACTTATTTATTGCCATTTTTCCCTTTTGTACCTGTGTTCCTCTCTGTCTCTCAGTTTCTTCATCTTTTTATTTATTTATTTATTTATTTATGGTTTTTTTGTTTGTTTGTTTCTTCACCTTTTTAAAGCAGACCTTTAGCATCCCTTACAATACTGGTTTGGTGGAGAGATTGATTCAGTTATAAATCAATGAATTGTGATCAGGCGCCAGGCTCAGACACTGCTGGGTAGGGCAGATTGATTCCAGTTGGCAAAGCTCTGAAGACCCCTAAGACAGAAGCCGCTTCAGGTGCAGCATAGTCCGCCTGAGGTGTGGGCAATGAGTCAGCACTGAGACCCCTACTTCTCCCTTCCAAGCCACCACTGCAAACTCTCCCCAAGTGTCTCCAGTCTACTCTGCCCTCCCTTCCCTGGATCCCAGGGTAAGTGGGTGCCAGTGTATTTTCATTTGTGGTCACCTTAGTAATTCTCTGTCCTGTCTCCAGCAATCTCAGGCTAGCAAACCCTGTAGCTTTCTCCCCTTCTCAACTGTATGCTGCTCTACTCTCCGCTGCCTTGGGTGGGAGCCCAGTCAGCCCTCTTGTGTTTTCAGGATTCCTACCAGTCATGTTGTAATGAAGTGTCCTCTTTTCTGTCCATGGTTATAAGGCTTCTTTCCAGCTGGAATTCTGTTGGTTATTCTGGATGATTTTTTCCCAATTAAGTTGTAATTCCCACGGGTCCTGGGAGGAGATTGGTATGGTTCTACTTTCTCCTCCACCATCTTGGTCCTAAAAGTTCCCATTTTTAATTTTTTGAGGTAACTGTATACTGTTTTCCACAGTGGCTATACCAATCTGCATTCCCATCAGCTGTTCATGAGAGTTTCCTTTTCGCCACATCCTCACCAAAAGTTTTTTTTTTTTTTTGGGTTAATTTGTTGATAACAGTTATGAGATAATATCTCATTGTGATTTTAATTTTCATTTCTCTGATGATTAATGACATTAAGCATCTTTTTATATATCTTTTATATTGGCCATTTGTATGTTCTTTTAGGAAAAGTACCTGCTCATTTTCTTTGCCCATTTTTTTAAATTAGATTGTTTGTTTCTTTGGTATTGAGTTGTATAGGTTCTCTATAAACTTTGGATATAGCCCTTATCAGATGTATTGCTGGCTAATATGTTCTCCCATTAAGGGGCTGGTCTTTTCAGTTTGTTGATGGTTTCTTTGCAAAACTTTTTCTATGCAAAACTTTTTTAGCTTGGTATAGTCCCATTGGTTTACATTTTATTTTGTTTCCCTTGCTTAAGGAGCTATATCAGAAAAAATATTGCTATGAGAGATGTCTGAGATTTTACTACCTATGTTTTCTTCTAGGATTGTCACAGTTTTGAAACTAACATTAAATTTTTAATTCATTTTAAGTTTACTCATGTATGAGGTTTAAAAAGATTGTCTAGTTTCATTTTTTTCACATATCTGTCTAATTTTCCCAACATCATTTATTGAAGAGGCTCCCTTTACCCCGTTGATGTCTTGCCTCTTATGTCAAATTTTAATTAACCATAAAGAATGGGTTTATTTATTGGCTCTTTATTCTGTTCCATTGACCTAACTGTTTTCATGCCAGTACCATGCTGTTTTAATTAATGTGGCATTATGGTATAGTTTGATATTAGGTAACACAATTCCACCAAATTTGTTCTTCTTTCCCAAGATTGCTGTGGCTATTTGGGTTCTTTTGTGGTTTTATATAAATTTTTTGAATATTGACTCTAGTTCTGTGAAATATATCATTGGTATCTTGATAGGAATTTTTTTGACTTTATAAATTGCCTTGAGTAGTATGCACATTTTAATGATATTAATTATTCCAATCCATGAAACACAGTATATGCTTCCACTTATTTGTATCTTCCGCGATTTCTTTTTTCAATGTACTACAGTTTTCCAAGTACCTCCTTCATTAAATTTACTCCTAGGTACCTTATTTATTTATTTATTTATTTAGTCATTGCAATAGTAAATGGGATTGTTTTCTTAGCTTCTCTTTTTGATAGTCCATTATTGGTGCATGAAAATTACACCATTTTCTGAATATTAATTTTTTATCTTGCAACTTTAACAAATTCATTCAGTAAATCTAATAGTTTTTTTGATGGAGCCTTTAGTGTTTTCTTTGTGCAATATCAGGTCATCTGTGAATAATGACAGTTTTACTTCCTCCTTTCCAATTTGGATGCCTTTTATTTCTTCTTCCTGTCTGACTGCCATCTAGGACTTCCAGTACTATGTTGAATAAGAGTAGTGATAGAAGACATCCATAACTTGTTTCTGATCTTAAGGGAAATACTTTTAGTTTTTGTCCATTGGGAAGGATGTCATTTTATTTTTTTAACTGTGTTGCTCTTCTTCTTCTTCCCCTTCCTCTCCTCCCCTTCCTTCTCCTCTTTTTGAAGACTGTTTAATATTTCTTGTGATACTAATTTGGTGGTAACAAACTTCTTTAGTTATTTTTGGTCTGAAAAGTTCTTTATTTCTCCTCCAATTTTAAATGGTGGCTGCCTCTTTATGTTTGTTTCTACATATGAAGTAGATCTTCCATGATCCCAGTCTTTGTAAGGTTGCTTTATGTATTGGGTGTTATGTGTGATCCAATGTCAGTCTCTGATCACCTGAGCTCTCTCTTGTGTGTTATGTGGGCCCTCCTATACTACTATTACACTTAATAGTAATCAACTATTGATTTCTATTAGATCATTCATGTGTGGGGTTGATGCTCAGCCTCACTGACTGTGAGAATCAGCCCATACCACAGTGTATAAGCTGCTGTGCAGGTACTGATCACACAAAATGGAATTTGCCTCAGCAGGTTCTAGTGCCTGGGAAGATCTACCTTTGGATATGCTGCTTGTGAAGCATATGAATCTTGTTCTGATGTTGTCTGAAACTGGCCACTTAGTATGTTGGTTTTGAGGCTTCTTGGGGGAGACTCTGGTGCGGACCAATGTCATAAGTTGCCTATAAGTGGCCCTGGACAAGCTTTCTGGAGCTCAAAGTGATCTGCCATGTTTTGCTACCTCTGGTGGTCCTGGATATGCATGGGAAAAGCCAAGCTGTGCACCAAGGCTGGTTTTTATGAGCACTGGACCCAGGGGTAGGTGAGCAAAAGTTCCAAGTATACTAAGATCCACCACTGCCGGCTTCCACTTACAGGCTACCTGTTAAGTTCAGTCACTGAAAGAGCACTGATGGTATTCAAGTTGCATAAGGTAGGTTCTCAGTGAGTCACCAGGTAGAGGCAAGTGGTGTTTACCAGATTCATATTTTAAATTCCTTTCCAATGCTGAGTCTGAGGCCACTCAACAGTTGTTTCAGAGTATACCAATTCTAGCTGCCACCCACTGGGTGCCCACAGACCTTTTCCCAAACAGACCAAAATTTGCACCATTCAGGCATGTGTGAGAAAATTGGCCCCCATTCTAGAACTGCATGACTCAGTCTGTCCCAGATTTTGTCAGGAGCCTGATCTCAGCAGGGCAGGGACACCAGGAGTTGGAAGGATAGAGCTAGTGTAAGGCCTGTGAGGAGGAGGTGCTGTCAGGCTAAGGGAAGGTGGGAGGAGTGGCCTCTACCCCCAAGTCTCACAAATCAGTCAGCCTGGGATTCTTCCCAGGCCTTGGCAGGGTGGGGCTACCAGAAGTGAGGCGGGTGGGATTGCCTGGAGCCTGGAGAGTGGGTCTGGCAGACCTCCCATAAGGGAGAGGTACTAGTCATATTCCCAGGAAAGAAAGGAAAATGACCCCTACCCCAAAGCCACACAACTCAGTCATTGACACCTGTTGAGTCTGCCCTCTACACCCTTGCTCAGGTACCTTACTTCTCAGCAGGGTGCATGCTGGCTCCCCTGGCTGGGACAAGAGGGAGTCCAGAGGATAGAGATATAGATTGTCTCCAGACTGATATCTTATGGAGAGGTATGCTCCACCCAAGAAAGATGACATCTGCAGAGTGGGAAAGGGAACCAGCACAGGGACCTTGAAGCTGTCCCTTTAGCTCTCTTCTCCCCAGGGTAATAAACCCCGGTCTTTTCTTGCATGACCTCAGTCTGCTCCACCCTCCCTCTGCTGAAACCCAGGGAAAATATCTATGAATGAGATCTTGTGCATTGGCCCTTTGAGAGGGTACCTGTGTCTCCAGCAGACTCCTCTCTCTCCCTGTTGAGCAGAATCCATCCTGATTTTCATAGCCAGATATTATGTGGTCATCTCTTTCTGGTTCTAGTACTCTTGGCAGGGACTCCAGCATAGACTTGAGACCCTACACTCCTCAAGAAGCAACTAAGATATCTTTCTGGAGTCTAAATTTCCCCATGGGAACAAAAGCCAGCCTCTTGCATCTCTGCCTTTCCTACCAGTCTTGATGCAGCTTCTTTTTTTAAAGTCCTTGGTTATGACACTTCTCTCTCGCTAGTCTTCCTTTGGTTATTCAGGTTGACTATCTATATATTTCTGTTGTAATTCAAGCTTGGTCCTGGGAGGAGATGAGTACAACACCTACCTACTCTGCTGCCATCTTGGAACCTTGTAAGTCAGATTCTTATATAGATAGATGGTATTGAAACAAACCTCTTTGGAAAATTCATATTCTGATAAAACTAATAATTTTATTTGTATTCCAAGGATGAACACCAGTGACTAAGCCAAACATGGCTTTTGGCATTTTCTAGATGGTTTATAAGGTCTGTCTCAAAAGTATTGAGCCAGTGTCACTATAAGTTTAAAAGTTTGTGCAGCTGATATTTTTGGAACTGACCTTGTACATTTTATGATTTAGATGTCAGGAACCAGACTTTATATTAACGACCTGTGTAGAGTCACTAATATTCTAGCATTATTCTCATCTATGTTTGAAATTTTTAGATGGTTTGATTTTAATTTTATCTCTTAAATAGTTCTGTTGTTTGAGAAGCCACCTAGCAACATTTAAGGCTTTGATTTCATAATTTTTTTCTGAGAAATTTTGGCTAGCTGTTTTATATTTTTCCTAAGTCCCATTTAAGACATATTAAGACCCCACAACATATCAACATAAACTTCAATGAAACCATATAATAACTGAATAATTAAAAATAAAAACCCTATGGAATCATGCTGCACTGAATCAAATTGTCAGCATTAATGATTGCCTCCATATTCACCAATGTTTCATTCTGTAGCATCATGGCAATGAGCACCATTAGGATAATATATTCCACAGGAGCTCATTATTTCCGGGGCTTAGAGCACAGGGGTATTGTTCCATGACAGAGCTACTAAGTTTAATTGCCTCTACCTTGCAAGCAGTGCTCACATTCATTACCTTAATTTGTTAAAAATATATTACCTGAAATCATAGTTAACCAAGTCATAGAATTGCTTAACTCATAATATCCACCATTTTAGTCATCTTTCACTAGGTATTCTCTGAAGCAAGTTCTTACTTTCATTTTAATAGTATCACTTTATAATTTGGCTTTTTAAGATCAACAGCCTGTTTCAACAAGAGAAGCATTCAACTGAAGGCTTTTACAAATCTATTCTTGCAAATTAACCTGATAAATTTTGTTACATTTTACCTTAATTTACTCTTATTATTCAATGTTTATTTTATAATGACTATAAAAATGGCATTCATAGCCAAGATGTAAAATGCACATATTTTTTCTTTCTTGAACAACTTTAGAAAGTTCTCCCAGTCAGGGCACATAGCCAGGTTGTAAACCAGGTCTCCAGCCAGGTCCATAGCTGGAGGCAGGTGAAAGACAACCATACATTGATGTTCCTTCCCTTTCTTCCTCTCTCCCTGCCCTTTCAAAATAAATAAATAAATAAATAAATAAATGGAGTTGGAAAAAAACTTTAAATAAAGTTCTTTTGTGTTTCTGATTGTCTTTGGTTGCTGAATTTTCCTTGTATTTACTAGTATATTATTCCCAAACTCTTCTCAAATTGTCTAAATAGCATTTCAATATGTGCAGAAACTTAATCTGTTTAACCAATTTTTATTCAACCATTAATTGGTTAATCAGAATTAATTCTCATATGTTTCCTCAGAATCTTCTCCTCCAATCTTTGGATGTAATGCAATCTGGATGCGTTAGTCTATCTGCTCAGTTCTTCATAATGGGATTTCCTTTCATAAGCATCTTGCTGATTGCCTTTGCTTCTCCTCTTTTCTAGAACCCACATCTCCCTCTGTTTCTTCCTCCACTCTCTCTTTTTAGTGGAGCATGTCTTGATTAGCACTTCTACATGTATATTAACGAATTTGCATAGAACTTTCTTGTCTGAAATATCTTACTCAGATTTTGCACTTGATCTATTATTTGTCTGGATATAAAATTCTAGAGAGGAAATTGTGTTTCTTTTATAGCCTTTCCATAGTCTTCCACACACAGTATTGATGATGAAAAGGCCAAAGCCATTTTGTATCCCAGTCTTTTTTATGTGGCTGGTCTCCCCACCCTGGAAGTTTCTAGCATCTTCTGTTTGTTCCTAGATTCTGAAGTCTAGATGATTTGATTTGAAACTGGTCCATTTTCATCCACTGTGCTGGATGGATACTTGGCAAATTCTTTCAATTTGGAAACTCATGTTCTTCCATTTCAGAAATGTTCTTAAATGAATTTATTTTTCATTTGCCATTAATTCCCCTCTTCTGTGTTTCAGAAACACTGGTATTTGGGTACCCATCTGGTACCCAAAATTGACTGGGTCTCTAATTTCCTTATATTTTCCTAATTTTTATTTTTAAAAATATACCTTCTAAAAGAGTTCTTTAGCCAGGGCACATAACCAGGTTGCAAGCCAGGTCTCCAGCCAGGTTTATAGCTGGAGGCACGTGAAAGGCAACCACACATTGAAGTCTCTCTCCCTCTCTGTCTCTCTCCCTTCCCCTCTCTGTAAAAATAATAAATAAAATCTTTTAAAATAATAATAATTAATTAAATTTTAAAATAAATAAAAGGTCTTCAAATTTATTTTTTAACATTTCTAAATGAGCCCTTTGTTTACACCATAATATTTTAATGCCTCAAAGGTTATTTCCCCCCAATTTTCCCCTTTTTATGAAATCTTATTTCATAGTTTCAGTATTTTCTCTTTGTTTTCTGCGTTTGTGAATAATAGCAGTTACCTTTGCCATTAGGTGTTCATTTCTTCCAAATATATCCTTTATTTTTCTCTGATTGCTGCAGTTTCTGTCCCCCATCTTAGTGGCTTGATTCAAATATCTAACAAGTCTTAGTTGTAGGCTCAGATTTAATAGGTGGGGGAAGGATTTCTCAAGAACTCAACAGAAACAATGAGTTTTCCTAGCAATCTCCTCCTTGGCTCTCCAGCTGGTCAGATTTCCCAGCATCTTCTCGCTTCCCACCTACTAGGTAAAGCCTGGCTTCAGCTTGCACACATCTACACCTTTCTTAAAACTCTTACTGATCTTTAATGAGGTTCAAGAAGGAAACAAACTATATATAAAATATATATGTTAACTGATCATCTTGACCAAGAATTTATTTATTTCTTCACTGTCTTTGCAGCTAAAGTACTACTTGCATTAGTAGAAATTAATCATTTAATAAATGAATAATAAATGGAAAGAAGTTAAACAGTGGTTATCCTTGCTACTCTTTTTTTTAATATTTAAGAAAAGTTAAATTTTGAATTCAAAATTAAATGATCTGAAAGTCTAAAGAACTTGTCCTATAGCTCACTTGTTGCTGAGAACAATGACTTAGTCAAATGGAATAAAAAGCTCTAAGAATCATTTATTTTTTTATTGGCAATACTTCACACAATTCAGAACCATAAAACACCCCTTTTTTTTTTTTTTTTTTTGTACAAGTTAATAGCCTTGAAGGATGATGAATATTCTGAAGATTGCATAAATATGACACTATGGGCAAATATACCCTCCTGCTTTTTATATTGCTTATTAAATATAATACTATCTAGGGAGTTTTCTAATCTGAATTATTATTTTTAATTAAATTGTCAACCAGAATTCCTGAGTTTTCATATGTAATTTTCATATGAAAATTAAATCATGATCTGGCTTGAGAGAGTCTAAGAGCCCTTTAGGGTGTCACAGAACCAACAGTGGATGAGTTCTGGGAAACAAGAGGCTAATGCTGAACATTTATTAGCCGTCTTCCTCTCCTGACTTATGACTTATATTTTGGGTAAATGTTCTTAAATTGTTTGTTGACAATTTTCTCCCCTCTGTGTTCTGTGTTCTCCATTTTCTCGTAGAAAAATTCCATTCTCAGACATTGGATGTTCTGGACTAGTCTTCTAAGGTTCTTACCCTTACTCTATTCTCTATTTCTTTGTCTATTTTTTATTCATATAACTTTATCTTAGGGAGATTTCTTATAACTTTATCTTTAGGGAAATTTCTTAAAACTTTACCTTTTAACCTTCCTTTTGAATTTACATGTGTTATTACGTTTCTAACTTCAAATGCTGTGTTTTTGTTTTTGTTTTGATTTTTTTTTTTATTTGAGTACTCTGCAATAATAGCATACTATTTGTGGTCTGTACAAGTTCCTAATAGTTTGGGCTTTTGTCTTTTAAGTTTTAATCCTCCCTGTATAATCTGTCTCCTTGAATTTTCTTCATTTTTCCTGCTTGTCAGTTTGGGTCTTTATATGTAAGTCTTTTCTCAAATTTTTCTCATCTTTGAATTTCTGTACATGATTGTAAATGAGGGCTTTAAAACTGGACTGGCCCTGCTGAGCACATCATGGAGATTTTCAACTCCATTGATTGAGCCACATTGTGAAATAACCCATGTGGACAATTTGTTGGGGAATTCCAAGTGTCAAGTGTCTTTAACTTTCCTGCTTTGGAGGAGATTAAATTACCCAGAAAAGAATCTTCCAATTTCTGCCTAGAGGAAGGTAATCTGGGAGCCAGAATAGTGAGAACCATTTAGAGGTAGAGGTGGGGTATTTGTATTCGTTATTTGGTATGCATCCCATCATTTCCCCCCATGTTGTCAGCATGGTTGAGGCCACCTCAAATGTGGGCAGCATTTGTCAGCTCAAGATCCTCTGTTTCCTCACTCTAATGTATACATCTTCAGACTTTTGGGGAAGTGGGGCATGTAGCAGTGAGGAGCAGAAGATAGAGATCTAACTAGTTCTCAGACAGATTCTACCCAGGATAACTGATTTTAGAACCATCCTTTTCACTTCCATTTCCTAAGCAACTAATGCTTTTTATGATTCTGCAAATGTAACTTGGGTCTGTCCCCCTTTCTCCCTACTGACACCTCTTCCCCCTCATTCATTTACTTCCACCCTTCAAAATTCAGTGTCTGTTCCTCCTCTCATGTTTGCATGGATTTGTCTTTAAAATATATATACCATTCTATAGTTTTTGTAAATGTGTTTTTAGTATCCTATCTTAACAAGAAACTAAGATAGTATAGTTTACATTTTGACTCTCATAACATAAAATAATGCCTTGTACATAGTAGACACTAAATTGGTATTTGTAAAATTGAATATATGTATAAATACTTTAAACAATCCAAAACATAGTACTAAAGAATTTTCACATAGTACAGATTAGGTATTTGAAAAATTAATAAATCTAAATATCTCTTCTCCCCTCCAATAATACATAAAGTTCTATAAGTAAAAAAATCTACATTGGAGAAAGTTAACAGAATTTTGAATAGGCACTCTATTTACTCCTGTGTTTTATCGATTTTTTAAATGGGTTGATTTGTGGGGGGGAGAGATTTATTGTTCCACTTATTTATGTGTTCTTTGGTTCATTCTTATATATGTCTTAACCTGAGATTGAACCCACAACCTTGGTGTATCAAGACAATCCTCTAATTAACTAAACTACCTGGCCAGGGCCTGAGTTTTATCTATCTATTTTAAAAATATTTATTGAGAAGTCATGTTACTAAGTAATCACTGAGGTTAATGTTTCCATTTTGTTACATAGCATGTCTACTAAGTGAGAAAACATTTGATTAGTAGAAATGTCCTCTAAATAAGTTTTTATAGATTAAAATTTGTTAACCACCAAATCAAATGTTTACTTCCAAATACTGAAGAAATATTTCAATGGCTTGTGTTAATAAATATAACTTTGATATATAGAAGCCTTCATTCTATTACTAAATTTAATAATTCAAATAGACTTTAAGTTTATTGCATCCACATAAAGCTCCATCCAACCAATTCTGAGAAGGCTAGAAATTAGAAAACTAATTGAATGCATTTAGAATTTTTTTAGAGTCATGTTGCTTTTATTAATAGTTCTTTCAACCAGAATTATACTTAAATTGCTAGACTGAAAGATTAGTGTTTTAGTTTATCCAGATAGTATAATATTTTCTTACAGGCATTTAATTTTTGTACATGGATATTTGATCTATTCAAGTTTATGGATCAGTAAGCAATATAATTTGCCAAACATGTCTCCATTTTTCATTTTATAAATGCTAGTGCACTAGTGTGGACTTTCTTGTTTAACAGTTTACACAGACTGTAGTTGATTTTCATTATTCCAACTGGTTTATTGAGTACTAACTCTTTACATAGAAGATGACAGTGTTCTTTTTTAATGTCTAGGATTTTTTTTAATGAAAATCACATATTAGGATAGCTTTAACTCAAAATAGAAAGAACTGATTTTCTTTGGTTATAACCTGTAGCATTTATTTTACCTTTTACATCATATGCAGGTTATTTGGATTGAAGTAATAATTAAGTTGAAAGAATATGCCAAATGTCTATTGAATATTTTCTGTATGCCAGGTATTCTGCTAAATGCATTATAGTATAGATTTCATTTAAGCCTCATAATCCTACAAATTTATTGCAATGCACATTTTACAGATTAGAAAAAATGCAAAAGTTAATAAAATATGATATAATATTAATAGTATTGATAATAAAATAATCACCAATATTCACTAAATATTAATGAATACTAACTGTACCTGGGGCACTCTCTTAAGAACTTGGTGTGTGTTATATTATCTGACTTACCACATATAGGAAGTGGGTGTCATTATCATTCCTGTTCATGAAACAGTATCTGACCCAAAATCATGAAGCCAAAACTCAAAACAAGTAGCATCCATAGTTGGTGCTAAAATATGACTTTAGGATCACTTGAAGAATTTTATGCTTCAAGTAAAAATAACTGACTTGAAGTACTACAGACATTAAGGGCATGTGGCGTCTCACATCCCAAAGCTTCCAACTGAAACAAAGCAGGCTTCAAGGTTGGTTGATGCAGTGATGTCATCAATGACCTAAGTCATCATCCTGTCTCTATTTTGCCACCTCAGTCCGGCTTCCAAAGTCAGATATACTCCCACTGGCTACTGATTAAAGCAAGTTATTTAACCTCCCTAAGCACAAGTATAATCAATGTGACTGAGAATGCCACCTTGAAGTGTGGCCTTTGGACTGGAAACAGGAAGATTTCAGCTTCATGTGTCAGTACTCACTTCCTCATCTACAAGGCCAGGAGAATGAATGATACCCTCCACTCCAAGGGTGGTTGCAAGGCCAAAGTCAGTTCAAATTCATCCAGTGCTAAGAATCGTGGCTGGCACATTGTAAGTGCTACATGTGTGTTAGATGTCATTGTTGCTCTGAGGGCAGGGTCTCTGCTCCTGAGGCACAGGATGGAGATCATGGAACAAGCCTTACAGCTGCTCTCATCTACTATGAAGTGATGCAGAAGCTGTTAGCATTAGTACACCTGATGGACATGACAGCGCCCTAATGGAAAAGGCAAGGAGCTGCCCTGGTCAGGCGGCTCAGTTGGTTGGAGCACCATCCCATACTCCAAAAGACTGGGGGTTCAATCCCCAGTCAGGGTGTATGGGAGGCAACCAATCGATGTTTCTCTCTCACATTGATGTTTCTCTCTGTGTTTATTTTTCTCTCTTTCTACCTCCTTCCTCATTCTCTCTAAAATAATCAATGAAAGTCTCCTCAGGTAAGGATTAATTTAAAAAGAAAAAAAAAAAGGAACAAAGTAGCCTGAGTTTGCCTCCTTCCTCTGCCCTGTAACTGTTGTTTGGTCAAAATACTCACTCCTCACCCAAAAATCCCAAGTAGGCCACCTGGGCCATTCTGACAGACTGGGTGTCAGTTCTCCTTCCTCACAGCCCCAGAAGCTGCGGAGCCAGCCTTCCCAATGAGAAGAGATTCCCACAGCCCTTTTTGGTCAATATATAAGACACTCTGCTTCCCTGACAGGCCCTTCAAACAAATGAAAATAACACAAATCCTCCTGACTTTAGAGCATGGTTTTGAAAATCAAATATGACAGTGTGTGAAAGTGCCTGCAAACCTGAAAGACACAGCAATAAAGGATGAGGGTTAATTTACCCCCACAGGACTTCTGATCCATTGGCTAAGGTGATAGATTAGTCCCTTCCTGATAAGGGATTAATGGCAGATGTACAGCATTAGAAGCTATGTGACTCGTTAACCCATGACACTAGAATCTTGGTTATAAAAGTGAGCAACTTTATAGAACACATATTAGCAAGAACATTAACAAAACGATGGGGATTTAATGTAATGGCCATTTAATCTAATGGCCATTATATCCTTTTTGTTCTCGAAGTAGATTTTAAAAAACAAAAATACATGAATCTGTGACATAGAGATTAATATCGTTCTAAAGAACTGGCATCAGAACACTAGTAAACATTTAGGGATTTGCTCCCATTAGACTGGAAACTGGAATTCTCAGAAAAAAAAACAAAAACAAAAACTTAGAGAAAGCAATTGTGAGGAGCCTAAGGAAAATTTACCTAGAAATTAACACCTGCTACTGAAGCTATGTCTGATACACAAAATTAACAAGGAGGCTATACTCACAGTTAAATTATCATTGTTTCAATTAAAAACTGCTCTAGCAAAAGCACACTTGATACACAGACAAATGGGGTTTGACTATAGCTGAAAGTAGTTTCACACCCAAAATGTGAAAGGTGAAGACACAACAGTTCAGTCACCCTGTGACTAGTGTTGCTAAATGGTCCTACTTATGCATAGAAAGAATATTCATTTTCTAGTTGAAGTATTTTATTACATTTTATATATACTTGACTCAGTCTTTCTCCTAGAGCATTAGAATATCCTATAACACATTAAACTTCTCAAATATGGAAGCTGATTTTACATATATATATGTATGTATATATATCTGTGTGTTTTAATCTTTATATAATCAATTAATGATTTCTGCCTATTAATACTAACATTGTTTCTGAAGGTATATAAATGTCTATTCACTATTTGTATGTCTGAAACTAATATAATATTGTCTCAACTGCAATTTAAAAATAACTTTAAAAAGACTGTCATGGTAATGCAAGTCTCAATAAAACCAAAATTATATGTTTTATTTTTTGTTACATGCTTTATTGTAATTCCAGTTGTATACTTAACAATACCAAGTAATGAATAATCATCATCCAGCTGATCTGATCAACTCCTGAGTTGATCAAGTTATTTTTTAAATATCCAATATTTATATACACAGATTGGTATTCTTATTAAAGAATAAAGTGTTTTGTTAATTTGTGATAAGTATGTGTTTTTGTATGAGTTTAAGAAATAAGCTTTGTAAGCAAAATTTCAAACCTTTTAAATTTACTAGAGAAGTAATTATTTACACATACTACCCTACCCATTGTCAACTCCTCTCATTAACTAGGAGCCTGGTGAGATTCTTGTGTGTGTGTGTGTGTGTGTGTGTGTGTGTGTGTGGTGCTGGTGGTGAATTAGATGTCAATAATTCCAGGTGTAAGAATAGAGTTTGTGACTTTTTCAGAACATGACTTTTCTGATTTTTCTCTTAGGCTCTTTAACTTACAATTGTAGAATTTCTTGGTCAATGTGAGCATAATGCTTGTAAAACAACCTCATCCAAAAAGGCTGTGGTAAATTAAAAAAAAACAAACAAACAAAAAAAAACATTGTTTGTGATATCCCTTGTGGAGTTGTAAAATTATACATATTTTAAAACTAAACAATTCCTTAGTATTTTAATTCTGGGATAATACCTAAGGAACTCCAGGTTAATTGACTAAACTCTGAAAAATGCAGTCTAACCAATTATTCATTGATAAGGTTTTGAAAGACATTTTAATAGGTCTTGTTTAATTCATGTAGCATTTTTCTTAATGAATTAAACTGATTTATCTGTGCAAACATGGTGTTATTTACATGAATATTGTTCATTAACATATGATTGACAATATTCAACTGTGATTTAAAAAAACCATTTTTCAGAGTAGCTTAACATAATGCAATAGGAGGAAGTCAACTTTTTATTTCAATGCGAATTCTCTTTTTCATTAGCTGTCATTTAAAGCAAATTTATTCTGTGTATTACAACCATTTTCTTTGTTTTCTTTCATTACTATTTTTGTCTATATAGTATCTCCTAACTCTAAGACAAATGTTCTGTTTTCTCTAATTCTTTTATAGGCTATGTTACATTTAATTTTTAATACATATGAAACTAACCATTTGATCTTAAAGTGGGCATGCTACTTATTTTTTATATTAAAAACCAAGGATACATTTGATAAATATTAATTGTACATATCCATTATAGGTTTGGCTCTGTGCTAGGCACTGCATATACAACATGAATCCAGGCAAGCTCTTGAGAGAATAAATTCAGTGGCAAGGCAAGCTGGAAAATGATACATCACTCCACAGTGTAGAAAAGCAAAAGAACTAGAGGAGACAGCTATGCCAATAGTACTAGCTTCTCCATTGACTAAGTTGCTGCTTCTTGGTCCGTAGGATGCTGAGTTCATGGGCTACTCTCATTACAAAGCCAGAATCACATTAGCAGAAAAAAAAGCAGGTATATTATTGACTACAGACTGCCTCAGTCTAAGGCTGGACAAAGACAATAGACAAATGTCATTGGGTAAGCGCTGCTGCTGCTACTCCTGTCTCAAGAGCCCAGAAAGATCAGAATATAATGAGTGGTATCCAGGCAAATGTTAGGTGTGGAATGGTCCTGAAAATTTTTGCAATGCTATGATTAACCTGTGTGTGGTGTGGAAACTTAGATCAGAGAAAGCTTGTTTGGACTCTTTCTCTCCTTCCTCTTTTCTATATCAGTTGAGTTCCTTACAGTCTCCCCCACATCATTCTGCTTGTCCTAGTTGTGGGTCAGGAGGCATGTGTGAAAGGTGGTTGGAGTCGTGACATGGGTGAGGAAGAAAGACATAGAGGGCCTGCCAATATTTCATTAAGAATCTAAAAACCATCAGAAGCAAATAGCCTACTGAGAATGAGTCCTGTTATTGATGCTAAAGTTCTTTAAGTCTGCTGTCATCCCCTTTCATTGACTAGGAGCCTGGTGCAATTCCTTTGGGAACTAGCCTTTGAGACATTAGTTCACAGTGAGGAGCTATAAAAATTTCTGGCATAAGCTAGTCCTATGAATCCTACAGTTAGCTAAAATCTTTTTTAGTTTTTCCCCTGAGCATCTGCTTTGTTCTCAATTGATTCTCAGCAAAATGTTCACAAATAATTCATTTGTCTTATGTTTTGCCTGATAAGTAGGTTTTGAGTATCACCAACACAGTGCTATAGGTTGGTTAATACTCTCTCTAATCATCTGCACACATTTCTATCAGATGCAAGACTTGAACTAGCAAAAGATTATAATGCACACAAAATAACAAACCAAAGCCTTTGTTTTATGTGTAATTATGACTAACTTGAGTATTTACCAGACTAAGAAGCTGTATTAATATATCCCCAAAGTACAGCTTTCTTTTTTCTATACTGAGAATCATTACATAAATGACCTAGCATGTTTTCCATAATAATCCCCAGTATTTTATGATGAAACAAAAGCCCTAACATATTCATGCATTTACACTAAATTTATAGGAACATCTTTATTTCTAAATGTTAATAACTAAATATGCAATATGGATTGTGTGTGATATCTATCTATCTGAATTTGAGAGCAATACTCATGCTCATGAGAAAACTAACTGACCAAAGAACACTGTGAATTATTACATAGCTATAAAAATTCTCAATGGAATTATTACTTGCAATTCAAATTCTGTCTTTCATTAATTGTATATAATTTAATGGATCTGACCTATGCATTCCAAGCTTATTGAATATCCCCATAAAATTCTCTTTTCTCCTGGGTCCAGGAAGTCAATCTTGCTCTGACAATAGCAGCCTTCATTTCACATCACAGTTACGTGATACCAATCCATTCTTACGTGAAAAGCATCTAATATATATTATGGATCTATCTCACTCCTCCTCTGCATGGATCTTTACTGAGCATCATGTAATGGTATATACTGGTCTCTGATATAATGAGATTAGGGGGAGGAGATGATCGGGAGGATGTCTGTCCTCATAGATTTTATGTCACACAGAATCCCTAATTCCGGTGCCTCTCTGCGTGGCCTCACATGTCCTGGAGTAATATATCTCTTCTCAGAATTACATCTAAAAACTGGATAGTTAGCCCTGGCTGGTGGCACAGTGGATAAGGCACTGGTCTGCAAACCCAAAGGTTGCTGGTTCGATTCCCAGCCAGGGCACATAACCAGGTTGCAAGCCAGGTCCATAGCTGGAGGCAGGTTAAAGGCACCCACACATTGATGTCTCACTCCCTCTCTGCCTCTCTCCCTTCCCCTCCCTCTAAAAATAATAAATAATTTTTTTACTTGGACATTTAAATATGTAGCTTTTCCAAAAAGAGGAAAAGCTCTAGATGTACCAGATAACATAGTCTTTCACTGAAGAATACCTAAATTTTAAAACACAAGGGAACTGCTGGTACTTCTAAATTGAAATTTAAATCTTATATAATTTGCCTAAAGTATGACAGTACTGCTACTTGGCACATGGCCTAAAATTAGAGAATGTTAACCAGGTAAATGAAAATTAAACTCCTTCAGGGTATAGGGAAAGTACCAGTGCCAGATCCACTATTTCATTTCTCAATTAACTAAAAGTTTTAAAAAATCAGCCAATAGCCTACTCAAATTGAGTGTTTTATTTTTTTCTTAACAGTGAGACTATGATCAGAATGTGTTTTCGTCCTGATTTACCAGGCTCTGCTGCAACTTCTGCCTTTCTAGGCTATCGGTTCTTCTTCCTCAGCCAGACAGGACCCTTAAAAACAGCCTTTCACTGAAAAAAAAAAAAAAAATAGGTCTCTCAAAGAATGATAGTTCTGACAATAGGAGGAAAAATCATCTCCTATTTGATCTATTTCTGGAAAGTCTTCAAACTAATAAAGTGCTCAATTTCCTCAAAAACTGTATATTTCATTCCCAGACTCAGAGAAAAAGAGTTGGACCCATGACTGGTGAGATGTGGTATCATATTCTAGTTACTGACTGGACCACCCTCCACTTCACCTACCTTTGACACCCACACTGGGCTTTTCAGTCTGCACAAAGCTCCTGATGAACAATATTACTTTCAAATAAAAATAAGATGCCACCAGACCTCATTGTTTGTTAACAGGGTGTTCAAACCTCACTCTTATAGGAAAACTGTATCAAACTATGTGAGTCCCTGTCTACATAAATGTCTCTGAATCAAAACAGTTATAAATACCTTTGTTCTTCATTCACCAATATGTCTTAATCTATATAAACTATTTTAAGATTATAAAGCACTAATTAAATTACAAATTATTTTTTACTGTGATAGAGAATAATGACTGTAAACAGCTTTCCTGTTAAAAAGATAAGCAAGGAAATTTTTATGCACTCATTTTCAGCAACAGTTTGGGGACCTAGTAGGATTTTTACATTTACAATGATCTATATGTATAGTGAGATTATTCTATTTGTAAGGAGGAAACCTGTACTGTTTGAGGACTCCCTGTGTTTAGACAGAAGGGGAATAGGGCAGAACACAGTCAGGCACGCGTGCCTTCATCCTGCTGTCACTCAGACACCACAAAGATGTAGCCACAAGAAACTATTCAACATCCCTTGAAGATTCCAACAGGCAAGGTCTCCCCATGGAAATAATTGCATCTCATGGTGGGAGGCTTATTTTGGAGGCTAGAGGCAGATCTGTGAAAGGGAGGGGGGTTTCCACTTTGTATAATAGTACAAATAATATTCATCTAAGAGCTTATGGAAAGTATAGTTATGTGTGCTTTTGGACAAGTTGGATGTTTTGATCTAAGAATATCCACTATCTGAAAAGAGAATGACCAGAAATTGGCCAATGATCCGTGAGAAGAAATGGGATCCTTATGATCTGCTGATTGAAAAGGATTCAAGTATTGTTTGGAATTTTTTTAATTCAACTTTAATTGAAGAAGAGCTAAAAGTAGTCTTTACTTCACTTAGGGAAATTAAAATTATTGGGGTCACTCATTCCTGGTAAGAGTAAAATCATTTACTTTTTAATATGAATCACATAATAGCTTAGAAGCACCCCCAGCTCCTTCCAACACTATGAAAGATAACCCCATGACTCAGCCGTAGGAGTTAAAAAAAAAGAAAGAAAATGACCCTCATTATCATTCTCCAAAAATAAAACAATAAATAGTAATCAAGTAAAACCATGTCCATTGTTAGATAATTCCCTGGTGACCATTGGACTTTACACACTGTGGAATACTTGGCTAGTGATAACATCATCTTGTTTAGAGGAAGCGTATAGAGCAATGTTTGCAAAAACATCTACAAAGTAGGTATGATTACTTAAAGCCATATTATAGGATCCTTGAAGACAGACAATAGTCTCAAAGTGAATATAGATAGCTACCATGGTTAGACATGGGCTTTTATTTTCAGTTCAGCCCCTCCCCACAGCAAAGTGAGTAGGATCCACATACAGTTATATACTATACATGCTGAAATTTGTATGGAACCCTAGAGACTCTAATGAGGACTGAAGCAATGAGCCTGGGCCCATACACATCCCACCGCTACACTGAAAATTCCCCCAGAGATTAGTATTTGAGTTATTGTCTCTGAAACTTCCAGATCCCAAGATGCTGCTTCCTCAAAGCCATCCAACCTAAGACTGGTGGTGATAGATGAGAACCTACCGGAGAGGTTTTTTACCACATCCAAGTCTGCAGTTAATCAGACCTCTTTCCAGCCTTCACAATTATTTTAGCAAAGGAAGCAATTAAGACAAATAGTCTCCTTTTGCAGTTTTAAACCTCACCAGCAGCCACATCCATAGGTCAAAAAGACCAACATTGCTCTAGTTATCCAACTACCTTTCAAAAAGGAAACAGCTAAAAAAATTATGTGTGTGTTTTTTTTGTTTTTTTTGTTTGTTTGTTTGTTTGTTTTTTGGTAAAGAATTATATCCTATTAAAACTATTTTTTTTTTTTTGGTCAAACAAGGAAACTTTTCCTACCAAAATTGGGGGTGGAGGGAGAAAATCAAGGTAATTCCTTCCAAGTGGTAAACAGCAAAAACATAAATAGATGGCGTTTTTTTTTAAAGCAGACAATAGAAAATTTTCTGTTGTGCAAATGAAGTAAAATGTGTGCTTACGTGCATATGTATGCATGACTTATGACTACACCAAACTATAAATATAACCTATTAGTGCCAGCATGAAGCACAAAGGTAGCATATTTTTATGGTCTCAAAATCTAATTAGCATAAAAAGCATAACATTGTAATTAAATAATTATTGATTAACACAAAGACAAAGAAGCCAGATGTGTTGAACGGGCTTAGTAATTACGTTTATAAACTACAGGTGTTTAAAATTCATAGAGTACAAATGAAATGTATACTAATTTTTTTAAAATCATCTGTAGGCAAATCTGAGTGTATTCAGATACAGCAATTATGTACCATAAATGTCAATATCTGTGAATGTGCAGTATACTTTCACAAATAAATTTGAGACATCACCCACAAGAAATGATTTTGGTGTTCAAACATTCAGCATATAGAAGCCTGTTGTCCCAGGCACATTCCTGATTCTGCCCTTTGAACCTGATAAACATCAGAGGAAGACAGACCAGCATAAAAGGAGGCATGGCTAGTGAATGGACAACTAAAATATAAACACAGATAAGAGTAGGGGATTTTGACCGGGACAAGAAAAAACTTTTTCCTGAATATTGAAGGTTTTTGTTAACTCCTCACTGCTGGCTTTCTCCAACCACCTTCCAAGTGAACCTTCAGTAAACAGGCTTCATTTACATCATTTGCTCTAATGGGACTAATTTCTCAAGAGCCATTATTTGGAGTCTGAGGGTTTTGTTTGGTTCCTTCCAACAGGTCTTTTTAAAAATGCACAAGTGATATTAATATTCAGTTTCCTAACTGGACTTTGAGTAAAATCTAGACTCTGTAGCATGTCTTTTTCCCATGTTTTCAACCTTTTTGCACAACTTCTGCCCTTACTTCAGCTTCATTCCACTTTATGGACCTTCAATCATCCCCTGGAAAATAGAGACCTCTTTGCCATCTCATGATCTCTCCACTTGTAATCTGTTTGCATGCAACCTTCTTTCCCTAAATCTTCATATGTCTACTTCTTGCTCATCTAACAGGTCTGAGCCCAAATACCAGACATTAGAGAAGCCATCTTGGACCATTCTCCAATCATTCTATCACCTCATTTTCTTTATACTAGTTTTTGCAATGTATAATTATTTTTGTCTATTTGTTTACTTCATTACCTATCTTCTCTCCTAGAGTACATGTTTCCTGAGGGCTGGGATTATATTTTAAATCCCAATGCATAGCTAATATTAGAAACTCCATAAATATCTGTCGAATAGATGAATGAGATTTCATTGCTTCCTGAAATGGTAAAATGTAGGGAATTAAGCCCCAGGATGAAGGCAAAAAAAAACTTAATTACTTTTAAGTCTTTCCCTGGCCTATGGCCAATGGTAGAAGGTTGAAAAATCATAGCAAGACTTACATGTAAAGATGAGAAACAAGAAACCAAAGTCATCAGTGGCCTCTCCTCCCTCAGACTGCTCCCTATTTGCAGGCACTTTCATGGCCTTAAGAAAGCAAAAGCAAACAGCAAGCACTTCCCGATGGAAGCTGGAATACCTTTTATGCCTGTCTGTAAATGCTGTTTTTAATGCAGAAAAATAAGGTTTAATTGTTGATATATATGAACTGGTGCTAACTCTTTGTATAATGGACTCCAAAACTTAAACGTCATTACAAAGTACTATGTTTGTCCTTTAGTACATACTGTATATCTACAGTGTTTTTTCTGAAATGTTTAGTGAAAGAAAACAACCAGAAATGTAAGAAGATTGTTTTAAGTTTTCTAATTCATATTCTGAGATGATTATTTCAAAAGGAGTTTAAGCTGGCATAAATTCTATGATATACATAGAAACTGTAGCTAACTCTAAAATTAAGCAAAATATATTTTCTTAAATACATGTGGACTTCTCTTCAAGGCCACATTTTCACTTCCAGATAGGCTGGTTTGTGATCAAAGAAAATAATAAGACAAAGGAAGTAGATAGTCGTATAGAAGTAAATTCAACTTCTTGAGCCACAACTAAGAAGAAAGGGAAAAGGTGAATGTTATTTAGTACTCCATTTCTAGAAACAAACAAAAAAAAAAAAAAACGATTAGCTAAAGTTAAATTAAACATATACCCAAAAAGCAGATGATTAAAATAATGAAAAAAAAAAAGAATAAGAGGGAGTAGCTCCTTAATTAATTATTAATTATATAGTGGTTACCATAAGAGAACTGAACATTGAAATTTTTTAGGATGTGAGCTGATTCCAATCCAGTGGCTGCTCCCTATGAGTAAAATATGGGCAGGCATGTCTTACATACACAGTTAATGAACAACATTTCAAACAATTCTGGAAGTTCTTGTTTTTTAAATTCAAACATTCAAATAAAATAGAAACAAGTCTGTAATTGACACTAATGAGATGAAAAAACATCTCTACATTTGCTAGGTACTGGAATAGATATTAGGGACAAAGCAGATATTTGGGAATAGTTTTCTGTTAAGTGAGCGCAGACAGAGCTAACATCTGGTTCTCCACCTGTTGGCTTTTGCTCTCCTTGACCACCCTAGAAGCTACCTTCCTATATTCCCACCACCTTGACTCCAAAACTTAGTGGGAAAAAAACCCTGTCTTCTTAGTTTGTTCAATTTCTTATAATCCAATTTTTCATTTCCAATACCCTCCCAGCATTGTATTTTGTAAGGCCCCTTCTGCCCCACCAATCAGTAACTTTGACCCTCTTTTTGTAGGAGGCTTCACATCTATGGCATTACTATCTTCCCTGAAATTCTCTCTTCTGTTGGCCAGGGCATGCTCCCTCTCTCCAGCCTGCCCTCACACCTTCAAGCTGGTCTGCTTTTGTTTCATGTTTCTCTTCTCCTTGCTTTCTTCTGCCTTGTTCTACAAACTGCTCCCTTAGCAATCGCATATGCTTGCATAAGTACAAATTCTATTGTTTATATCATTTAAATTGTTAAAAAAAAAAATAGCAGGGACATCAGCTGTCAATTTCTTAACTATGGTGTACTTAAATCGTATCATAGGCTAATTCCAAGAAGTGTAAGAGAAATAACATTTGAGCTACTTGAAATTATTTTTAAGATTACTTTGTTGATCTATATATAGTTAAGTATGAACCTATATATTTCCAAACTACATGCTTTAATGTGGTCATGAAAAGCTCCCACAAATTAAATAATCTATTTATTTTTTTCTTTATAAAAATTTGTTTTAATTTTCTGTGTTGGATTTGCTCTGCTGTATCTCATGTATGAAACTCGGTTATCATATGTCAAGGATTTTTTAAATGTTTGAAGAGGACAGAAATCCGACCCAAACTTATGATATAATTATATGACAAATGTAAGTAAGCAATTTGAACTTTAAGTAAATTGAATGCTATTGCAGAAATGGGAAAAATCCCCTCTCTCTTCCACCTTGATTCTTTTGGCTGATATAATCAAACTGACACAAGACAGATTAACAGGAAGAAAGGATGACACACACACACATGATTTAATTCATGTGAGACTTCATGTGGAAGTCTCACAGAAATGGGACCTAAACAAATACCCAAAGCAGGCATCTTTTATACTTTTTAGACAAAGAAACAATACATTTATAAGAAATTGACAGGGCAAAAAAAAATAGGCTTAGGTGCTTAACTAGTGTAGTATCTAAGCAGAGTTTGAACTTAAGGTAGTAAGTTAGTAAAGAAAAGCCAGGTTTGTTTACATAGGCTGAGGGCCCTTGATTCCCTGTCTCTGGTGTAAGATATTCTTTGTACCTCCTGGTACAGGTAGGGTACCTTTTACATGGGGGATTTATTTCCTGCATTTGGGGAACAAAGGAAGGTCAGAGTGTTCTTCTTGCACTGTTACCCAAGTAACTTCAATTCAAAATAATCAATATGCCACTGTGTCATATTTTGGGGTAGCCTGCTCTTAACCCCAACATAATATTGTTCTAATTCAAATTTTTATAGAATCATTGCAAAGGCTAGTGCAGTTAATAAATATGTTATAGTACCCACAAATTAAGTGAGAACCACACTGAGAGATTTTATGAGTGTAACAAAGACATATTATTAGTTCATAAATTCCACTTTTGTTTTATTTGCATGATTTAAATTTTAGTCCAAGTCACATTGACAGGAACTTAGAGTTCTGCAATAGAAATTGTTATACATTTTGAGATTATGCTAGTTCATCCTGAACCTAATGAATTCTATTATAATAGGTCTTCGGTAGTCATCAAGACTAACTGTACAATTAAACTTGATGGCCAAGAAAGGGAGCAATGTGCAATATGCCTGCAGGTAAATTGCCTTGTGTTAAACTTAATTCACTAACTAAAGCAATTATTTTTCTATAATATTTTCCCTTTAGAGGTTTTGTACAAATGACTCATGTAGCAAGCCAACAACCAAAAAATGATGTAGAATGCTTTACTATCCAGGAAGTGTTCTAACTGTGAAAGTAACTGAATGATATGTGTAGCAAACCAACAACTCACCCCACCAAAAAAAGAGGCAAATTGTTTTATTACTGATGTAATCAAGGCATAATGATACTTTGAATTCCTGAGTTGAAGAAAATTAGAACTGTAGAGTAACTGCCTACTGATGTGAACTGGAAATGTCTCTAACCTCACGATTTACATTTATATACATCAGAGAATGACAGGAGAGGATTTCCCCACTGTCCTTGCTCACAGAGCTCTCACTCTGGTTGCTTTTGGCTCTGGCCACATACAAGTTCAAGGGCTTTGCCTTTTGCACCAGCTTCCCCTGTGTTTTCTGAGTTCCAAACTTAATTCTGGCACTTAGAAGCATCCTACGCACGGAGATCGGGACAGCCCTCTCCCTACTGAGGAGCGTAAGCATTGTTTGCATCGCACAATCATTGGGCAGCCCCTGGGCTTCTGAGTGAAATCCAGGCCTGGTGCCTACTCCAGCATGTCCCCCTGGCACTAGTGACAACAGAGCTTGCTTGAAGCGGTGGCTGGGAAATCAACCTAAGTAAACCCTGCTCCTGTGTCCACAGCCTCCCAGCTGACACAGTGTCCTGGTCCCCAGGTTTCCTTGCCTGACCTCTATCATCACACCTCCTCCTCCTGCCCTACCGAAGCTTCAGCAAGCAGTAATCTTTGGTTTATTTGGGAGGTTAAAGCTTGGTTCCATATCTATTCTTTCAATCTATTATTGTGGCAAAATCATTATGATCTTAGTCTTTCATGGCTGACACTCCACAAATACTAAAGGGCATCTGAAGGATGGACTGATTGTTGTCTCTTCTCAGAGCTCTGAAAGGTTATTTTGATATGTATATGTATATGTATATGTATATGTATATGTATACATAGATGTAGATGTTGAGGATTGCCTTCTTGGTTATTTTGTTATGGCTAAGATGAAATTTTCTAAAAACAAGTGAGGAGAAAAAAATCTAGCTCCCTTTAGGGTATGAAGAATTATAAGGGTTTGGGGGTATACCAGGTCATACCAAAAAGTACAGACTGCATAGGCTCAAGTTCTGGGCCAAACACAAAATAGGCAATTTATTTAATTTATTCATTAACTAAATTGGGCACTTTATTTTACCTTTCTATGAGTTAACTTTTCTCATATGGGTTAATTTCTTATGAGTTCTCTATAACAAATCACCACAAACCCTGTGGCTTAAAAGAAATTTATTCTCTCACAGTTCTGGAGGGCCGGACGTCTGAACTCAGTTTCACTGGGCTGAAACCAAGGTGTTGCCAGGACCATACTCCCTCTGGAGCTTTAGGGGGAAACACTTTCTCATCTCTTCCTGCTTCTAGTGACTGCCAACATTCCTGGACTTGTGGCTGCATCAGTCTAATCTCTACTCCCAAGACCACATTGCCTTCTCCTCTCCTTTCTTGTATGTAATCTCCCTCTGCCTCCCTCTGGTAAGGATATAGTTATTGCATTTAGGCCCTTCTCAGGTAATCCAAGATAATCCCCCCATGTCATGATCCTGAAAGCTCAACAACAAAGGACTCATGGACATGAACAACAGTATGGTGATTGCAAGAGGGAGATAGTTATAAGGAGGTGACATGGTAATGGAAAAATACAATAATTTTTTTAACTTGATATCTTCAATGTACTGCCACAGAAGGTAAAATTCATAGGCTTCAGGGAGTAGGACTTAAATGTGTATTTAGGAGGATTGTTATTCAGCCTACTGTAAATTGGGTTGAAAAATAGTATACAGAAAAATTAAAGGATAAATTAAATGTAAAATGTCTACATACAAAAAAAAACACAATAAATGTTAGCACATGATGGTGATATTGATGATGAAACAAAATAGGAAAAAAGTTTCAAAATGAACTAAATAATGTTTCAAATGAACATGTGTTATTATTCAAAACATTGTATCTTTACATTGAACAACTATTACCCCACAGTTTAGGCATACAATATGGATAGCCATTTCTTGCTTTGTATTTGTTACTTTTCACTTGGAATTTACATCATAATTTCAACTATTTCATCCATCCTGAGTTCTCCCTAAGGTAAAATCAAAGGTAGGATTTGACATGATTGTTACTATTTTTTTTTTAATTTCCCATCTCCTGCCCACCTAGGATACAGATCTAATGACATTCAACATTTCTGTACACCGGTCATGGTGGCGAGAACATGGACCTGGTTGTGTCCGAAGAGTGCTGCCACCGTCAGCCCATGGCATGATGGATGATTATACGTACGTCTCTGTCACAGGCTGCATCGTTGACTTCCAGTACCTAGAGGTCATCCACAGTGCCATCCAGATACTACTCTCTGTAAGTGTCACACTTGTGTTGTTTTCTGACTGGAAATCTCCTCTATTGGCATTTTATATCTAAACCTCCTGTCCACACCCACCTGGTAGATGATGCCATCAATAAGCACACAGAGAATGCCCTTTAAACAATGTAAATAGCAGCAATTATGCTAAAATTAGTCACACTTAATGGCACCTTTTCTAACTGGGATCCAGACACTTTGTCTTTAGAGCCAGTTAGTTAACTATAGTTTCTTACTTGAGATACAATCCACCCATTCAATGAAATCATACACTGTTTCCCACCCACTGCTTCAGGCTCTTCTACTTCTGCTTGTACTACAGCTTCTTCTTCTCATGGATTATTTTACAAATTCACATTAGTTCCAGAAAAAGATGATGGAAACACACCCAATGGCTTTTTCAGTCTCATATACTTCACATTTCAGAAAAAATTATTCCTTAAGAAAACAAATTTCTCCTGAGATTTATACATTTTAGTACCTAACTTTGGGATTAGGATGAATCTCCATATAGAGCAACACAGAGAGGAAATGGCTCTCTTGGGTCACAGAAGGTTTATGTGATTGAAATTTCTTCAAGCTAATTTTTTTCTACCATGTTATTCCAACCACAGTTTGATCACAGTGTGGAGTGAAATTAATTTAAGATATACACAATCATCAAGAATGCTATTTCTTTGAAATCCAGCAAGGACTTGGCATTTTGTTTGAATCAATACATAATAAAGTCATCCTTAACCATGCTTTTCACATAAAGTAACCACCTTAGCCCTGTCCATCTGGTTAAAGTCAGAATGAATGATACAGGCTCAATAATAAAATAATAGATGACAGAAATATAGGAGGTATATCAGTGGAAAAAATGTACCTTAAATTATTTCTAGAAAGAGCTTTGAGAAACCATTGATATCATTTACTGTATATGTTATCTACTGCTGTGTAACAAAATACTCCAAAATGTAACTGCTAAAAATAATACCAGTTTATTTCTTAGCATTCCATGGGTCAGGAATTTGGGCAAGACTCAGATGAGTAATTTTGTCCTATTTGGTGTTGGCTATGGTCACTCCTGTGAACCTGTCAATTAGGATCTCTCCTGGGGATAGAACATCCAAGAAGACCTCACTTGGATGTCTGGTATTGGCTGTTGGAAAAATTCTTCTCCACATGACCTCTTTTTGCAGAAAACTTGACAAGCTTTCTTGCAGCAAGGCACTTGAGTTCTGAGAGAAGCCCAGCATTGCAAGCATTTTTTAAGCCTCTACAGGCATACCTCACTTTATTGAACTCCATTTTATTGCACTTTGCAGATATGACATTTTACTAACTGAAAGTTGTGGCAAACTTTGCATTGAGCAAATCCATTGGCATGCTTTTTCCAACAGGTTCAGATGTTGGTTAACATTTTTCATAGCAAAATATTTTTAATAAGGTATATACATTGTCTTTTTAGACAAAATGCTGTTTATTGCCTACCAAGTAGATGACAATATGTGTAAAGATAAATTTTATAAGTGCTAGGACACCAAACATTTTGTGAGTTGCTTTATTGCAGTATTTGCTTTGTTGCAGAAGTCTGGACTGAGCCCACAGTATCTCTGAGGTGTGCCTGTACTTGAGTAATGCTTATAATTGTCCATTTAGCTACAAGGTCTCATCTGAATGACATGACCAACCCCAGGGTCATTTTGGAAGGGGGTTATGGAAAGATGAGAATATTAAGAAACATGGTTCACTTGGGGCCACTTTTATACCAGTCTTACCTCATTTACTTACTCTATTAATTGTTCTTTAGCCTGCATAAGTCAAGTTTTAAGATGGTGCTTTTTAGAGCACATTTTAATTAGAATTTTTTGGAAGACTAACAATTCAAAATTTTGTAAATTAAAGATCTTTTAGTGTTTTTATTTAATAAAAGCCAAATTTGACTCTGAATTCAAAGAAGGAAGCAGTATCTCAATGATAAGGAATTTTCTTTCAGAGCTATAGCAGGGAATCTGTTTGTTCTTATTTTCTATAGTCATTGTTTTTAATATAATGTATTATCATTTGTCAATATATGTTTATCTATTTTTCTATTCTCTGATCTTTTTTAATCATAGGTGATAGATAGATAGATAGAACAAAAGCAAGTTTACAGTTGTTCATATGAAAAAAGATATGCAGGTTGTAATTATCACAGTAGCTTTATTAACTCAAAAGAATGACACACAACTATAAACCTACTTTTGCCCTCCTTCTGTGTGTGTATGTGTATAACATATGGTATTTCTTAAATGTGGAGGCCAATTTTCTCTTAAATTTTCAGTTTATTTTTATGGTAAAAAAAATAAGTACTAGATTTTAAAGATTGTTATAGAAACATTTCTTCTGGACAGATCCTCCTCCTTTTAAAAACTATTCATATTAAATTGCTAAAACATTTCAAGAAATGATGGCATGATGTCCAAATCTTTATAATGCAGCAAACTACTATGGAATCAAAAAGTCATTTACCCACAGTAACTCCAATTCTCTTGAATAGCAAGGTGGAAGTATTCATTTGATAAGGAGCTGAACTGTCACATAAAAAAAACTATATTAGAGAATACTAAATTAGGTGTATGTTCCCTCCTAAAAGTGCTTGTCAATACTCAAAGCTGGCCACCTATATACATTGTTAGGACTGTATTGTTCAGCTTTCTGGCAAAAAAAAAAAAAAAAAAAAAATAGATTAGTTGCTAATGTCTTACTTTTCTTGTATAACTATGAGATAAGATGTCAAAATATATCCCCCTCCCCCAACCTCACCCCTCTACACACTAAAAGTGTATTCCTTGTATTCATGTCTCTGGTTCTGTTTTGTTTGCTTGGGTTTTTTTATTTGTTTGTTTGTTCATTAGTCTCCTGTGTTAAGTGAGAACATGTAGTATTTAATTTTTTCTTCCTGGCTTATCTCAATAAGCATGATATTCTCCAGTTCCATCCATGCTATCACAAATGGTAGCAGTTCTCTCTTTCTTTCTGCTGCATAGAGCTCCATTGTGTAAATGTACCACAGTTTTTTAATCCATTCATCCACCAAAGGGCACTTAGGGTGTTTCCAGTACTTGGCTTTTGTAAATAGTGCTGCTGTGAATGTAGAGGTGCATAGGTTCTTCTGAATTGGTGTTTCAGGATTCTTTGGGTATAAGCCTAGCAGTGGAACCACTGGGTCATAAGGCAGTTCTATTCTTAGTTTTTTGAGGAAATTCCATACTGTTTTCCATAGTGGCTGCACCAGTCCACATTCCCACTAGCAGTGCACCAGGGTTCCCTTTTCTCCACATTCTAGCCAGCACTTGTTGTTTGTTGGTTTGTTGGTGATGGCCTACAATATATGTTTATATTAAAATTAAATATATCCTGAATATTTGGCAATTTTCAAAAGATGTACAGTATTGTTGTCTTTGACTTTATATGGGTTTCTTATGTTTTTCACTTATTTCATATGAATATATTCACAGTTTTTAGAATTGTGTTTTTTTAGATCTTGTTAAGGGAATACTACGTGGGTGAGTTGCCCTATATAGGATGAGATGTCAACCTTATTACTACAACACATGGATGATGATTGAAATAGTTACCAGACTGTGCTCCATGGGTAACAACTTTGCCAACAGACAAAGGACTTTGAGATGGACAGGTCCCACATGCCCTGCTGCACTAGGGGGTGCCCTGCATTGCTGGGGGCTCAGGAACATCCAAAAGATTGTAAAGACGGGAGAAAAGAAGGTGGCCAGAATAGTGGAAAGGGCGCCCCGGAATTTCCAGGCAGCAGCCGTCCAGCAAATGAAAGAGAAGTGCTTGAGTGACTTGCCACAGATACAGCTGTGCTGGTGAATGTTGCCTGTACTCCTGTCCTGGATTAGAGGAGAGCTTGAAGTGAAAGAAATATAACCCTCGTCATAAACTATCTATAGGAAATAGGTACAAGCTTGAAGGAAGTGAGGCAAGGCGGAGGTACTCAGAAAGAAGCCATGAGTCAGGATCCCAGTCAGCCTGCCCCGGCATGGGTGCTGCACCCCATCTCTGCCGGGCAGCCATCGGTCTGTCGTGAGCTTCCTTCGCAGGCACTCACATTGAGAGGGAGAGTAGAAAGCAGAGAAGGTTTCCGTTGCATTCATTGTCAGCCGTTGGTTTTTGTTGACATGAAAATTGTCATCAATACCCAGTTGAAGATCAGTAAGGAATCCAAAAGAGAGGCTGCAGATTGTCTGAGGGAAGAACAAAATTTAACCCACAGAGGAGATGAGAAGTCAGAGATGGTAGGTTATGGGATGGCATCAGGACCTCCTCTCATCCTCATCTGCTTATTTCCACCCAAAGGATGGCCCTAACCTACTAGACAGTCTCCCCTGCCCCAGCTCTGCCCTGCGCACCATCAGGCAGGCACTCACTCCCTGGGGAGAGGATTACAAAGTGCACATCTGATCACCACGCAAGGCCCTCAAGAACTGGTCCCTGCCTGACTCCCACCCTCACCTGACACTGCCCCAAATGAGCCCATCCACCAACCCTCGGGGAACATGGCATGTTCCAGAAGCAGGCATGCCTTCCAAGCTCTCTGCTTGGAATGGGTTCCCTGATTCATTTCTTCTCCCTCCTTCTGGTTCAGATTTCTTCACTCACCTGGCTATTACTGTCTTAGGAACTCTCAAATGTTTAATACAGTATTATTAACCATAGTCACCATACTTACTTTATAACTGGAAGTTTGCACCTTTTGATCCCCTTTACCCATTTCACCACCACCTTGCACCTCAGCACCCAACCACCAATCTGTTTCTATCTCTTAGCTTTGCTTTGGGGGGATGTTTGTTTGATTCTGTTTGTTTTTAGATTTCACACATAAGTGAGATCATACCGTATTTGTCTTTAACATATTTCACTTAAGACAATGCCCTCAGGGTCCATCCACATTGTTGCAAATAGCAAGATTTCACTCTATGGCTGAATAATATTAATTGTTAAATAGATCATACATTCACTTCATTCAAAAACATAAAAATGGTATTTAGTGAGAAGCTCCCACCCACCATTGTGCCTGGGTCCCCCAGCTCTGCTCCCCAGCAGGCAACCCGGTTTGTTTTGTTTATCAGTGTTACATGTATGATAATAAAGTATCTTTAGGCAAATACAAGCAAAAAAGACTCTTTATTGATATTTGCCCCCAACAAAAGATAGCATATGCTATTCACACTTCTAAAAACATGTGTATTTATTTTTATTGATATATTTTAGAGCTATTTTCATATCAGTATCTCAGTGTTTCGTTGTTTCTTTAATGATCCCCTCTTGAAGGATATTTGGACTGATAGCTTCATCCAAATGTAACAATAACTTGTGTGTATAACATAATCTATAACACATAATGTAATATTATATGTTAATTATGATTATATATTATTATAACGATTATATATGTTTAATCATTGAGCTTCTACTCTACATACCAAAATGTAAGCTCCTTGAAAGCTGGAACTGTTTTGTTGTTGTTGTTGCTGTTGTTGGTTGTTCATTTCTGCAGCCTCAGTACCTAGCACATAAAATTTGTTGAATGAATAAATGACCAGATAACAAGGAATTCCAAAGTCTGAAGGGATAAAAACAAATGAACAAATCCATTGATCCAACACCAGCAGGAGTGAATGAGAAATCAGAGAGAGGATGCCCTTGACTGGGAAATGAAGAGACTGTAGGTAAAAGTTCCGCACGGTGTGTAGCACAGAAACACGCAACAACTGTGCGTTTCTAGTACAGTAGAAGCTCCTTATCTGCAGTTTTGCTTTCTCTGATTGTAGTTACCCTCAGTCAGCCAAAGTCTGAAAATATTACATGGATAATTCCAGACATAAATAATTCATAAGTTATACATTGCACACCATTCTGAGTGGCATGGTGAGATCTCTCTCCATCCAGCTTGGGACATGAGTCATCCCTTTGTCCAGCATCTCCACACTGTAGACACTCACCATCTTCAGTCAGTAGCCATCTGGGTTATCAGATTGCCTGCCTGGGAATCCCACCACTTGTTTTCAATTTTAGTTAACAGTGGCACCAACATGCAAGAGAAGTTATGCTGGCAATTATGATATGCCCAAGAGAGGCCACAAATTGCTTCCTTGAAGTGAAAAAGTGGAAGTTTTTGATTTAATGAGGAAAGAAAGAAATGCATGATGAGGTTGCTAAGATCTATGGTAAGAACAAATCTATATGTGAAATTGTGAAGAAGAAAAAAAAGAGATTTGTGCTAGTTTTGCTGCTGCACCTCAAACTACAAAAGTTG
The DNA here is from genome assembly GCA_004026585.1 of Noctilio leporinus. Classification (NCBI taxonomy): domain Eukaryota; kingdom Metazoa; phylum Chordata; class Mammalia; order Chiroptera; family Noctilionidae; genus Noctilio; species Noctilio leporinus. The sequence goes on from PVIW01000972.1 coordinate 123,741, forward strand.
GGGCTACAGTGCATTGATAAATGCTTGGTTAAGATGAAAGGTATTAACTTGAAGGTGGAAGATTTGAACAGAAAATATTCCAACTGACCACACATGTGTCTCCAAAACACATTGAGCCTATAGAATATGTCAGTAGGGCACCCCCTGAAACCAGTGACACCAAGCCATTTACTGCAAGGGAGAGATAGGGATGCAGATTTAGGTATAGTTTAGCATTTTGTCCACTGACATCATCACAAGAAAAAGGGAGAGTACAGTGCATTATTTTGAGAGAAAGTGTGAGGGCATATTTACATAACTTGTATTACAGTACATTGTTAGAAATTTTTTATTATTAGTTGTTAATCTCTTACTGTGCCTAATTTATAAACTAAACTTTATCATAGGTATATATAGGATAAAAATATACTATAAATAGGATTTGGTACTATTTACTGTTTCAGGTATCCACTGGGGGTCTTGGGACATGTCCTGTGAGGTTAAGGGGTCTACTGTACAACTGTTATTGCTATAACTGCTCTTCCTGTCTCTCTCCTGCTGGGCTGGTCCTTCTTCAGAGGTCAAAGGGCTCCATCCTGGTGGTGCTCTACGGAAGCCTTAGTTTCTAATCATGCACCTGACACCCACCTCCTGCATGGAAAACATCATTTCTATGATCTCCATAGGACATGCAATCATAAACCTCAATTCTCAAGGCTAAACTTTTGTTTACTATGTATCTATTTTTCTCATTCTGGCTTCTTCGAATTCTTTCCTACCTTTGCCTCTGAAGCACATTCGACTAACTCAATATATTTTATATTTTCATGACAATGTGCAGAATTAAAATAAGGAGACAAGGGTTGAAGTAGCCAGCTAAAAACCAGTAGGGAACTACTGAGGGCTGTGACTTTGAATCCTGATTTACCCCATATCCCTAGTGCCAAGTGTCTGTGCTTGGGTCAGAGTAGCCACTCATTCAGAGATTTTGAGTAAATTGCTGTGTAAATTTTCTAGATTTTAGATTTACAAACACAAAGGACATAATTTTTAAAACACTGCATGTAGTTTAATAAGGCTTTGACTTGATTTTGTTTCACAACCTTTGGTAAAGACAACCTATCTAGAATACATGCTTCCAAATTATTTCCAGTACAGATGTTGTTTCTTTGGGTCAGTGAGGGTACCCAGGTGCAGGAACGAGGAAAGTCAGTCTGTTTAAAGGCTTCAACTCCACCTCTGAATTTCTTCTTCCAGATCCATATAGTGTTTATTTTGAGAATGTTCACAAGTTTAGCCTATATTAATTGCTAAACTTTGCTCTCCTTAGAGGGAGTATCAAAACAGTTTCTGGCGAAAATTTAAAACTATGTCCAGTTAAATCCCAAACACTATGCTGAACATATTTTCAAATCACATACTTACTCTGGAAATTTAACACAACAGATTTAAAGAAACATATGTTGAAATAAATACTACAACCCAAAGTAAAGCATGTTCTAACTACTAGAGTGTGTGAATTAAATATCTCTGATGGAAAGAATCTCTTTGTCTTTTAATCTCATTCTACTCTGCCATATTTTGCTCATTTAATTCCCAAACATCTGAACATCAAAATCTTACAAAACTAAAATAAGACACGTAACTAAAATTATATTAGCATCATATATTGCAAATGCCCATTATCCATAACATGTGATAAAATCATTTAAATGAATATTAAGGAAATTTAATAATTAAATCAATGAAAAATATGAACAAATGTGATCACATAGAACAAAATCCAAACTGTAAACAAAGTATGAAAGGTGCTTATTCTTGATAGTAACTTGATATGTGCAAATTAAACTTAAAAATTATTTTTATTAATTTAACAACTTTTAAAATAACAGCAGGCCCCAGCTGGTGGCACAGTGGATAAGGAATGCCAGCCCTCGAACCCAAAGGTCGCTGGTTCGATTCCCCAGCCAGGGCACCTAACCAGTTTTCAAGCCAGGTCTCCAGCTAGGTCTCTTTTTCTCTCTGCCTCTTCCTTTTCCCCTCTCTCTAAAAATAATAAATAAAATTTTAAAAATCACTTTTTAAAAATAAAATAATAGCAAGTTGCATTTATAGTAAATTGTTATTAAGTTATTGGTAAAAAGCATTCTATATTGCAAGAACCATTAAAAATGTTTGTACATGGCCCTGGCTGGTAGCACAGTGGTTAAGGCGCCAGTCTGCGAACCCAAAGGTCGCAGGTTCAATTCCTCAGCCAGGGCACATAACCAGGTTGCAAACCAGGTCTCCAGTCAGGTCTGTGGCTGAAGGCAGGTGAAACGCAGTCATACATTGATGTGATGTTTCTCTCCCTCTCTGCCTCTCTCCCTTCCCCTCTTTCTAAAAATAATGAAATAATAAAAAAAAATGTTTGTACCTTTTGGCCCTGTAACCCTACTCAGTGGAATATCTTCCAAGAAAATGTTTCAACAGGAACAAAGAGCTACCTATAGGATGTTCACATTTATTATAGTAGCAAACCTAAGTATATCTAAAACATACTATTAAACACCTAGTACAACAATTTATAATAAATATATCAACATGATCATTATATAGATAGCAATAACTATGCTAATTTATAAGACCATATATGAAACATGAAAAGGAATTTAATTTAAATAAGCAATCAAGAAAGAGAGATAAGGTGCTGAAAGAGGTAGAATTATGTGTATGTTTTTCCTGAAAAGGTTTTTAAATATTGTATCACATTTTCAATAATACCATTTAATCACCATATGATTTGCATAGAAGAGTGGAAGAGATGTTATTGTTATTTTTCTTAGATCATTAAAGGTTCCCAAACTTCATAATATTCAATTGATTATTGGAGGCACTCTTAAACCCTAGTTATTACTAGATATTCTATTTTAGTGGACTGCCAGTTCTGAGGTTAATAGGTGAACAATGAATATATATTTTATGGCTCTTTTAATTTTTCAAGATTAGTTATTTGTGGGTAAACAGATCATATTCTCATGTTAACCACTAAACAACATACAGATATTTTAAAGGAACTTATTTTTATATCTGACAAATTCTAATCTCTATACCTGAAAGAGATCTTTACAACTCACTTTACCTGTTTTTGAGCTGATTATACATAAATATTATCTTGAATCCTCACTGTCAAAATATTCTCCTTCATATCTGACAGGTGACAAGTCTTATTTAATGTCTTTGGAAGTTGTCACTATAGGCAGGGTTGGAAATCAGAGCACTTAGAGAATTGATTTCCCCTCATCCCATGTTCTTTGAATTCATCTACCTAGTCACATCAAAATTTTTTCTCTCTCTTCTTTTTTTAATTTAGTTTTATTGTTGTATCACATCCATCCCATTTTCCCTCCTGCTCTCCCCTTCCCCACCCTCCCCTGACCTCACAGCCAATCCCACATGTTGTCCATGTCCATGGGTCATCCATGCTAGTTCCTTGACTAATCTGTTCCCCTTCTTTGCATCCTTTTCCCCTCTTCCCCCTTCCCCTCCCCTCTGCACACTGAAAGTCTGTTCCTTGTATTCATGCCTTTGGTTCTGTTTTGCTTCTTTGATTGTTTTGTTCACTAGCCTTCTGTACTAGGTGAAATCATATGGTGTTTGTCTTTCACCGACTGGCTTATTTCACTAAGCATAATACTTCCTAGTTCTATCTATTTTGTTGCAAAAGGGAGGAGATTCTTCTTTCTTTCTGCTGTGTAGTATTCCATTGTGTAAATGTACCATAGTTTTTTGTTCCATTCATCCACTAATGGGCACTCAGGCTGTTCCCAGCATTTGGCTATAATAAATAATAATGCTATGAACATAGGGATGCCTAGGTTCTTCTGAATTGGTGTTTCAGGGTTCTTCAGGTATAGTCCTAGCAGTGGAATCACTGAGACAAAAGGCAGTTCCCTGTTTAGTTTTTTGAGGAAATTCCATACTGTTTTCTATAGTGGCTGCACCAGTTTGCATTCTCACCAACAATGCACCAGGGTTCCCTTTTCCCCACACCCTCGCCAACACTTGTTGTTTGTTGATTTGTTAATGATGGGCATTCTGACAGGTATGAGATGGTTTTCTCATTGTAATTTTAATTTGCATCTCTCTGATGGTAAGTGATGTTGAGAATTCTTTCATATGCCTTTGTATGTCCTCTTCAGAGAAGTGTCTGTTCATGTCCTTTGACCATTTTTTAATTGGGCTGTCTGTCTCCCTGGTATTGAGTCCCATAAGTTCTTTATATATTTTGGATATCAAACCCTTATCTGAGGTACCATTAGCAAATATGTTTTCCCATAAAGTTAGTTCCCTTTTATTACATCAGTATTCACCACTATTGTTCTCTGCCCTTAATATTAGATGCATTCAACCTAGAGATAAATTAAATCTCAGCAGAAAAGGGTGAAAGGTAACATTAGCCCACAAAGTATCCTATGGAATCTTTATCCAGAATGGGTATTTGTTCCATCTGTTTATAGGAGCAGATAATGCTATTGCTGATTCAGTAACATACACTCACATGGTGTAAGAATTCTAGTGAAAGTTAAGATTTTTAAAAATATATTTTATTGACTTTGCTATTACAGTTATCCCAATGTTCCCCCTTTGCTCCCCTCCACCCAGTAACCCCCATTCCCTCCAGCAATGCCCCCTTTAGTTCATGTTCATGTGTCATGTATATAAGTTTCTCCACTTCTTCTATTATTCTTAACATCCCCTCGTCCATTCTGTAACCACCAGGGTGTACTTCTTTCATTTTCTTTTTCACATCCAGACAATTCACCACTTAATTACTGCCTTCTGTCAGCCTCTCAAATCATATTAATACAGGATTTTCTTTTAATTATTTCAAAATGCATGTTATTTCATTTGTTTAAAAAATTACTTTTTTAAGTAATATCAATTGCAGTATTACCAAACACATGCACAAATACATTTACACACATACATATTTTTTACAAACATTACACTAGAAAGAATATTTCTACTCCTGTGACTGTGTCAATTAATATGATTTAATTAATTACCTTTAAAAAACTCAAGTAGAGACATTTTGGTCTAGTTTCTTTCATTTCTTGTCCCTAAAAAAACCTCATATCATAATTACCCTTCCCAGGTCCTACCTATATTTGCTTGGTTATAGGCAGATTTCTCCTAAGCTAAAATAAAATAAACAATCTCTATTTTTGTCCCCAATGGATTTAGTCTTCTTTATTCTTTAATTCTGCAGTGTTCAATATGGCAGTCACTTAAAAATGTGACCAGCTCAAATTTCAATATACTATAAAGTACATAATGGATTTTGAAGAGTTAATACAAAAAACTTAAAATATGTCAATAGCTTATATAAGTATTGCAAATTAAATAATAATATTTTAGATATATTGTATTAAATTAAGCATTTTAATTTTTTCTTTTAAACTTATTTTATTCTGGAATGCTATTTTTGTGAAATAGATCACAGAAATACTGTATTGCAGAACTCACTTTCATGAAAGTTGTCCTAGAGACAGTGCCAAACCCACAGTAAAAAATGAATCTGGGCCCTGGCTGGTAACACAGTGGTTAAGGCACCGGCCTGCGAACCCAAAGGTCGCAGGTTCGATTCCCCAGCCAGGGCACATAACCAGGTTGCAAACCAGGTCTCCAGCCAGGTCTGTGGCTGGAGGCAGGTGAAACGCAACCATACATTGATGTCTCTCTCCCTCTCTGCCTCTCTCCCTTCCCCTCTTTCTAAAAACAATGAAATAAAATCTTTAAAAAAATTAAAATTAATTAATTAATTAATTTTAAAAAATTAATTTGGTTTCTGAGTTAGATCCCACCCCTTCCAATAATACAACTCAACTTTATTTTAAGCTACTGGAACTAAAACATTCTTTTTGAGTTTTCCATCTTAGATAATAGATTTTTATTTTTTTTTATTTTATTTTATTTTTTTGCCATGCAGAGGTCATATTTCTTTCAATACCCTCTGTTTCTCCTCTACATGTGTTTTACTAGTTGAAGCCTTCAGAAATAATGGCACTTGCAGTTCTCAGTTGGTCCCCACAGAGTAGGAATTATGATATCTACTAAATTGAGGGTAAAAAAAAAAAAACAAAAAACCTAGGATTTAAATAATTTTGTAGAATAGTATTCTAGCTATTTTTTGAACTTGTGGTTGACTTCCTATGTGGTCATAAACTAACCACTGGACTATTTAAGAGTCTGTCAAGATAGAGATTAGGTATATTCACAGTTGAATAATGAAGCTTTCTATAGTATTAATACATTTTGCCAAGAACCCCCTGTTTGGGGGCCTTCATTGCTAGAAATGTCCGTTTCCACTATCTATTTGAAAGGAATCTCATCTAATTTAATTACTAATATGAGAATATATATTGCCTATGTGCATGAATCATGTAGTTTAGTAGTTGGTAATTTCCATCCCAAATTAGTCTTCCCTCTCATCATCTTTTCTAACCTAAAGATTGACTAATTTCTCAACACACCGACTACCAGTTGGTTGATATTTAAAACATAGATTGCTAATGAAATCTATATATTATACACCCACAAATAAGCACACATTTTATAACAGTGAATAAGAAAGATAGCATGCATTCTATGTAATATACATCCATCCATCCACATTTTCTTACCTTTTTCTTCCTTAACTGCATTTGATTTTTCTAATTCTGCAAGTAACTTGATTTTCCCAACTTAGGAAATAATTTCAACCTACAAAAACTTAACCTGCAATAATGCAGACACAACAAAAATACAAAATAATATATTATTTAGTAAAATCTACTTATAACAAGATTATTTCAAAGCATTCATAAGTTCAAGTTAATTCTTATCCATTCAGCTACCCTGTGCCTTTTGATTGGTGCATTTCATCCACTTACATTTAAGGTTATTATTGATAGGTATTCAGTCGTTGTCATTTTTTTCCTTTGTACCTGTGTTCTTCTTACTCTCTGTTATTTCATCTTCTTAAACAGACCCTTTAGCATCTTTTGCAATGCTGATTTGGTGGAGATGTATTCTTTTAGCCTTCTTTTGTCTGAGAAACTCCTTATTTCACCTTCCATTTTGAATGAGAGCCTTGCTGGGTAGAGTATTCTTGGTTGTAGGCCTTTGTTTTTCATTGCTTGGAATATTTCTTGCCATTTTCCCTTCTGGCTTGTTGTGTTTCTGTTGAGAAATCAGCCAATAACCTTATTGGAGCCTCCTTGTATGTTACTAGCTATTTCTCTCTTGCTACTTTTAGGATTCTCTCTTTGTCTTTGAAATTTACCATTTTAATTACAATGTGTTGGAGTGGGCCTGTGTGGGTTCATCTTCCTTGGGACCCTCTGTGCTTCCTGCACATGTGTGATTTTTTTCTCTCCTCAAGTTAGGGAACTTTTCTGTCATTATTTTTTCAAACAGGTTTTTTCTATCCTTCGTTCCTCTTCTCCTTCTGGTATCCCTATGATATGAATATTATTGCATTTCATGTTGTCCTGCAACTCTCTTAAACCTCTTCATTCTTTTTCAGCCTTTTTTTGTTTTTGTTGCACTATCTGGGAATTTTTTTCGGTGTTGTCCTCCAGCTCACTGGATCTGATCCTCTGCTTTCTCTAGCCTAATTTTGATTCCTTCTACTATATGTATTCTTCAATTCAGATATTGTGTTCTTCATGTCCTCCTGGCTCTTATTGATAGTTTCTATGTCCCTTTTTTTAAAAGATTTTGTTTATTATTTACAGAAAGAAGGGAAGGAAGAGAGGCTGAGAGGGAGAGAAACAACAATGTATGGTTGCCTTTCATCTGCTTCCAGCTATGGACCTGGCTGGATACCTGGCTTACAATCTGGTTATGTGCCCTGGCTGGGGAATTGAACCAGAGACCTGTGGGTTTGCAAGCTGGTACCTATCCACTGTGTCACCAGCCAGGGCTCTATGTTCTTTTTAATACTGATATAGTTCTCAGAAAGTTCCTTTTAGCTAACCTGGAGTTCCTTGTAGCTTCCCTGGGGTTCTTTGTAGTTCCCCTGGAGTTGTTTGTAGTTTTCTTTGAACTTGCTGAGCTCAGTAAGCTTCTCTATAATCATTATTTTGAATTCCACATTTGATAGTGTGCTTGCCTCTATTTCATTTCTCACTTAGAGAAGAGTGGTCCATCTGCTGTATGGGGGATGTGTCAGCACTGGGACCTCATGAGCTGCTCCCTCATTTATCTCCTCAAAGCCACCGTCCCAAACTCTCCTAAGCATCTCTAGTCCACTCTGCCCTCTCTCTGCTGGAGACCAGAGTAAGTGGGTGCCATTATATTTTCATGTTTGGTCCCTTTAAGAACTCCATCTCTCTTTCAAGCCAGCTAACCCTGGAAGCTTTTTTGCTTTTCACAGCTGGATGCTGTTTTACTCTCAGCTCTGTTGCTGTAGGCTGGGAAGCCCAGCTGTGGGTTTAGATCCCACCCTTCTCAGGTGGAGCCCCTGGTTCCAGTTCCTTCAGCTGCCTCCTGTGGGAGCCCAGCCAGCCCTCTCGTGTCTCCACACTTACTACCAGTCATGTTGTGATGAAGTGGCCTCTTCTGTTCTATCCATGGTTGTAAGGCTTCTCTCCAGCTAATTTTCTGCTGGTTATTCAGGATGATTTCTCCCCAGTTAAGTTGTAATTCCAGATTGGTCCTGGGAGGAGATTGGTGTAGCTCTACTTACTCCTATGCCATCTTGGTTCTCTCCCAAAGGTAAGATTTTAAAATATGTTCCAGTGCTGTCAATTGGACCCCTCCAAAACTGTAAATATAGTTTAAAGTGGTGTTTGGGAAAGAGTTGATTTTTGTGTAAATATTTGCATTTATTTAACAAATTGTTAGTATGTGCTTGCAGCCACTCTGAGTGCGTCACAAATATGAACTCATTTAATCCTCAAAGTGACCCAAGAACTAGGAATTATTTATTATTTTATAAATGTGAAAACTGAGACACACAGAGAGGTGAAATAATTTGCCCAAGATCACGCAGCTTGTGAGTGAGCGAGGCTGGACCTCAAACCCAGGCAGATGGACTCCAGAGTGCATGGTCTGAAACACTTTATTCCATTCGTTTTGACATCAGAAAGAGAACCTCCAGTTCCCTTGCAGCAATTTGCTGAGATCCGTGGTAAACACGCTCAGAAATGTAAAGCTGCAATCTCCTGTTGTGTTAATGGGGCTTATTTGGCAGCTCCAGTATTTGAAAGTCATAGGGAACAATTGATCGCTTAAAGATTGGGGAAAAGTTCAAAATATTTTCTTTCACCTTTGAAAAATATCCTGATCACCTTTTGTTGTTAAAAAAAAAACGAAAGAAAGAAAGGATTTCAACACTTTTAAAGTGCTCATTTTATCAGATTTATTTTTTTCTTGCTTGTTTGCTAGGGATTTCTAGTAGCTAGTAAGAGGAAAACAACTATGGTCAACCACTCTTTCCCTAAATTCTTCCCCGAATCATCCTTTTCCCAGAGAATTCATTGATATATGAAATAGATTATTTCTCCCTATACCTAATTTTGAGCAGTTTCTAAGTGCTACCTAGGAGTCTTAAGTATTTAGATCAGTTATTTCATCTACACAATTTCTGGTCTCTGCATTCAATTCCATCATCAGAAAACTAATCAACAGATTATCTCAAGTTCCATAAAGGAATCATCTATTGAAACATCAAAATATTGAGAAGAGAGTGTGGTTATGGGGAAAGAACTGCTATGTCAACAATATTGATAAGCCTTTGGCACAGACATTTGTGTTCAGGAACCAAAGTATACCTGGTCAGTACAATGGTTTGGGTTTCAAAGTGTTTGTTTGGTGAACTGGTTGAAGTCATTTCTTTCTCAGCAGCCATGTCTATGCCCTGTATTCTGCCTTTGAAATGTACATACATTTTTTAAAAGATTTTATTTATTATTTTTATAGAGAGGGAAAGGGAGAGAGGCAGAGAGGGAGAGAGACATCAATGTATGGTTGCCTTTCACCTGCCTCCAGCTACAGACCTGGCTGGAGACCTGGCTTGCAACCTGGTTATGTGCCTTGACTGGGGAAATGAACCAGCGACCTTTGGGCTTGCAGACCAGCACCTATCCACTGAGCCACCAGCCAGGACTTGAATACATTTTTTATAGGCTTCATTGAGATACAATTCACACATGATACAATTCATCCAGTTAAATTATACAATTCAATAGTTTTCAGTATTATTCACAGATATGTACAACCTCACCACAGTTAGTTTTAGAACATATTCTTCACCTTAAAAAGCAACTTAAACCCCTTAGCTATCACTACTTATCCTGTCTTCCTCCCCAACCTTAAGCAACAACTAATCTGTTTTCTGTCTCTATGGAATTACCTATTCTGGGCCTTCCATATAAAAGAAGTTTTATAATATTTAGGATTTTATGTCTGGATTTTTTTTTTTTTTACTTAGCATGTTTTGAAGATTCACTTATGTAGCAGTCCTTTTTATGACTGAATAACATTTTTACTATATATGTATTTTTAATACTTTTGTCTGTTATAAATACATGTGCAAAATTTAGCAAAAAATTTAGGACTACAATTCAAATGTATAAAGCCCTTACCTAGCCACTAACAAAACCCTAAGTGGAATTTAGACAATCTACCATATATTTTTTTTATATTTTGTTATTCAGGTTTTGGGAACATGAGTTACATATAGCAATTCTCAGCTTTTAAATAGGTTTTTGGTCTTATGCAAATCTAATACTAATGTATATCACTTGGACACAGCATCTGTGGGTTTAAAATGCTTACTTAAAATGTAAGCATTTAAAACTCATATTCCTCTTATACTATAGCATTCTCTTCGATAGCTTGTATATGATTGAATTTTATTCTGTGTATTAATTAGTCATCAAGGACAATTGTCTCAAATTACAAATTCCGTACCGTTTCCAAATAACAGAATTAAGTCTTCTAAGGCCCAAATACTCATAATCATCCCATACATGTTTGCAAGTCTTTACAAGTTATTACTACCTACTAGTTTCAAATAATCTGCTAAACATTGACTATGCAACGCAAAAGTGAGCTATAGCATTTAGTAGACATAAATACAATTTCATCAGAAAAATTCAAAGCTTAATTTGAAATTATATTTAGTACAAAACCCAGTAATATAGAAAATATAAGAAATGTTTGATAATTAATCAAGGCAAACATTGTTATTGTAGGCTTATGGAGATATTAGTTGCCAGAAAGTTCATTTATTGATGCTTTATTTAGGGTAATTTAATGTCATTAAATGCTAGCAGACATTTTATCTTTAGGCCTAGGTAGGAATAATTATTAGGTTGGAAAAAAGTAGCTTTCATAATAACAAGAATGAAATCAAAAACATTTACACTCTCCCTTTGACCAAATTTTGTATAAATTCCATAAAGACAATCTTGTTATTTTTGCATTCTTTCTAAATGAAAACAATCAGATTATTATTCATTCAGAAAAACATACTCAGTAAGCCCCCACTGGGTACAAAGCACTGTGCTAAGAACTTTGGGGATGAGAGGATAGAATGAAACTAAACCAAGTTGAATTTGACATGATCTACCACATGGTTTCTTTCAGTCTACTAGGAGAGATCACAGAGGCCATCCACGTGCCATGAGCAGGACAGAAAATGAAAGTTCCATAATTAAGATTCTAGGTGCCTGTGGAACTCATAGGAGGAACTAGTTAGTATTCATAGAATACTTAACAATGAACTGAACTTAGACTGAAAGAGTTTACACTAGGAAGTGAACTTTCTGTAATGCACCAAACTTTAATATTTTAAGGATATCCCAAATTAGTTACAAGAAGCTTACATTCATGCTGATACAGTGAAAAGCAAGAATCCTGAAAATCAATGCACTTAACTTGTTGTGTATGTAAACTCAATATATCAAAGCATATCACAAAAGGCTAAAAAAAAAGAAGAAAAGAAAAAGGCATTTAGCAGAGCAAAAAGAAGCAACAGGCTGAGTGTCCTAACAAGAGGGCAAAGAAATTCTTTCTGGAGTTGATAGTCCCAGAAGAGAGAGTTGCCTTGGCCAGAGAGAAGCCCAGGGTTTTAGTAAAACTCATTACTAAAGCAATTAGTCAAAGACAAGCTCAAAGAAAACTGAGGTTCAGGTTTCCCATGGCTACAGTTGCATCTTACAGCAAAGAGAATCTTTGGTCACTTCTCACATGTGTTCCATACAGAAGTAACAACCTAAGCAGAGCAATAAAAATAAACCAGAGAAAGACTGAGTAGTTCACTTCGGCTTAAGCAAAGAATGTATGCATAGAAACAGTGGCTTAAGATGGAAAGAAAGGTTAATGGAGGCACTTGAATGCCAAGTTAAGGCTTTGGGCCTTTACGCTCAAGGAAATAAAGGCCTATTTTCAGTTTATGAGCAAGAAAATGGCACACACAGAACTCTAAATTCAGGAGGCTATTCTGATAGATGTGTGCAAGATGGATCAGGTAAGGATGCACATGTTATCAAGATATTCTTATGATAATCTGGGCCATATACCCAAGAGTGTCCTGGGAATACCTATCTTACAAATTAAACCTCAAGAAGTCCATGATCATAAGTTTGACCAATATCATGTTATATTCACTCCTTGAAGATTTAGTATGTGAATTAGCATATTAAACTTTCTGAGAAATCTCACTGTTAAAAACAATCTAATCAAAAACCAAAGATTGAGGAACTCGTCCAAATTAAAGGTGATTGACAAAACATGACAACTAAATAAATGTAATACTGGACCAAAGAAAAGACAATTATGGGATGGTTGTTGAAAACTGAATAAAGTCTATGGGTTAGGTAACATTATTGTACCAATGTTCATATCCTGGGTTTTATCATTGTACTGTGGCAATGTAAAGTGCTAACATTACAGGAAACTAGATGAAGAATGTACAGAAATTTTTCAATTTTTTTCAAATTTTCTGTAAATCTGAAGTTATTTCTAAATGAAACTAAAAAAATATTTTTAGTGGAAAACTAATTTTGAAATTAAGAATGGAAGTCAAAGGGTAGACAAAAAAAAAAAATAATTAACTGAGATCTAGCAAGTGACTGTGAGGAGAGGTGAAGGAGGTAAGAGGCCAAGAAAGGCATAAGTGTTTACATCCACACAACTGCTGGCAGAAAGACCTGGGTGGATGGAGAAAAAAATGAGTTTAGATTTAGACCCATAAGGAGCCTTGACTCCATTATTCCTCTTACCATTTTTCAGTTGCATATTTATTTTTAAAACCTAAGTACCTGTTGGTGATGAAGAACTGTCCTCTCCTGTTCTTTCAATCAATATAGCCTCCCCAGTGCGATAAATAGCTGAGAAAGGAAAGTTTGAGACAAAATGTGAAGAGCTCTTTCATTGAAAACTTGGTTACATAAAATTCCACCAAATATGTACAAAAATAATCAGGAAGTCATGCAGACAATTAAACATTAACAATTAAAATCTTCATGATATATAAAAACTTTTAATTGGCTAAAGTAATCTAAATAAACAGAAAACTTTCTTGTAAAGATTGGCTGTAAATGACTTTAGAGCCAATGATAATAATTTTTTTTTATTATAATTTACATTACTGGGTATAGACTACATGGCTGGCATGTTCCTTTGAAGTGCTTAATGCAAGCTAGGCTTTATTATGCTAATTTGCATATGAAGAAACTGGAACATAAAATATCTTGTCCAAAGTCCCGTGGTCAGTGATCAAGAAGAGGCATCAAACTTGGTCTGATATATGAATCCCAAAACTACTATGTCTATTGAGGATACTTTGTTAATACACAATACAAAAAGTAAGATTGATATAAATATGTCTTCTGTATATGGTTTGGAAAGATATTAAAGTTACAAAAAGTCAATCTGCAATTTTATTTCATATAAATCAAAATCTTCAAATGTGAGATTTCTCTGTCCCACGTAAACTGGACAGAGGAAACAAATTCTATTCCAAATTATTCCCATAAATGAAGCAAATCATCAGAACAAATCCAACCTCCTAGATAATTCTTTTAGGCAGGGCTTTGGAAGAACTTTCTATGATTACACATGAGCATGAAACTATGCCAGGTCTGGGACTGTATGAACACAAATAGGGAAATCAGAGAATGAGATTCAAATTTATAGAAAAGCTTCAGTCTCTGAACTTGGAACCCTTCTCAACCTTCCATGCAGATTTCAAGTTTCACATTCTCAATGCCTGCTCTTTTTAATAAAATAAAATTCAAATATTTCAAGAAAAAATGCATTGTTTAAATAATGATTATTGTCCGTGATTTTAAAATATTCAAAATATTTTTATTGAAAAGATGTGGGAACCATTGATAAATTGACATTTTAATTGAAATTTCCTTTAATTCAGAATATTGACACTCTGGGGAAAAAAAACATTATCTATCTGTCCAAAATAGACTCTTCTTACATTCCTTATTGTTTCATCACTAATCTCAAGAATCCACATTTTACTCTAGTGATTGAATAGAAATTTGCCTTGCCCAGGGAAAGTTAAGTATGACAGGTTAATGCCAGGCACTAATTAGAGCTTTCCTGTGTGTGGACACAATAATATGCCCTGATTAACCAGACAAATAACTTAAAAAGTAATAAATTGTGTGGTGATTAATGTAATTCAAAATATCAATGAATGCCAAGGCACTTCAGTGCCCTTTTAGTTCTCACATTTGTCTTGTTTCAGTTCCTATCAATATCCACATAATATCCAAAACATTCAGCTACATGATGCCCAAAACATTCAATTAGTTTAATTTATTCAGCCCAGCTTATTCAAGATAAAAATATTCACCAACAAATTGACAAGCTAGTTTTTCCAAAACAATCAAAAACAGTTCAGCCTAAGAAAGCTTTATAAATAATCTACAAAGCCAGTGCTTCCACCTTATCTCATGATTCCTTCAAAAAGCTTTTATTCTGCTTCCTTCCACTTAAAAAATAATCATCTTTAACATCCTATAGGTTTTCTCTTACCCTGGTGCATAGAACCTTATCTGTGTTATCAAATCCAAATTTCTAAAATATTATTGTCTTTAGCCTAGTGAATTAAAAGTTAAAGTCATTCCTTTAAACAATTTAGAGACCAGTCATCCTCTAAAAATCCTACTAATTTACACCACAAAGCAAGTAAGCACTGACCTCCCCAATGACCTTTCTCTATGTGATAGATAAATCCTAAGGAACCCCCAATAATTCTCTCCCTGTAGTATTTATGCCTTTGTATAGTTTCCTTCCCTTGAGTGTGGGCAGCACCTGAGGCCTGCCTCTAACCAATGTAACATGACAAAGCTAATGAGATGTCAGTTTCATGATACATTACATTCTATGACAAAAGTGATGAGATCTCACTCCCATGATTATGTATATTATATCAAACTGAGTGGCTGCTCATGTTCAGGAGAGAATCAAGGGGCACAAGCTCTCTAAATATATCTCTGTCTAGGTGACTTCACATATGTGAAAGAAAGATCAGAGGGCACAAATTTGAAAACTCTGGGGAGATTTGAAAATTCCCTAAATTTTGAATGTACTCCACAGCTCACACATAGAAGTGTTAACAGAAGATAGATGATTACTAGTGTTAGGTACTTAAGCAAACATCTAATCATTGACCAACCAATAGGCTATGCAGATACAGTGGTATACCCTAGGATCCCAGAATGAAAAATAAGATAGGATTTTAAAAATTGAGCAAAGGCATTAAAAGCTACATATTAAGATTAATCCCAGACCAGTTATTTAAAACAAAACAAAACAGCCTTCAGATGGAAGTAAGAGTTTCAATTATATTTATTACCTAAAATGTACAGTTTTCAAAAACAAAAACAAAAAAAGTAGGGCATACAAAGAAACAGAAAAATGTGACCCAAACTCCAGGGGAAATTATCTCTGAGTAGGCTTGGATATAATTAGCAGACAAAGACTTTGAAGCATTAATTATAAAAATGTTCAAAATGAAAAGAAATCATGTTTTAATTATTAAAAAATATGTGGTGGCAATGATTCAACAAGAAAAAGTTTCAAGGAAACAGATTATACAAAGAACCAAATAGATATTCAATAATTGAAAATTAAAACAACAAATGAAAAGTTCACTAAATGTGTTTAATCTGAGATTTGCAATGTCAATGTTAAGCTTGAAGAAAAATATAAATTTATCCAGTCTCTCATGGACAGAGGGGGAAATTTTGAAGAAAAATGGACATCTGGAGACAACATAATATAAATGTTACTAGGACCTGAAAAGAAAATATGAGAGAAATAGTGGCAAATTTTTAAAAAATAATAATGACCCACACTTCTCAAATTAAATTTTAAAAATTGACCTACATGTTCAAGAAGCTTAACAAACCCCAAGCAGGATAAACAGTGAACAAGAATATCCACACTTAAATGCATCATAGTCAAACTGCTGAAAGCCAAAGTCCTGAAAGCAATAAAAGAGAAACCACTCATCACATACAGAGAAATCAATAAAATTAACAGCTGACCTCCCATCAGGAGCAATGGAGTCCAAAAGGCAATGAGATGGTGTATTTAAAGTGCTAAAAGAGCCCTGATCAGCATGGCTCAGTTGGTTGGGTATCACCCCATAATGCAAAAAGTCTGATTCCTGGTCAGGATGCATGCCTGGGTTGTAGGTTTGGTCCCCAATTCAGCAAGTGTATGAGAGTAAACTGATCTATATTTCTCACATCGATGTTTCTCTCTCTCTCTTTCTCCCTACCTTCTTCCCCTCTCTCTAAAACTAAAGTAAATAAAAGATTGTAATAAATAAAGATTGTAAGATAGATTAAATAAATAAATAAAGTACTGAAAGAAAAAAATATCAACTAAGAATTCTATTTCCAACAAAACAAAAGTGAAAATGAAAATAAAAGAAATGCATTCTCAAAAAAGACTGAAAAAATTTGTTGCTAGCAGACATACCTTACAAGAGATGCTAAAGGAAATTCTTCAGACTAAAAGAAAATAACAACAAACACTAGCTAGAATTTAAAGGAAGAAATGAAGAGCATTGGAAGTGATAAATATGTGGATAAATGTAAAAGACTGCCTAAATGTAGTTCTTCTCTTCTCCTAATTTATTTTTAAAAACATAAGATTGTATAAAATAATAATTATAACATTATATTGTTAGGTGTCTAGGATATGTCCATGTAAAATGTATGATAATAATAGCAGAAAAGAGGAAAATGGAAATATAGCTATATGGGAGCAAAGTTTCTGTTGTTTACCAGATTCAAGCCAATATTAACCTGAAGGTTAAATAGACCATGGTAAGTAAAGATGAATGTTGTAATCCTTATAAGAACCGCAAAGACAATTACTTTTACAACATAGTCAAAAAGTCAACAGACAAATTTGGATAGTACAAAAACAATAAATGAATAAAATATTTTATTTTAACACAAAAGGTCATAAGAGGGAAAAAAGAAATATGATGACATTAAACATATGGAATAATGGAAAAATTGCATATGTAAATCCAAATGTGTGAATAATTATAGTAAATGTGAATGGATAAAACACTAATAATCAGTTGATTAAGTTTTTTCTTAAAGGAAAAAGACCTAACTGTATGCTATCTTAGAGGGACATACTTCTAATTAAAAGACAAATTAGTTGAAAATAATAAGAGAAAAAGATAGTCCATTCAAATAGTAACAATAATAGAGCTATAGTTAATATCAGAAAGAGACTATAAGAAATACAATTAGTATGAACGAGTTTTGTAATGTTGAAGAGATCAATAAATTGAGTCAATATATGCACACTTAACAACAGAACACAAAATACATATGTAAAAACATATGAAAGAATTGAAAAAATAGAAAGTTTTAAAATAAAGTCAGATATTTTAATACCTTACTCAAAACTAATTGTCAAATAAACAGAGAATTGGCAATTGCAGAAGACCAGCACAACTTTACCTAACCGACATGTATCAGCACTCCAGCAGTATACACGGTCTTTTCAAGAGCACATGGAACATTTTTCAACATAGACCATATGGTAGGCCATAAAACAAGTCTCAATTGAAATTTTTCAAAATATGTTTTCTGAACATCAAATAATTGAACAAAATGGAAACAAATACATAAAATATCATAAATTGTGATACATAGCCAGCAGTTTTTAGAGAGAAGTTTACAGCTACAAGTGGACACAGCAACAATTTAAAACATTTTTTTAATTAATTTATTTTTCTATTCCAGTTGTCTCATTTTCCCCCATTGCTCTCCCCTGCCCCAGCAACCCCA
The DNA here is from genome assembly GCA_004026585.1 of Noctilio leporinus. NCBI lineage: Eukaryota > Metazoa > Chordata > Mammalia > Chiroptera > Noctilionidae > Noctilio > Noctilio leporinus. The sequence goes on from PVIW01000972.1 coordinate 142,040, forward strand.
TCCCCTCTCCCACAGTCAGTCCCCACCCTGTTGTCCATGTCCATGGGTTATTTATACTAGCTCCTTGACTAACCCCTTCACCTTCTTTCCCCCCTTCTGCCCCTCCCCCCTCACCTATGGCCAGTCTGTTCCTTGTTTTAAAACATTTTTAAGCAATTTAAGTATTCATTTTCATAAACTAGAAAAAGAAGAGAAAACTACTCCAAAGCAAGCAAAAGTAAGTCAATAACAAAGATCAAAGCATAAAAAAAGAAATAATAATTAAAAAAACAATAAAGAAAGCCAATATAACCAAAGGTTGGTGCTTTAAAAAATCTACAAAATTGATAAACCATTAGCTATATTCACTAGGAGAAAAATAAAAGAATGGGTAAATTACAAAAGTCAGAAATTTTAAAAAAGATATATCTCTTTTAACATTATAGAAATTAAAAGAATTGAAAGAAAATACAATGGATAATTTTATGGAAACAATTCAGATAACTTACATAAAATGTTCAAAATACAAAACTGACTGAAGAAGATCTAATCTGAATAGGCCAACCAAGAGGGAATAAATAAAATAAATTAGTAATTTAAAATCTCCCAATCTGGGATTAGGCCTAAACAGCCTCACTGGTAAATTCTATAAAATATTTTTAAAATACATAATACCAATCTTTCACAAAATTTTTTCAGAAAATGAAATAGAAAGAAGCACTCCCTTTCTGTTCTATTAGTACTACTGAGACACCAAAAACCACACAAAGATATCACAAAAAGAAAAAAGAAAAGAAAACTGCCAATCAACATATCCTATGAACAGACACATAAATCCTCATTAAATATTGGCATGTTGAATTCAACAAGATATAAAAATATTGTTTTCAAATAAAAAAGTGAGATATGCACTTCCCATCTACTAATGTGGTTATATTTTCTTTAAAAGACACAATAATAAACACTGGTGAAGATAGGAAGAAACTGGAACTCCTCGTACATACTGGTAGAACTGTAAATGGTGCAGCTGCTCGAAAATCAGATAGTTTCTCATACAATAAAAAATAATGTTTCTATATAAACCCACAATTTTCACTTTAGGTAAATATCAAAAAAAGAATACATACATCCACACAAAATGTTCCTAACAGCTTACTTATAATAGCCAAAAAATAGAAACAACTATAATATCCATTAACCTGTGAATTTTATACAATACAATGGAAAATTATTCATCTCTAAAAAGGAATGAAGTAATGGCACATGCTTCAGCATGGACATATCTCAAAAACATTATGCTAAGTTTAAGAAGCCAGTTGAAGACCACATATTATATGATTTTATTTACAGAAATTGTCATCATAAACAAATTTAAAGAGATAGAAAGTAGATTAGGGGTCTCTCAGGTCATGGGAGGATGAAGAGAAAGGGAATGGAAGTAATTATTAATGGAATAAAGTGAATGTTCTGAAATTAGATTGTGGTGATGTTTGCACATGTCTGTGGTCACATACTACAAATCACTAAATTGTATACTTTAAATGGAGGAATTTTATGCTACATGGATTATCCCAGGAATGCAGTTAGTTAATACCCAAAATTTTACTCTTTCCCTATTTTTTTCTACTAAAATTAACTGCAATAAATAGAGATAATATCAGTTTTTTCTAAATTTCCAGCGGCAATATTGTCATTCCTCTTTTTTCCTCCTTGAATTTAAAATCAAAAAAATGATACAGAAAACAGATGAAGGTAAATCAGAATGTAAGATTCACTTCTTCTAAATCCAACTGAAGATCATGGCTTTTGATAGGCAACTAAGTGTGCTTTCTAATCCCAGTTCCTGAAACAGGCACTCTCAGAGCTGGTCAGCCAGGCCTCCCTCCCTGTGGGGCCAGTACCAAAATAAGTGGCGGAAAGCACACAGTGCATGCTTTCTAAGGCAGGCTGGCTCTGTTATTCCCACCTCCACACTCCTCCCCCAAATAAGAGAAAAACCCTGAACTCAAGTGCCCCTAAAACTCACTAGAAAATATATTTCATCCCTCCAAATGTATGGAGGGATGGAAATTGGTGCTACACAAGGAATGGAAATAGGTGCTACAAATTCAAGTAGTTTTGCTGAGCTACATAACATTTGACATGAAAATCATAATTAAAATTTCCTATTTTTATAACGAAATGTTTGTAGAATGAAAGAATGATTAAGAATAATTGCATTTAATGGTGTGGTACTGAATTGTTTTTATCCTCCCTGACATACTTGTTTAAGTACCCTCCGTTTTTGTATATTGATGGACTGGCAGCTTGGAGGTGATTAGGAATTTGCAATAAAACCCTGTCTCATCCCAACATCACTAAGAGGTGGCCCCTGCTGCCTGGGCTGGGAGGTGTTAAATGTGATCACAGAGAGTGGCCAAGTTCTGCTTCACTACTCATCAACTCATATAGAAGGATGCATGTTGAGTTACTTATTTAAAGATATATAATCTTTGCTACTGGATCCTATTGGAATCCATTCCACCCTCATCATATCAGTGGTAGAATGAGACATCCAAGAGGCCTGCCCCAAAAGTATCGAGCCAATGTCAATATAATTAAAACAGTTTGAGCAGTTGATACTTTTGGGACATACCCATACTTGGATTGGAATTCCAGCTCTAACATAGCCTGAGCAAACTTTTCAAAAGTTTCTGCCCTTCATATTGCAAGGCTTGAAGACTGTACATATAAGGAACTAAGCACTGTGATTAGCACATAATATGCATTCAATAAATTTCAGTAAATAATAATGATGTCACAAGCACCAACATGCTTGTACAGATAAATTAGCTCAACATTACAAGATGTATGGAGCTCCTCTGAGAAAAGTGCTACATAACTGTAGACATTGCATATATATTATAAATCAAAGGTGCTGCCTCTTTCTGGCAACAAAGAAATAATTAGTTATAGATAGCAAATAAAATTTTCTGTTATAGTGAAAACATCAAGAGATTAACAGCATACTATACATCCCAGCACTTACGAGATAGCTAACATATTTTCCAAGCAAATGTTTGCAAAAGTTTTTTAAAAATTTTAAATTAAAAAACACCATCATGAGTGATTCAGGGAACAGTAACAGAAAGACACACAAAAAAGAGAATAGGTTGTGTAATTTCATTCTGCCCAACAGTTAGATAAGCAGCCAGCAGTTTTGCATTAGAATGCATTCGGCTCTCCCATTTACAATAGACTGGTAATCCTATAAATATTTATTGCTGAACTAAAGAAAGAGGCAAAAACTCTTACCTTTTGAGAAAGATCTGTAACCCAGTGAAGTATGAAACCCTGATGATTTGGTTACTTTTTAATATGTTAAAGGCTAGACTGCCCTTGGCACATAGGAACACTGAATGCAGACCAGTGGGAGACACACTCCCACAGGGTGATTGTGAACATATGCTTCAGGCAGCAAGCTCTCAGTCCCACAGCTGCTCTCTACCCCAATTTAAGCAGGACAATGTGGAAGCCATGGATTAGCAGATTCAACCTCCAATTGTTGGGAATAGGAATCAATCCCATATGAATAGCCTAGCATAGGAACAGAAGAAGAAAGAAGCAAGGGCAGGGCGCTTTGCTTGAGATGATGTTGTGTGTGTGTACATTACCTATTGTTAATTCTCCACTGTAGCTTGGAGGAAATGAACTGACACTTTCTTTGAAAGGGATGGCATCACTTAAACAATAAATATATTTTACTTCTAATTCTATATGCTGTAATTGTTGAATAAATACAAATAAAAAATATATCACTGATGAATTTGCAGATCTTTCCATATCCTGTCCATTCCCCAGAAAATTTAGGCTTCTAATAATAAAGCACAAAAATAAAAAGACCAAATCTATGGTCACTAAACATGATACTTAATTCTGGACTTCTTTTGCAACCAGAACAAAGAGGAAACCATGTGAATAAATACTGCCATCCTCTCATTTTAAAAAGTTAGGGTACTCTCTTAGAACTGTACATCAATAAGCCATTTCTTTTTCTTGCTCTGTTCGGTAGGATGGGTACCAATAGGTAGTGAAAATGGGTTCATTGTCTTCATGTGTGCATATATGTGGTATATATGTGTGTGTAGTACATGAACATTTTTATTAACAGCTGATGTGAAAACTCAAAAGCTACTTATGAACTTGAAAATTGGGATGTTTAATGAAGGAATTCTATAAAAGGAAAATAATTCTCTCTTAGGCATCTGCTCTATGTCTAATACCTTTCCAGACACAGAGGATACTCAGAGAACAAGACACAGCTATTGTGAAAGACAAGTAATTGCAACTCTGATGAATGGTACATAATTGAGGATGCATATACTTGTCACCAAGAGCAAATAGATTCTACCTGTCCCTAGTTAACCAGAACATTGATTTCTGCCTAAGTATGTGATAGTTAAGATTACAGGTTCTGTACCAGAATGCCTAGGTTTGGACCCTAGGCAACAATTAGCCTATATAACCAATAATTAGCTCTATAACCTCAGCCAAGTTCCTTAGACCCTCTATATTCCAGGCCCCTCATCATTAAAATAAGGATACTAGTAATTATGCTATTGTGAGGATTAAAATGCAGACTCTTCTCAAGGCAGTCACATGATTCCAAGAACATGCTAGCAAAAGCTGTGCTGTCTCTTGAGTCCTAGTCTTAGAATTTTTTTTAAAGAGTTTATTTATTATTTTGAGAGAGAGGGGAAGGGAGAAAGGCAGAGAGGGAGAGCATCAATGTATGGTTGCCTTTCACCTGCCTCCAGCCACAGACCTGGCTGGAGACCTGGCTTGCAACCTGGTTATGTGCCCTGGCTGGGAATCTAACCAGTGACCTTTGGGTTCGCAGGCTGGTACCTTATCCACTGAGCCAGGGCTTAGAATTTTTTTTAACTTCGCTTCTGTAGCATTCCACTAGTCAAAGCTAGTCACAACAACAAACCAGATTCAAGGGATGGGGAAATAAATTCCACTTCTCAATAAAAGGAGTTGCAAAGTACTGTGGAATTTTTACAAACTTCCACTTGGCAGTTGGTGTGCAAAGACCGTTTAGAATGTAGAATGAGTAGATGTAAGTGTTTGTTTGGATGTCAGAAAAGAAAAAAAAAGAAAGAAAGAAAGAAAGAAAGGAAGGAACCAACAGTGACACCAAATTTTCTGTCTTGAGCCACCCAGTGGATATTTTTGCAAATCAGTTGGTACTGATTTGGGAATCAGCCCACAATTTCAACTACAGCTTTAAAATTGTAGGGTTTTTCAAAGGTACAAACCAAAAACTCAAAGCTTTTGAGAATCATAATCCTTGATGTTATTTAAATATTGTTGAATTGCTTTGCTTCTGTATCTCAGGGCTAAAAAAATATTCTTTGGTGTGCAGACCAATATCTATTACTTATTCTAGGTCCATTAGAGTGAACCTTACATATACCCTGATTTTGCCAATTATTTTGTTGTTTATGAACAAAACATGAATGTTTGACTTTCTAGGAAATAGATAAAACAAAACTATAAGTGAATGATTCTTGGTACTCTCCTTATGTCCCCAGTTTCCTAGCAATCGCAGTGGAAAATCTGTTGATACCTCTGTTGATACACTTTAGGAACATCCCTAAAGTGTAATGAGCCCATTTCTCATATATGAGAATTAGCTCATTCTAAGTAGGCATTTTGAATTTCACTTATATGAGAATTGATTGACAGCTTCTCTATGAGAAAACTAATGTCTATACTTATAACACAAATTCCAGAAAAATTAAGAGCATTACCTTATCAAATAGCTTCCCTGTCTTTCTTTCTCCACCTCCACAACCACTGTCTTAATTTAGACTCTGAACAGTTACTTAACAGCTCTTCCCACTGGTTGTATCTCCATCTTTGTGCTCTTCTCTACATGTTTTTAATGCAAATCACATTATTAATTTCTCTACTTTAAAAAAGTCAATGTCTCTGGGGAGGAGGACAGAGGGGAGCAAAAAGGGGATGGATGTAATACAACAACAATACAATTTTTTTAAAAAGTCAATGTCTCTATAGAGTCCACATCAAACCAATATTTTCAATAGATTTCAGAATAAATTAACAAATTAATTTATTTTTATTTCTATAATAGTTGAAATACAACATCATAGTACAATATAGTGATTTCAAGACTATATTTCTGGCCCTGGCCATGTGGCTCAGTTGGTTGGAGCATTGTCCCGTACAACAGAGGGTTGCAGGTTGGGTTCCTGGTCAGGGCAGATACCTAGGTTTTGCATTTCATCCCCTAGTTAGAGTGCGTGTGGGAGGCAACTGATCACCATTTCTCTCTCACATCAACTTTTCTCTCTCTCTCCCTCTTCTTCTCTCTCTAGAAATCAATAAAACATATCCTTGGGTAAGGATTAAAGTAAGAAAATGATAAAATTTTTAATATAAAATATTTTTAAATTATATTCCTTACAATGTGTTCACCAAAATAAATGTAGTAACTGTCATCTACAGTTATTGTGACATGGAATATTTCCCTATGCTGTATTTTACACCTCTGTGACTTGCTTATGTTAAAATTGACAGATTCTAACCCTATAAGAGGACCCTAATGAACAAAACAAACAAATAGCAAAATAGAACCAGAAACATGGAAACAAGGAACAGACTGACAGCGACCAGAGGGGTAGTGGAAGGGGAATAAGGGGGAAGGGTCTATTCAAGGAATATGTATAAATGACCCATGGACATGGACAACAAGGTAGGGATTTAACAGATTAACTCAAACTATTCAGAAAAGAAAGAAAGGATGCATTTAAAAGGAAATTGAGTTTTATTCCAAAGGCCAGACTATATACATTTTCTTGGCTATAATTCAAGCATCATGTTCAACAATTATCTGAATGGAAATATTGGATGTAAGTTGTGTCCACTGTCTTAAATCTCAAAGTACTATTTTTTTCTGAGCAATTTCATCCCACATGTAAATGATGGGTAATAATATCTGTGTTGTTACCATATGATGAGTACCTTTCAAATTTTGAATTTTTGAGGTGTTTGGGATCATCTTCTGAAATCCAAGATGTCTAAAATTAATTAAAAGCACATATATACCAAGTACTGACTTGTGCCAGAGATGGAAAATATTAAAACCTTGGTCCTTGCTCTCAAGGACCTCATGGCATTTAGGTAACCTTTTTAGACAGAAATTAACAGGTAGCAGTAACTTAGTGTGCTACGTACTAACGTAAAAGGACTAGGTAGACAAGAAACTGGGAATGAAGAGGCTATTGCTCAAACCTGGTAAAATCAGGGAATGTTTCACAAACGAGCTGTCGTTTTAAATAAATCTTGAAAAATAAAAAGAAATTTACAGGTAGATAACTTGGGGACTGGCACTCTGGTCAGAGAAAAGAGCATACAGGATTTTACGGAGACATAAAGTGTGTGGTTTGGGGAAGTATAATGACACAGCCACACTTTTTATTTGTTTGCTTTTGAATAATCTTATTAAATGAATGCTACATCTTCATTATAAATCTTCACAATCTGTATATATCACCTTAATAAAGTTAGTCTGTCCTATTTACTGCTAATTTGGGGGTGGGGAAGATTGGACAGGAAAGATGGCATATGGCGAGGAGAGACTTAAAGGTGCTGAACCCCCTGTTCTATATGCATGGCCCAGATGGCACACAAAGAGCACGACAGCAGGTTGAACCACATGAAACTGATATGTCTGTAGGTCAAAAGAATCAAATAGTGGAATTTTAGAGATTCAAACCACTAAAATTCATCTGTGAATTCTTAAGCTATCTTCAACTCTGGCATTTTAAAGTGAGGTTGTCTATCCTGACACATTTGCTTGGGATAAAAATAAGGCTGCTTAACATTTTTCAGGTAAAGGATAGTATATGGAAGGCAAACATAAATAGCTCTTCCAACCAAAAGTCCCAGAGCAAGAACTGGACCCAACTGAACACCAAGGAAAATAAATAGAAATGGCCTCCAATCTGCCCTTTCCAAGGCTTTTATTCTGTTGATCTATTCCACTTCTCCTTGTCTATCCATTGACTTCCTTGACTTCCTCTTGGTATCCCCTCCATCATGCCTTCCACTTATTACAGACAAGGCATCCCAACCCTTCAGCCTCAACTTTCTCCATCAACTGAGAATGTGCACCCATGTGTTGACATCCTGTAAGGGTCAATCTGATTGGCCCAATTCATCTTTGGGTGCTCAGCTCTAGGTCACAGGCCAGTTTTGTAAGCTGACCATATTTCTTTGGATCCACTACTCACCACCAGGTTGATTTTGATTATCGGGGATATAGGAATAGCATGGCTACTTAGTGATAAGCCGCATGGGTCAGGTCGCTTCCCACAAAAGAGGATGTGACAGGTAGGCTCTCTTACCTCAGAAAGGTTAGGAGAAGAGCCTCTGAGCAGGTTCTGGAGGTCTGAGAGGTCCTAACCTCTAACATTTTATTTACAGCTCTAAGATTATCTGAGAAATGTGTGTTTAATATCATTATCCAGAATACCCCTAATCCTCATCAAATTTGACATTTCTGGGTTAAATAATTTCTATCATTGCTCGACTTTGAGCCCAAAGGAGAGAAAAATCTCTAATTACGTAGCAACAACATGATGCCCTGTCTTATTATATGTACCTATATTAGACACACTTGAGATCTGCTTTATGGTTTTGTAAAGTAAAAAGTCTCTCTTACAATGCCAGTAGCTACTAGGAAGGCAAGTGAGCTGCAGAGCTAACAGTAGCTTCTTATTATCTTTATGTCATTTTTTGCCACCATTAGTAGCCTTTGCACATGGAACATGTTATTTCTCTGCAGCAATAAATGGCCTCGTAATGAAGTGATTATGTTAACATGTGTAGATTCTGGTCTGGCTTCAATAAATATCAAATAGAGCATGAGACAAATGTCATAGCAAATTTTTTTCATTTCCCATGTGGTGTATAAGTACAAGAAAAATCTATTCGACTGTCACTAATAAGCACTCAATAAATGAAATGTCATCAGGCATAATCAGAACTTGGTATCAACTTTTACAAAATAGTCATAAACCCTGAAGCTACTCTCAGAAAAATCTATAGTCTCCTCCCTTGACGAAGATACCTAAACTACCACTCTCATATCTATTAAATTGTTCCTTGACCTGAGGAGCTGAGAAAGGAAATTGAAAGGTTGTAAGCAGGAGAATGAGAGGTCTCTTAGCCTCAGTTTCTTTCCTCTTCATCTCCTACATTTTTTATTTATTTGGGGGAGAGTTGCCAGTAATATGAGATTTCTTGACAGTTGCCTACATCCCTAAGATACTGTATATAATATCTTTCTCCAGCCTTGAAGAAGAGTCTAACTTGGTGGAAATGCAGGCTAAGTCCCCAACACAGTGGTGCCTGACCTTTGATTGAAATTTCTGTTTAGTAATTGCATTTTAAAATATGTGTGTGCTATGTGTGTGTATGAGTTCACCCCTGAAATGCATGATTCCTTATAAATCCACCAAATGTCCAATTCCCATCCAAGCCTCCCAATCTTTCAAAGACCATTTCAAAAAGTACATTAGTCTGGGCAACAAGGTGACAGTCTTTAATTCTTCACCTTTAGTTTGAAGCTCACCAAATTAGAAGTTACTGGTGGACAACAGTTCCTACCTCCAGTCTCAGCAGAGTGGAAAAAACTGCATGATTTGACTGAGTTACCCCCATGCAAACGCACACAGGATGCTTAGCATTTATCCAAGAGCAGAGAGCCCATCTGAAATCCTCACATTAGGCTAATGATGCCTAACATATCCAGGGATCTGGACTTGCAGAGAATGTTGTCTCTTACCACTCAAATCCCAAAGGATTAGTTCAGCCAAAGCCCCAATCCCAGCCTATCTTATACCGTGCAGAAAACAGGTATGTTTAGGTTACCGAGCACTATGTAATTTAATTTAGTAGAAAGGAAGCATCACTTCTACGATGAGAGAAAATTAGTTCTTATTTTGCACATACATGCCCACGAATACACATACATACACACTAACACAGACGTTGAACCTAACAAGAATAGAAAGGCATTGCTCTGGAGAGGCTGTCATTCTAAAAGCAATCCATTAGCACTTTAATTGTCACTTTATCCTAACATGCTGGGCACCCCCAACAAAGGAAGAGTTTATCTCAAAAGTTTACTTGGGGTTGTTTAGAATACGTTACTCTCCGATGCAATTTGTTTAGAGATAGGAAGCTCCACATTGGTATAACAGGAGTTGGATGAAAATATTTTCTACCTATTGTTTTTTTTTTATAGTTTTCATTTGACTTTCTTTTTAATTTATTCTCTGGAACAGGCACAATGTTTTCTTTCACAGAAGGATCCCTCCTTAGGAGGCTTAAAACTCTTTCCTTATCAAAAATCACTTTTATAGCCAACAACAGCATGCTAAATGGATTTTCCAGGTGCAAAATCTTAAATGAGTGGGCCTTCTTGTCAAGAAAGTACAGCTTACAAATAAAAAATGGTGAAATCAGTATAATAGAATCCTTGGTCAAAGGTAAATTTAGTAACAGGCATTTTAAGGAAATTTGTAGACATGTAAGTTAGATAACGAATGGTTCTATCAAAATGACAGATTGTGACCACTTAAAACAGTCAGGCAAAGGACCTGAATAGACACTTCTCCAAAGAGGACATACAGATGGCCAATAGACATATGAAAAGATGCCCAATATTGCTAATCAGCAGAGAAATGCAAATTAAACCCACAATTAGATTTCATCTCACACCTGTCAGAATGGCTATCATAATGAATCAACAAATAACCAAGTCCTAGTGAGGATGCAGATTGGTGCAACCACTGTGGAAAGCAGTGTGGCATCATCTCAAAAAATTAAAAATGGAACTGCCTTATGACCCAGCAATTCCACTTCTGGGAATTTATCCAAAACACCCCTATATTCATTGAAGCATTATTTATAATCATAATGGAAGCAACCCAAGTGTCTATCAAAAGACAAATGGATAAAACAACTACGGGACATTTACACAATAGAATACTATTCAGATGTAGTAGTAGGAGCTGTAGTAGTAGTAGTAGTAGTAGTAGTAGTAGTAGTAGTAGTAGAAAGAGGAGGAAAAAAAAAGAAGAGGAGGAGGAGAAGAGGGAGGAGAAGGAGAAGAAGAAAATTGTAGGATTGGTGACAGCATGAATGGAACTGGAGAACATTATGCCAAGTGAAAAAAGCCAGTTGGAGAAAGACAAATGCCATATGATTTCATTCACATTGGAATCTAATGAACAAATTGAATTAATAAGCAAAATAGAGATAGACTCATAGGCAGAGAGCAGACTGACATCTCTGGTGGAAAGGTTAAGGAACTGAGGGATCAAGCAAAAAGAAAATATTCCTCATGGACACTACTAACTAGGGTATAAGAACTGGACTCTAATGCCTTAGAAGAGATGGGCAGGGCCCCATAGCCTAGGAGACAAGGCAGGTGACCACATGGGGACGCAGGAAGACCAGGCAGCTGCCAGGGATGATTGGAGATCCAGTAGAACATGAGGGCCTAATTAGTAGAACTGCTTCAAGTTCAAAATTAGAGCTGGTGAAATTTTGCTTTCCTCAAATTTAACTTGGTCTGGGGATGGGATGAGGCAGAATATGGTATGTCTAGAGGACAGAATATGTAATGGAGGAGGAATGTCACTCTGCAGCACATTTCCTACTTAAGTAAAATGGACCATACACAAAACTAGGTTATTATTTGATATTCACCAGAAATTGATTTTTGCAACTACACATCTACATACAGAAGGGAGTTTGTGTGAGGCCCTCTGCTAGATTCTGTTTGTAATGTGAAGGAGTCTAATCCAGTGATTAAAATAGCTAGGACTATGAATTAAGGCCAAAGTTCACTCAACAAAGGCCAAGCCTACCATTCTGCCACTGAGATATTGTGATGGAAACTTTAATGTCAAATTTTATTGTATAATCTCAGGTCTGTTTTTTTAAAAAAGTCCTAATAAACTGTACTGAAAATCATGACTTCAATCAAAAGACATGCAGTGTTGGACCTTCCATTAATTTTCTCTACCATAAATTCACTAAAGAGAATTCCAGAAAAGGTCCCCTAATTCTTTCAAAAACCATCAGAAACCAATGTTCTGATTGTCCATACTAAACCAAGGAGAACTTGCTCTGTGGGCTACTGCCGGGCCCCTAAAGGATGGAGGGAATGTTGCCAAATGGAGAACTGCTGACAAGCAATGTGGTACAGATTACACTATATAAATTTACCACTGAAACTTTCCCCAAAGAACCTATTATACTTCCACTCCTTTATAATTCTAGTATTTATTTTAACTTATTTACAACAAAGGAGAGATTTTGTTGATTTGTATACACATGGTCTTAAACAGTTATAGTTTTTGGATATTTATTATAATATATTTTAAATTAATAGAAACTAATATAACAGACACCCTTGTACCAAGATACAACAAAAGTAAACATCTTGTCATTTTTGTTATAGGTATTTTAAATGTTTTTAAATTTACTTTTAGAGAGAGGGGAAGGGAGGGAGAAAGTGAGGAAAAGAGACATCAATCTGTTGCCTCTTGCACGTCCCCAACTGGGGACCTGGCCTGCAACCCAGGCATGTGCCCTTACAAAGAATTGAACCATTAACATTTTGGTTTGTGGGATGATGCACAACTCACTGAGCCACACCGGTCAGGCATTATGTATTTTTAAAGAAAACTTTATTGATGCCACTGATGCACCCTTGCACCATGCTTTCTTCAACCTTCATCAGAAGCAGTCATTATCTTAATGTTGATGAGCATCCTTTCCTTCATGTCTTTATCTAAACAATGAATATAGAATTACAACATTAAATGATAGACTTTTAAATTTTCTTTTTATTTGTTTTCTTTTTGTTTGTTTGTTTTTTGTTTTTAGTCCTTATAATGGTCTATCTCAGAAGCCAGATCTGTATTATGATTTTTCAACAGAAATTCAGGTTTGGGTAAAATTTCTTTTACTTACCATGTTTTTCCTTTCTTTTCATCTTCTTTATCTGCTTTCTGTGAGATTCATCAATTTTCTTTATTCTCTTCATTCTCCTTCTGCTAGTTAAAGATTGTGTATTTACTTCTGGTCTTTTAGTAGTTACCTTTAAAGTTTAATATATATACTTGATTTTTGAAATCTAAACTTAATATATATCTTTATCTTCCTTTCAAACACAAAAAGACTATGTCTTTTACACTTTAGAAATCATTCCTCTCCTATTTTCCATATAATTTTGTTTAGTATTTTAGGTCCACCTTGTTGATAATGTCCACAACTTAGTAACTAATATGTTTTTTAGCAACTGTTTATTTGAATGACATACTTATCAGTTTTTTGTTTTGTTTTGTTTTTGTTTGTTTTTGCTCACTATAGATTCTTGCATAGCACTCAGTTGGTTCAATTATCCTATTTTTGAAGTATATGTTTTAGTAGGTCCTTTACAGAACTTGTGAACAATAAACTATCTTGATTGGTTTAAATGTCTTTATTTCTTTTTTGTTTGTTTTAATTGAGTATATGTTATTTGATTTTTAGAGAAAATGGGAGGGGTAAGGGAAAAGAGAGGGAGGGAGAGAGGCAGAGAGAGAGGGAAGCAGGAGAAAGAGAGAGAGAAAGAACCATCAGTGTGACAGAGAAATATCAATGAGCTGCCTCCAATATATGCACGCCACAACCAAGGATAAAAGTTGCAACCTTTTGGCATACAAGGACAACATTCCAGCCACCTGAGCCATCCAGGCCAAGGCCTGGATGTCTCTACTTTTTCTCATTCTATAATAGTACTTTGGCTCAACAGTTGTTCTAGGTCTTTTGCTCAACATATCTTCTGGCATCTATGAAAACTGTATTAGGTAAGCACTCCCAGAAACATACACCTGCAAAGAAAAACACTTGACTCAATATTTTCATGGAAAAATGATTTTATAGTAATCAGGTAGTTCCACTACTACTACATTTACCTTTTCAAAATAATACAAATTAAAATTTTGAAATGTTTTAAATGCCTATTGAAGGTCACAGGCTTTCACATCTCATTGAATCTCAGTCTTAGAAAATTTTAATAGCTCCATATTTTACAGATGAAGAAATAACTTCCTATTGATTGCAAAGCTAAGAAATTGCAATTATGGGATGCAAACCTAGGTCTTCTGATTCCAAACCTGTCTAGAATTAATCATAGTTATTTGTATCCCTTCACTTATGGCTGAGACACTGAGAGAAACAGAATACAGGTATACCTTGGAAATACTGAGAGTGTGGTCCCAGGCCACAACATTAAAGTAAATATCACAATAAAGCAAGTCACACAAATTTTTTTGGCTTCCTGATGTTTATAAAAATTATGTTTACACTGTAATATGGTCTAGTGAGTATGCCATAGCACTATATCTTTTTTTAAGTACATATATTAATATAACAACACCTTATTACTGAAAAATACTAATGATTATCTAAGCCATCAGTGAGCTGTAACCTTTTTACTGGTGTGGGACCCTGCTTTGAGGCTGACGGCTGCTGACGGACCAGGGTGGTGGTTGAAAATAGGGTGACTGGGGTTATTTCTTATGAGGACAGTAAAGATGGTTGCTATTGACTCTTCCTTTCATGGAAAATTTCTCAAAGGTCAATGATCACAGATCACCATCACCAAAGTCATAATAATGAAAAAGTTTGAAATATTTCAAGAATTACCAAAATTTGACATAGAGACATGAAAAAGCAATTTCTAAAGTATAATAAAATGAGGTATGTCTATTATACTAATTAAGGTATAGGTCCCTTGGTCACTCTTATTTAATGTTCACATAGTTCATGATGTTGTCTTCCTCGAGGGTCCAACATGGAAGTCAGTTCTAGGATCAGCACCACTGGCCTCCCCTGAGAGTTGGGGAAGCCACTTTGCTCTAGAAGACTGGCAGTTAGGAACTTGCTACTTGCTTGAGTAATCATGGACTCGTTTTACATTCAGGATAGGTTCCCTCAGCCAAATGTTAAGAAATTGAAAAATGGCAAAATCGAAAAATAAATGACCTTTGAAACACTGAAGAGCCTTTACTCTGGAGAAAAATGTAATTCTATTTTCAGGCACATTTCACTTCTTTTATGATTTGAGGGTATCACAAGTCATGCCAGTAAATCTACTGGGATATATTTGGTGAAGTAGTTCATTTCTGGAGTAAAAGGGTTTTTTTAATTTTTTTTATTTACAGTATATGAGCATGGGAGTTAGGGGGACTGGGTTTCAGTCTGAACCCTGGATCCAATTTGCTTTAGAACACCCACAAGTCATGTAGGCTCCATGGCCTTCAGTTTTCTCCTTTATACAGTAGGAAATCTGAAGGAGCTGTCTGTCCTTTAATATCTGAGCTGAATATATTTTTATTTATTAGGAAATCTTTGATTTTTTACTTTATATTTTTATTCACCATAGTATATGTGTATGCATGTACATAGGTAGATATAGATATATAGATTAGATATATATATGATAATGTAAGCATTTATTTTTGCTTTCTTTTTTCTTGACTTCCATTAAATTGATAAAGTTTTCAATATCCTTGGTCTTATACATGTATTTACTGCTCACTTGGAAATTGCACGTATATTTTCTATTAAGGTTTACCCTTAAAATTTTTCCAACTTTTAAAAAAGATTTTATTTATTATTTTTAGAGAGAGAGGAAGGGAGAGGGGCAGAGAGGGAGAGAGACATCAGTGTATGGCTGCCTTTCACCTACCTCCAGCTATGGACCTGGCTGGAGACCTGGCTTGCAACCTGGTTATGTGCCCTGGCTGGGAATCGAACCAGTGACCTTTGGGTTCTCAGAACAGTGCCTATCCACTGTGCCACTAGCCAGTGCCCCAACTTTTTAAATTAAACATTTTATATTAAGAAAAGTATAGATTTACATACAATTATTAAAAATCCTAAGAGAGAACCTGTGTAACTATCAGTTTTCCCCAATGGTAACTCTATCTTGCAGAACTACAGCACAGAATCTCAACCAGGATATTGACATTGTTATAATCAAGATACAGAGCTATTCCATCACCACAAGGATGCCTCCTATTGCTCTTTTATAAACCACACTCACTTTCCTCTCTCCTGCATCCCTCTCCCCCATCTCCTCCCTGATCTCTGACAATCACCAATCTGTTCTCCATTTCTATAATGTTATTTCAAAATGTTCTATACATGGACTCATACAGTGTGTAAAGATTAGGAACTGGGCATAATTTTCAATACTTGCTGTCATTGTTTATCTAATCATTTACTTGTGGAAGGACATATGGGTTGTTTGCAGTTTGGGGTTATTGTAAATAAAGCTGTTATGAATATTTGTACACAATTTTTATAACTTTTTATCATTGACACTATTACAGATTTCCCATTCCACCCACCCATTTGCCCACCTCCACCCAGCCATGGTCCCCCTCCCCTCTGGCATCAGCACACCGTTGTCTGTGTCTTTGAGGTGTGTATATATGTTCTTTGGCTAATCCCTTCACCTTCTTACATCCAGTCCCCTGTCCTTCATTATGACTCTTGTCAGTCTGTTCCATGTATCCATGCTTCCTTTTCTATTTTGTTCATCGGTGTATTTTGTTCATTAACTTCCACGTATAAGTGAGATCATATGGTATTTATCTTTTTCTGACTGGCTTATTTCACTTAGCATGATAATCTCCAAATCCATCCATGCTGTTGGAAAAGTTGATTTCCTTCTTTTTTATAGCCAGAAGTATTCCATTGTGTAAATGTAACACAGCTGTTTTACCCACTCATCTACTGATGGGCACTTAGGCTGTTTCCAAATTGTGGCTATTGTAAGTAGTGCTGCTATAAGCATAGGGATGCATACCTGTATATTCTTTTATATTGGTGTTTCAGGATTCTTAGGATATATTCCTAGAAGATGGATCACTGAGTCAAAAGGAAGTTCCATTTTTAAATCTTTGAGGAAACTTTATACTTCATACTATTTTCCACAGTGACCACCTACATTCCCACCAAGGGTGCAAGAGGGTTCCCTTTTCTCCACACCCTCACCAGTACTTGTTGTTTGTTGACTTATGGATGATAGCCATTCTGACAGATGTGAGGTTATATCTCACTGTGGTTTTAATTTGCATCTATCTAGTGATTAGTGATGTTGAGCATCTTTTCACATGTATATTGGCCATGTGTATGGCCTCTTTGGAAAAGTATCTATTCATGATGTTATTTGCCCATTTTTAATTGGACTATTTGACTTCCTGGTGTTGAGTTGTGTAAGTTCTTTATTTATTTTAGAAATTAACCTCTTATCAAATGTATCATTGACAAATATGGGTTCCCTTTTTATTTTGTTGATTTTTTGTTTATTTTTCGTACAGTTTATTTATTGTTTACTTTGTTCCCCTTGCCCTAGGAGATATATTGGCAAAAATGTTGTTATAGCAGATGTCTGAAATTTTGTTGCCTGTGTTTTCTTCTAGAATTTTTATGATTTTATAGATTTTATAGCTTATATTTAAGTCTCTTATCCATTTTCAGCTTATTCTTGTGTATAGAGTAAGTTGCTTGTACCTGTCCAGTTTTTGCAACACCATTCGTTGAAGAGACTGCCTTTACTCCATTGCCCATTCTTGCCTCCTTTGTTAAGTATGAATTGACCATAAAAGCATAGGTTTATTTGTGGGCTCTCTGTTTTCTTCCATTGATTTATATGATTATGCCAGTACCAGGTTGTTTTGATTACAATGGACTTGTAGTATAGTTTGATACTACACATTGTGATCCCTGAAACTTTGTTCTTCTTTCTCAAGATTGCTGAAGATATTCAGGGTCATTTCTGGTTCCATATAAGTTTTTGGAATGTTTGTTGTAGATCTGTGAGATATGCCATTGGTATTTTCATAGGAATTGCACTGAATCTCTACATTGCTTTGGGTAGTAAAGACATTTTGATTATGTTAATTCCTCTAATACATGAACACAGTATATGCTTCCACTTATTTGTATCTTCCTCAACTTCTTTCTTCAAGATCCTATAGTTTTCCAAATATTGATACAGGTCTTTTACCTCCTTGGTTAAATTGATTCCTAGGTAACATTTTTGTTGTTGTAATAGTAAATAGGATTTTTCTTAGTTTCTCTTTCTGATAGTTCATTATTGGTGTATAAAAATGCAACTCACTTCTGAATATTAGTTTTGTATCCTGCTACTTGCCAAATTCATTTATTCTGATAATCTTTTGATGGAGTCTTTAGGGTTATTTATGTACAATATCACATCATCTGTGAACAATGACAGTTTCAATTCCTCCTTTCAAATTTGAGTAGCTTTTATTTCTTCTTGTCTGATCACTATGAGGAGAACATCCAGTACTCTGTTGATTAAGAGTAGTAACAATGGGCCCTGGCTGGTGACTCAGTGGATAAGGTGCCAGCCTGCAAACCCAAAGGTCGCTGGTTCAATTCCCAGGCAGGGCACATAACCAGGTTGCATGCCAGGTCTCCAGCCAGGTTCGTAGCTGGAGGCAGGTAAAAGGCAACCATATATTAATGTCTCTCTCCCTCTCTGCTTCCCTCCCTTCCCCTCTCTCTAAAAACAATAAAAACCTTAAATTAAAATAAAAATAAAAAAAAGTAGTAACAGTGGATATCCCTGTCCTGTTCTGATCTTAAGGGGAACACTTTTAGCTTTTGCCCATTAAGTATGATGTTGGCCTTAGGTTTATCATATATGGCATTTATTATGTTGAGGTATAATCCCACTATTCTCACTTTGCTAATGGTTTTTATTATAAATGGGTGCTGGATTTTATCAGATGATTTTTCTGCATTTATTAATATAATCATGTGATTTTTTAAAAGATTTTATTCATTATTTTCAGAGAGAAGGGCAGGGAGGGAGAAAAAAAGGGAGAGAAGCATCAGAGTATGGTTGCCTCTCACCTGCCTCCAGCTATGGACCTGGCTGGAGGCCTGGCTTGCAACCTGGTTATGTGCTCTGCCTGGGGAATTGAACCAGCGACCCTTGGGTTCACAGGCCGGCACCAATCCACTGAGCCGCACCAGCCAGGGCTGATCTTTTTAATATATTTCTGGATCCAGTTTGTTAATTTTTTATTGAAGATTTTAGCATCTATGTTCATCAGGAATATTGGCCTATAATTTTCTATCTTTGTTGTGTCTTTATCTAATCTTATAATTAGAATAATGCTGGCCTCATAAAAAGAGCTTGGAAGTCTTTCCTCCTCTTGAACTTTTTGAAATAGTTTAAGGAGAAGTGTTAGTTCTTCTTTCAATGTTTGGTAAAATTTGCCTGTGAAGCCATCCAGTCCAGGAGTTTTGCTTGCTGGGATTTTTTTTTTCTTATGACTGCTCAATTTTATTAGTTGTATATAGTCTCTTCACGTTCTCTGATTCTCCCTAATTGAGATTTGGAGAATTGTATGTTATAGGAAGTTGTTCATTTCACCCAGTTTGTCCAATTTGCTGGCATATAGTTGGTCATAGTATTTTTTTTTTTTTTTACAATCATTTGTATTTCTGTGATGTCAGTTGTTACTTCTTTTTTATTTCCAAATTTATTTATTTGGGTTCTCTCTCTCTCTCTTTTCTTGATGAGTCTGGTAAAGGGTTGTCAATCTTGGTTATCTTTACAAAGGACCAGCTCTTGGTTTCATTGATCTTTTATGTTGTGTTTTTAATCTCTATGTAATTTATTTCTTCTCTGATCTTTATTATTTGCTTGTTCCTACTTACTCTGGGCTTTGCTTGTTGTTCTTGTCTAGTTCTTTTAAGTGTAGTGTTAGATTGTTAATTTGAGATTTTCCTGCATCTTAAGGTAGGCCTGTATGTAGTGCTATATACTTCTTTCTCAGGCCTGCTTTCATTGCTTACCATAGATTTTTGGTTGTTGTATGTTCATTTTTATTTGTCTCCAGGTAATTCTTCCTTTATCTCATTGTTAACCCATTCATTGTTTCATAACATGTTATTTAGTTTCCAAGTGTTTGAATGTTTTTTAATTTTTTTATTGTTGTTCAGTTATAGTTGTCCCAATTTTTCCCCTGTTGCTCTCCACTGCCCTACTCTGAATATTTTTGGGTTTTTTTTTTTTTTTTAATTATAGTTGATATCTAGTTTTGTGCAAAGGTTTTTGCATAAACATAGTTTTTATTTCTCTGGGATAAATGTTCAACAGTATAATTGCTGAGTGTGTGGTAGTTTCATGTATAGTATTAAATGAAACTACCCACCTGTTTTCCAGAATGGCTGAACCATTGTACATACAATCCCACCAGCAATGCCTACATGATCTACTCTTTCTCTTCATTCTCACCAGCATTTGAGGTGGTCACTAATTTTTATTTTACCATTCTTATTGTGGTTTTAATTTGCATGTCCCTCATGGTGAATGATAATGAATAGCTTTTGTGGGCATATTTATCATCAATATATCCTTTGCAGTTAAGTAGCTGTTCCTGTCTTTTGTCCTTTTTTTAACTGGATTGTTTGCATTTTTTAACTGCTGAATTTTGACGGTTCTTTATATGTATAGATGCTGCTTCTTTGTTGAATATGTAGCTTGTAAATATTTTCATCCTCTTAACAGGGCCTTTCACAGAGCAAAGCTTTTGATATCCGTAAGGTCCAGTTTATCAATTTTTCCTTTTTATGAATCATGTGTTTGATGTCAAGTGTAAGAAGTATTTGCCTAACTGTAAACTCCAAAGACATTTTACTTTGCTTTTTTCTAAAAGCTTTACATTCTACATTAGAGTTCATGATCCACATTGAGTCAATTTTTGAATGAAGTATGAGATTTAAGTCAAAGTTCTTTTTTTGCCTATGAATACCCAATAGCTCTTTCAACATTTGTACAAAGGCTTTCTTCTTCTGTTGAATTACTTTTGCACCTTTGCAAGAAATCACTTAGGCACATGAGTGTGGGCCTATTTCTGGATTCTTTAATCATTCCCATTAATCTATGTATCAATCTCTCCACCAACAAATACCACACTGTTTTGATTTCTGTAGCTATATATGACTTAATACAGTGATTCTTCTCTTTGGGGAGTTTTTTTTACCTGTTCTGAGACTTGTGTATTTCAGTATAAATTTTAGGATAAGTTATCTATTGGAAGAATAATTGCTAGGATCTTTTTAGGAATCACATTAAATTTATATGTCAATTTGGGGAAGAATATCTTAGTTGAGTCTTCCTGTGGTATGTATGTATAAACATGGCAGGTCTCTTCACTTATTAAGAATTTTTTTGACTTCTTTCCTCAGCATCTTTAATTTGCTGCATACAAACTACTGTGCCTGTTTTGTTAAGTTTACACCTAAGTATTTTCCTTTCCTTGGGGTGATACTACATAGAGTGCTTTCAAATTTTGGTTTTCAGCCCTGGCTGGCGGTACAATGAATAAGGCACCTCCCTGCAAACCCAAAGGTTGCTGGATTGATTCCCAACCAGGGCACAAAACCAGGTTGCAGCCAGATCTCCAGCCAGGTCTGTAGCTGGAGGCAGGTGAAAGGCAACCATACATTGATGTCTCTCTCCCTCTCAGCCTCTCTCCCTTCCCCTCTCTTTAAAAGTAATAAATAAAATCTTTAAAATTTTTTTTGGTTTACACATGTTCAATATTAATATTAAAAAATATGATTCATTTTTATGCATAATATCTGTGAACTTGCGACTCCCTTATTAATTCTAGGAGGAGTTATTTGTTTTTGTTTTGTTTTTCGAGGTTTCCTTATTCAGACAAGTATATACTATAATTTGTAAATGGGGGCAGTTTTATTTCTTTCTTTCTAAGCCATGTGCTTTTTATTATCCTTAATTTTTATTTTTTTAAATATTTTATTTATTATTTTTAGAGAGTGGGGGAAGAGAGAGAGGCAGAGAGGGAGAGAAACATCAATGTACGGTTGCCTTTCACTTGCCTCTAGCCACAGACCTGGCTGGAGACCTGGTTATGTTGCCCTGGCTGGGAATTGAACCAGAGACCTTTGGGTTCACAGTCTGGCACCTATCCACTGTGCCACCAGCCAGGGCTATCCTTAATTTATATATATACATATATATAACTTTGCATTTTAACAGTCTAAATTTATTTAATATATTCTCATGCAAGAATTAGGTACTTTAAGGGGAAATAAATGATACACCCTATAAAGAACAGAAAGCATTAACTAAATTTTACTTTGTCTCCTTTCCTAATGATCATATTTCTATACCAACTTCTTTTTCCAAGTTTAACATATCTTAGCAAAAATTTATGAAGCATCATTTATGTGCTATGTATAACTTTAAGCCCTGAGAATACCAAATAAATAAGATAGTGTTCCTGTCTTCATGGGTCTTCTTATCTGTTGGAAAATAAAGGCATGTAAACAACCATAAATAACCTGATGATTTCATAAACTAAATGCAGCAGGAAGATAGAGATGAAAAGAAATGTGTCTCCGGGGATCAGTGGCAGCATTTCAGATGAACATATGTTGGGAAAATGAAGTTCCCTGCCTATAAATGGCTGGGCCTTCTTGTAAGGTAAGCCGAGGAACTAGCTTTGGAATTCATCTTACCCCCAGAGTCTCTGGAATGCTGGGCTCCAGATGTAACCAACTTAGCAACTTTGAGCAGGCTGATGCACCCCCTGTGTAATTCTTTGACATAGAGCCTCTTTTGTTCCACTGTATATATAAGACTGCCCTCACTGTAAGCTCAGCACGCTCACTGCTATAGTGGGAAAGAGGAAAACCATCCATGGAAATGCCAGCACCCTCCAGTGCCTGGCAGCTGTGGAAGCAGGAGAGTGGGTGTGGGAATGCCTGTACTCTCTGTGGCCATTAACCTTAGTTTGCTGCTGTTGTAAAAGAGCAGGACAACTGAGCATGAGCACGCCACACTCTCAGCTGCTTGGCCACAGGGTCATTAGCTAATAGCCATGTGGTCATTAGCTTGCCACTGCAATAAAGTATGCAAAACTTCCTAAAGGCTCCATAAAAGTTCTTCTCCACCCCCAAACCAGGGCCCTCTCCACTATCAATCATCACCTGGTGGTCACAGACCTGACAGCATATAAACTCAATCTTAAAGGACAAGTAGAGCGTTTTCAGAATGTGAAAAATTCTATGGGATAAATGGCCTAATTTTTTCAACAAATAGATGGTATAAACAGAAAGAAAGTTGGGTGATTGTTATAGGTTAAATAATACCAAATAAAATATATCAGACCTAATTTTAATAAGACTAAAATAACTAAAAAATGTTATAAGATAACCAAAGAAATTTGAAAATAGATTGGATGGGATAGAAAAGAATTGTTAATGATTTAATAATAAATGGATATATTTAAAGATACAATGTGTTAATAATAATGGTAGCTAAGATTGACTGTTAATTTTGTTTGGTGATATAATGATATTGTTATTAAGTTGAAAATAATCCCTTCAGAGTTACAAACTGAATGAAGTATTCACAAATAAAATAGTGCAATGAGTGGGATTTACCTTAAAATATTTCAGAAAAATAAAATTGTGGGTGATAGAAGACATGATTGACAAAAAGTTACTAATTATTGATGGGTGAATTAGAAATTATTTATACCATTCTCTCTGTGCAAATTTTATACTTGAAAATTTCCATCATAAAAGGTAAAATATTTTTAATTAATTTTATTTATTATTGTTGTATTACAATTGTTTCATTTTCCCCCATTGCTCTCTCCTGCCCAACCCTCCCTGCCCCCTCTCACAGTCAATCTTCAGCTCGTTGTTCATGTCCATGAGTCCTTCACACTAGCTCCTCAACTGCACCCTTCCCCTGCTTTCCCCTTTCTCCCCCTTCCCCCTAGTCACCATTATTCTGCCCCCTTTTTTTTCCTGTGTCTCTTGTTCCATTCTGATTATCTGTTTGTTTTATTCATTATTCTCCTGCATTAAGTGAGAACATGTGGTATTTATCTTTTGCTGCCTGGCTTATTTCACTAAGCATGATACTCTCCAGTTCCATCCATGCTATTGCAAATGGTAGACACTTCTTCTTTCTTTCTGCTGCATACAACTCCATCGTGTAAATGTACCACAGTTTTTTGATTCATTCATCCACTGAAGAACACTTAGGTTGTTTCCAGCACTTGGCTATTATAAATAGTGCTGCTATGAACATAGGGGTGCGCATGTTCTCCTGAAATTATATTTCAGGATTCTTCAGGTGTAATCCTAGCAGTGGAATCATTGGGTCATAAGGCAGTTCTATTCTTAGTTTTTTGAGGAAATTCTCTGATTAATTTTTAGTCACCATAGTAATATTTTCCTCCTCCAAGTCATAGTTTTCTATACTCTAATTAGGTGCCAGCCATGGCATCAGGGAGGAAAAGAATGTACTGGAGTTATTTGTGTTTTCTCTGTGAACTGGATGAAGATGGAAGTTTTTTTCAGAGAAAAATACTCAGGGAAAGATCTCTTTATCTCCATTACTATAGGACATGTAAATTATTTTTATCAGTTCTAAAATTTTAAGTCCACACTTTTGACTCTGAAAATAAGTGTATAAGGTTTTTTTGTTTTTAAATTTTCTACCAAATGCTTACAAAAATAAAGCATCATTTATATAATACACTTCAAATAGTCTGAGTAAACAAATTTATCTCAAAACCTGCTAAGTGAAGAAAGGAAAGGAAAGCCATACAATAAAAATAATATTAAAAAAAAAAAAAAAAAAAAAAAGCTCAGGTTTAAAAAATAGTGGCTGGACCCAAGGGTAAACTGGAAACCAAAGTGTGTGAGTTGGGATTTGAAGCTGAAAGATAGTAACAAGTTTTTCCTAACCTACAAATTTGTATTTAATCCTATAGGCAACAAAAGAACCAATGCAAGTGTGAAATGGAAACAACAGATTTGTTTTCCAGGTGTCTCAGGTAGTGATATAGAGTGTGGATAAAGGGGGGATGATCTGGCAACAGGAATATCAAAAAGAAGCTTCTGAAATGGTCCAGCCAAGAGATGATGAGATCCTGCCCCAAACTGTGATATTGGGAATGGAAGGTAATACTTTGTCTGAGACAGGATTAAGATTTGGAAGCTCAATGGAAGAAAAGGAAGAAGAAGGACTCAATTCATAATCACATCATTAGCCATGGTGAAGAATTCAAAACTTAGAGCAAGTTTGGGCAGGACAGACTAATGAGTACGGTATTCAACAAGTTCAGTTTGATGGTCCAAGGACATCCAGGCAGAGCAGAGGGTGACAATTTAGGACTAGAAGTTAGTGCTCCTTTATTGAAGTAAAAGGTATTGCCCCTGAGGGAACATTGTAAACAAAAGGACAAGATCCAAGGCAGAACTTTGGTAAAAACACCAACTAATACGTGAATAAAGGAGGTGCAGGTTAAAAAGATATGGACACAGATAAAGAGAGCATTAGGGACATATTATCAATTTCTGAAGAGCGTCAGAGAATAGTTGAGATATGCAGAAATGCTTGATTATGGAAGAATACCATATTAGGGAACTGTAACAATCATGAGGAAGAAACTCTAAGTAAACAAACATAAACATGAACGGGCATGTTTAGCTAAATAATTCAAGCAATCTGAGTCTACAAAGCCTTTGTTTTTTGTTTAATTATATCTGCAGCATTTGTTCCATAGTAGTTTTTGTTCTCCTGAACTCACAATAGGCACAATTATAAGCAGGAATATGTTAATTAATGCAGATTGCTTTTTTACCTGAGACACCTGCACAATTCAAAGGCTAAATTATCGTTTGTAATAACGAGCTACAGATTTTGAGCTTTTGGTTTCTATAACAATGACAGTTGAGGTAGGGATGATGACAATTACTACCTA
This sequence comes from Noctilio leporinus, assembly GCA_004026585.1. Taxonomy (NCBI): domain Eukaryota; kingdom Metazoa; phylum Chordata; class Mammalia; order Chiroptera; family Noctilionidae; genus Noctilio; species Noctilio leporinus. The sequence continues at coordinate 167,956 of PVIW01000972.1, forward strand.
GTAGAATTCCTTTCCCCCTTTATTGATAGGAAATGTTTCATTTGGTGCTAAGTTAACTCTCAGACATCTAACTGCCAAACAGGTGATAAACTGTGGTAAAGTTTTATGCTTCACAATCAATTAGGATAAAGACAGGGCAGTAGTGGCTATTATTTTCTCTTTTGTTTATTCTTTGTTTATTTCCTCTTTTTCCATACCAAGATTAAGGTCTAGTCTCCATACCAAAGGTTAGCTTTCATACTCAATTAAATGTCTTTCTCATCACTAGAAAAGTTTCAGTGCAGAAAGATTGTTGCCTGAGACATAGAAAAAGCAGTTGATTCCTAACTGCACCTTCCATCAATGTAACAGGTAGTTTCAAGTGGAATAAGGATGGCTTTGGGTGCAAGAAACAGAATTGGAGAGATAATACTGCTTCCTATCTCATTTTGAAGCGTGTCATTTTGTTCAAAGTAGTCATGAAGTTCTAAATCATATTTTCAAGTGAAGGACACATCCCTACATATCCTGATCCACATCATCAGTGCATAAACTTAAATATTAGCTGAGATTATAAAAGAGAATATATTTCTCCTTAGCTCCCATATTTGTTTCATTTGGAGGAAGCAACATGTGCCCATAAAAGTGTTTTACTGTGTGACACAATGTCATGGAAAAGGGAAACTTAACATGATAATAAAATTCTTATTTGTTGCACATTAGAAAAGGAAACCCACAGAAGCTCTACTTTTTGAGTCGATGCATTTGTAGGTAGGCTATTGAAAAGCCATTATACAGAGGCTGATGACCAAAGAAACAGATTAGAGCTTAAAAAAATTCCCTCCAGGATGCAACAGTGACAAGCCCAGTTTCTCGTTACTAGTTTATGACCCTCTGTGAAGTTTAAATTGGATTGAGCAAGGTGGCTAAATTCTTCTGTTATCAAAATGAAGCATATTGTCAAAAGAAAAAGGTACCAACTGATCTATAGTGGTGGTTCTATTGCTGATTTTATCTTCTAGATGGTAGGGCATATTTATTTCCTCTCACTGGAATGAGGTATTTGAAGAATTCTGGGTAAAAGGCATCAAAGAAAATATTCTATTAATAAAAGTACAAAAGTAGAAAACAGTTGAAAGATTCTTAACATGACAAGGCTATTCAATAAAAGCATTAATATAGGGTGAAATCTATGCTAATCAATCTTTAAATTTAGTTTCTTTAATAGTTGACTTGTAGATACATAATGTACATACTAGTTTTATGTGGTTTAATATTATAAGGAAAGGATCACAAATGCCTATCTGCCAAAATTAACACATCTGGGGAAATCTAAGAAAGATTTGTGTTGGAACCAAATTTGGAAAATGATTCTCAACTATCATTTTCTTTTTTCTTGTTTGCCTTTTTAAAATTTTTGTTCTTTTACGGTTGTTTCAATATTTTTGCCATTGCTCTCCCCTGCCCAACCCCCACCCCTTGCTCCCATAGTCCATCCCCACCCTGTTGTCCATGTCCATGAGTCATTTATACATGTTCCTTGACTAGACCCATCTGCCCAGATGTGGGTGGATGCTGGTGCAGTAATTGCAGTTGCCAACCTTGAGCTAATTGTTCAACTTACATACGATATACTGTGTAGCCTGAGAAGTCCCATAGGCCATATTTAGGAGACTTTACCTTCTGCTAAAGATAATTCCATGAACAAATACACATGAGAAACCATAGATCATTTTCTTCCCCTTGACACTGTAATGCTAAATGCAGATCAAGTGCATATGACGCTAAACAGAAGATCCACAGGGATTTATTTCAAGGTTGTTAGGGAGTTGAAACCTGAGAGCAAAGTCACATAACAGCATCTATGGAAAGAATAATTTCTTAAGTTTAGTTTAAAAGCTAACATTGCCCTGAGGCCATTAAACTTCCGAAAAAATGAGAATGTGGCTTTGAGAAGAGAAAATCCCCAGGTTGATTAGTAAAGCCCTTTCTAACCTTTCCGCTTCAGGTTGCTATTTTCTAACCTACAGCTTGATTGTTAAGTACTGCTCGGCTAGTGCCTGCCATGTCTACAGTCACTGTAGGTTTGTACATTTAGGGCAATAATTCTCTTACAGATGAGTAAGGGCAACTTCTTCTAATTCCCATTAAGGTGCCATTTGGGCTCAAGACCTGCTTGTACCAACCTGATCCTCTGTCATAGGCAACATTAAACTCCCACACCAGCTGTCTCAAACTGGATTCTGTGAGAAACTGATGCAGGTGGAAATTTGCATACCAGGAAAGTAAGGGAGTGTACCCTTAGGATAAACACCAGGATTACGTGAAGAAAGGAGGATGAGCTAAGGAGAGAGCGAACTGCAATGTTCACTCAAGCAAAGATATTAAACTATTCCACACGGAGCGCTTGAGCAGGGATAACCCTTCAAAATTGTTTACATTGAGGGAGAAAGACTTAGAGTGTAAACTCCCATACTGACCAGCCACTGCACCTAGATCCCTCCTAGGGAGGGAACCTGACCTGGGGTGAGTCAGTTTTTTTTTATCCAGGAGCCATTCCCAGAAAGTGACTGGGCAGAAAGCCATCAACCATCAACACTCCCTGTAGCTGGAGGGACGCAGCGTGGTCCCTCACAGGTGACCTGAGTGATGTACCACTGCATTCACTATACCAGCCCTGTTTTTTCATTGTTTCCCTTACCCATTAATGAAACGGATATTTATTAGGTATTCAGCTCCTGGATACAAGGCATCTGCTGGGTCTTGGCAACATAAAGGTGAATGGAAAATGACCCTGCAGTCTAAGAGTGAACAAATACAGAAAAACAGTATTAAGTGCCATGATAATGATCACCGCAACATGCTTTGGGAATACAGAAGAGGAAGTTTTATTTTATGGGGAGATTCCATCTTCCTGGGTGGGTGGAAAGCTTGGCTCAGTGCATGTGTACCCCAAATTCCATGTTTCTCTCTTGGTCCAGATGGCCCTCTTCACTCCTTTGCCCCATTTAAGTCCCCTTCTTTATGTCCCAGTTCTAACTCTACCACCAGGCTGTTCTTTATAAACCTCTTAAAGACTTCTGCTCTGCACGATCCCAGTTAGTTCCTATGCTGCATGTCATTTACCATTTCATGAAGTTGTCTTGTCACCCTACCTGAATGTTAAACACCAGTAGGACCATGGCCAACACATACTGGCAGTTACTTTGTAGTTGATTATCATCATAGAATAGAGAGCCCAAAAGGACAATACAGAGTATCTTGACCAAGCATCCTAAATGGGGTGGGGGGAATAGGGGCAAGAAAGGAAATTGTGACTTTCCTGAGGCTTCCCAGCTGGCAAGGCAAAAACAGTGGACTTCTGTGTACTGTCTCACACTGGATGAAACAATTCATGAGTCTCAGTCTTAACAAATTCAAGGAAACTTTGAACTACACATTAAGAAGTAAATTTTTCCCCAAAATACAATAGGCATATTTTATCAAGCTTCGTGATCCTACTTAAAATTCCTATGCCTTCTTCACTTTTACTAGATGTGTCTTTTTAATATCTTATTTATTTTTTAGACAGAGGGGAAGGGAGAGAGGCAGAGAAGGAGAGAAACATCAATGTATGTTTGCCTTTCACCTGCCTCCAGCTATGGACCTGGCTGGAGTCCTGGCTTGCAACCTGGTTATGTGCCATGGCTGGGAATCAAACCAGTGACCTTTGGGTTTGCAGGCTGGTGCCTTATCCACTGTGCCACCAGCCAGGACTTAGATGTGTCTATTATTATAGATTCAACAGAAGGTTGGAGAAAATCCATAATAACAGTGTGCATATCCAATTGAGCTATTAGGGAGAAATAGGAATATTTTTATCTCTAATTTCTGCAGTCTGCATCCAAAAGTGCCCAGGCATTATGCTAGCATGAGATAAAAGCCACTGGATTAGGATTGAGTGTGTGTGTGTGTGTGTGTGTGTGTGTGTACATTCCTCATTAGAACCAGTTAAATAACCTGAGTAAAACACTGGGCCCTCCGCAGGGCTGACTCTCAGAATTACCCTAGGATATCATAAAAGATTTCTGAGTCCCACTGTCTGGAGATCTTCAGTGACTATGTATGAAACAGGTCCAGAGAGCTACCTACGAAAAGGTCCCCTAATAACCCTCATGTGCAGCCCAGTTTGGAAATTCTATTATTGTGAAGTGTGATATGGTGGAGCTCAGTCACTCCATGGGATTAGCACAGAGAATACAGTGGCTGCAGGTTGGCTTCTGGCTCCTGACTGTTGGTTTCAGGCAGCCCCATCAGTCACAAAGAGGCCTGAAGTAAGAGAATGAAGGACAGAGCAGCAACCATGCCTCAAAAAACAACAAAGAGCACATTGCACATGCTGTGTCATTAGCATCACTGTGTTATAACACCCTATATATTAGTATAGGTTTGGACATCCCCCTCCCCAGCCATCACGATGCCACCAACTTAACCCCTTCCTCTACTCATCTCTAGTTATCAGGCTAAAATTGCCTACATACTGCATGTCAGTAACCTATGTTACTTTAGCCTAATGTCCTAACTTAAGAAAAGAATAGATCTTGAAGGTGATCTGAGGTCACAAGGGAATAACTAAAACAGGTGTTACAGCAAAAGTTTATCTCTAACTTGTGTATGTGTGTACTTAAAAATTCAGTCTAAGAAATACAATCAATAATCTTTTATTAATTTAAGCTTGCTTGGGTAAGGCTAAATATTTCTGACAATACCAGGCAAAGACATACTCAAAAATGCGATCAGCCTCTTTACTGACTTCTCTATCCTATTTATTCAGAATTATTAAGTTCTATAAGGTAGAACGCATTTAAATTTCCTTAGGGCAAGTGTCCTTTCTCTCTAACTTTGTTACATAAGATTTTCTGTGTAGAAGAATTCTATCCAGTCCGTAGTAACAAGGTTGACTTTAAATGGAAGGACCCAGAGAAATTGAGTCCCAGTCCCTAAATACTCCATAATTGCCAAATAACAGGACCTGGTTGCTCCAGGACAAAAACCCGATCTCATTAGTACCTGCTGTTTTAGGAGACAGAAGACAATTATATGTGAAGGGGTCTATGCTTTTGGAAATGCTAATTAATTATACATTATTTATTGGAAATACAATGCTCTCCTTGTACTGTAGCCAGGAAAACAGAGGGAGTGAGGATTTAAATAGCTGAGACATGCTAAATGGTAATGAACTAGAGTCATTTGTTTCAAATCTGGTTCTTTGGCTGGATTGGGGACACCTTTATATCCCAAACCCCAGTCTTTTTTCTTTACCTCTAATGGGCCATCAATGTCCAAAAGCATGGGAGGTAAAAAACTGTTTCATCTGGCAGATTTAAGCCAAGCTAAGCTGGCCTGAGTGGCTTAATTTTTCCTTTACAGAGGTTAAGTAATAAATAAATAACAGTAAACAGTAAATAAATAGTTTCCCAATCCAAGCCAAGGGGTCAATGATGCTAAAGAGGTAGGAGCCAGCTAGTATCATCAGTGTTGCACAATCACACCAATGATGAAGTCTTCATCCATTGTTTTCCTGACATTAGCAACAAAAGACTAAGAAGAAAAAGGCTCTTTTCACACACAAGGCAACGAGAGTGAGGACTTGCAGTTCTCACAAACTCTTGATAAATGCAGTAATAAAGCTGAACCTCAAAAACATTGTGCGAAGCCAGTCTCAAAAGGTAACATACTCTGTAATTCCATTGATGTGACATTCTCAAAAAGAGGAAATTATTGTCATAAAAAACCCATCAGTGTTTATCTTGAGTCCTGCGCCAGGTAAAGGTGTGATTATAGAGATAGCACGAGAGATGTTTTCTGAGGTGCCAACAGTTCCATATCCCAGTTGCAGCTGGGACTCTGCTGAGGCCTGAGTCCATTGCTTTAGTGAAGAGTGTCTTTGCCAGGTCAGCCTTGAAAACCTGCATCAGAATGGTCAGAAGTGTTGTGACCCCTTGCCAAATTTAATGAATAAAAAGCTCTTGAGTGGTGATCTGGAAACCCACCTATTAACAAGCTGCCCACATAATTCTCATGCATCCCAAGCTTTGAACCCCAGGATTTCAGACACATTGAAAAGATTAATTGGAAAGAGCTGGACCAGGGACTCTGAGCAAGACTCAATGGGCACACCTGCAGGGCCAGTGGAGTTTGCTCACCAACCATGCCCACAGGGCAGCCCTGAACCACCATGAAGATGGGCACTGCCAGCCTCCTGGCCATGTTTGCCAGAGTGAAGTGGTGTGTTGGCAACACCAGCAGGACCTGAAAACACCTGAAATTCCACCTGGAGTTCCTGGAGAACTCAAAACTGAGCTTTTGAGGCCCTGACCAGGTAGTTCAGTCGGTTGGAGCATTTTCCCAGACACAAAAGGTTGCAGGTTCAGTCTCAGGTCAGGGCATGTACCTAGGTTGTAGGCAAATCCCCAGTTGAAAACATATGGGAGGCAACCAATTGATGTCTGTCTGTCTGTCCCTCACTCTCTTTTCCTCTCTTCTTCCCTCCTTCCTACACTTCCTCCCTCCCTTCTTCTCACTCTAAAATCAATAAGCATATACTCAGTTGAGATTTTAGAAATAAAAAACAGAGCTCTGGGGACTGAATCAGAAACAACACAAACCTCAAATTTCTCACCAGTAGAAACCTCAAAATACAACTCTGTTTATAATATTATGTCTTAAATGTATAGTTTTGAAAATAAATGTATAGTTTTGAAAATAATTGCGTCAAACTCCCTATCTTAAGCCCCTGACATGATACTAACTGCAGTAGAAGGTGCTCAATAGCTCTTAACTGATGCATTGAGATTTATTTATGGTTTGACCAATGTTTCTTGAAAATTGACAGAGTTTATGTCATCAACTTATTAATTATGGTGTGATAGTTATTTAGTTGTGAATATCATGTAAGATAGAGTATTTGCAATGATTCCTGCTCTTCTTTATTGGTTTTCTGAATAAACTTGACTATAACAGAAAAGAGAATTGGGAAGTAACTATAATAAAAGTGATATTTAAAGTGAAAAATGCAAAAGAAAGAAAGAATATAGCTGGACTAGGAAGGTGATGTCAAATACCACCATCAGAAATGATAAATTCATGAAGAAAAAAAACGCTCCAAGCAAACCAGGTAGAGAGGTTCCTGAAGTGAGCTTGTTCTACAATAGAAAATAGAGCACAGGGCCCTGGCTGGTGGCACAGTGGGTAAGGTGCCGGCCTGCAAACCCAAAGATCACTGGTTCGATTCCCAGCCAGGGCAACATAACCAGGTTGCAAGCCAGATCTCCAGCCAGATCTATAGCTGGAGTCAGGTGAAAGACAACCTTACATTGATGTTTCGCTCCCTCTCTGCCTCTCTTCCTTCCCCTATCTCTAAAAATAATAAAATCTTTTTAAAAATAATAAAATTTTAAAAAATAAAGAAAATAGAGCACAGCAGAGCACAGATTCCAAATGGACATAAAATCAAATGTGTGCTGCAGAGAATGGGTAGAAACACTGACATTTATCAAATAGTCATGTCTATTTAATAGGGTATTTAACTCCCATAATTTTATGATTTTTGACAAATTAAGAACGATTTAATATGGCAAAGTAACAAGGCTAATTTTTTTTTGGTCTTTGATCTATGGTTCTATAGATCAGTGTTCATATATAGGTAACATGTAAAAATATTAGAGTATAGTTTATATATTTATGTGTATGATATGTATATAAAAGAAATCCATTTATAAATTATAACCAGCCCTGACTGGTGTGGCTCAGTGGGTTTGGCTTCGTTCTTCAATCCAAAAGGTCATTGGTTCAATTCCCAGTCAGGGCATATGTCTGGTTTGTGGGCCAGGTTCCCATTTGGTGATGTGCTAGAGGTAATCCATCAATGTTTCTCTCACACGCCAATGTTTCTCTTCCTCTCTTTCTCTCTCTTTAAAAATAAATAAATAAAATCTTTTAAAAAAGAAAACTAAAACCATAACCACCTTACTTTCTACTATAAATACTAACTTTTGGTTCGTTAACACCATTTTGCCTAAAGTAAACCCCTGGAATATATGCTTCCCACTTTCCATCATAAAAGAAAGCTAGAGAGAGATTTTTTTTTTTAATTGCTACATCTACTTCAAACTGGCTTTCAAAATAAAGTAAGAAATGAACAAATTGAAGAAATTGCCAGTGTGTTCCAATTAAAGCAAAGCCTCTATCAAAGAAGGAGCCAGATTTCTATTGCAGCCGTATATTTCAGCCTCAAGGCACTCAAAGTAGGTTTCAACAGACAAAATTGGAATGGATCTAAGATTTATGACAGAAAAAAATCTAAAGATAACTTTATAAACCAAGATTTTTCTTGTTTTCTGCTTTTAAATTTATTTATTTGGGTATCTATTGATTGATTGATTGTCATGGCTATAAGTTATCAGCACAATATTTTCAATAGTTGAATGATCCTTTGCTGATTCTTTATCAGGCAATGTCTAAGATTCATATTTATTACTGATTTCTCCCAAGAAGCAATAAACCCAAATTTTTTCCTCTGTGTTTAATAAATTAAAGTGTATGAATTAAATCTAAGTTCTAATATTGAATTTTAAGGGATAATGTAAATAGCATTAAATAAGGGATTGCATGATCAGAAAATAAATGACCACACTCAGCATAACAAAGGCTTATAACAAAGGCTTGATTAATGTAGTTTGCCTTAAATCCTTCTAAAGTTAACTTTTTTTCTTCTTACAGTACCCACTATTATTTCTTCTGATTTTTTAATGCATCCTCACCTTCATAGCTTGATTCAACCATAAAAGTAGCAGTACATACAACTATAAAAGTATTGCTGAAAACATTGTGCTAGAAAAATAAATCATAAAATTCCCACTTAACCCCCATCTCTAAAATAAGTGTTTTAATACAACGTTGCCCTCTGTTTTAGATTACTAATATAATACATAATGCCCTGTAATGAGAAAATAGAAGACATATTTAGCAAACTTAAATTCTATCTTTCATCCATAAGTGTCAGGACTGCGAGTTACATAATGTAAGTCTGGCCTTTGCTGACTGTTTCCAAGATTTCCTGTTGGTAAAATGAAAATACAAAGCAGCAGCTGCTTTTGTCAAGTCTCTAGAATTCCCATTGATTTTTCTGACAGCAATGCGACCAGAGAGCAAAGTCCCCAGCATGGATCTAGGACAGGGCAATGGGCAGACTCTGCTCACAGATGGAGTGGGCAGGGCCTCTTCCTGTGTCCCCTCCTGTTCTCTATCTGTGATAGCTTCCAGATCTCCATGGTGATGTCCATGTTGAAGAAAACTGGCGGGAGGCACTGTCCAGAGATCAGTAAGAAACAGAACTCAGGGAATAACATAGGAAATTAAGCAACATTTAGTCCATTCAAGGAGTTAAAAACACAAATACTTGCATAAAGAGTTGGGCAGAGAGTGAACTAAACCCTTTAACAAAAAAATAAGTTTGCCTGAAAAATTAAAACATGGTAGGTACATTTATTACTAAAGAGAGCAAATGTAAATTCTGTTAAATTCACTTACAGAGAAGCCTAGACTCGTAGTCTTGCCTCTATTTGAAATTCTTGTTTGTTTTCTAAGAAAATATTAACAAAGGGTAGCCAGCCAGCCCGGTGTAAAGACGTAAAGACATTGTGTGTAATGAATGAACTGACATTTATTTTTAATGAATGTTATCTTCCATCTTCATAAACTCGCAATTTATCGGGATGTTTGAAGTTGATTGATTCTACACATGTTTGTAAGGTCAAAAAGATAACACCATCTTCATTGAAGGTCAAAACACTACTTGGTAATACTTTAAAATCAGCAATTAATGATGTATTCATGATCGCAACTGCTGAACTAAGCCCTGAATGTGCAGTCATACAGATGCTGAGGAAAAACTCCCACAATTAGTATTGGACTATAAAAAGAATGCCCTCCAATAAGATTGTAGAATTATGTTAAAGTAATGTTTGCTGATTCAGTGGACAACATTAAATTCTGAAAATGATGTGTATGGCTTTATATTTCAATAGTCAAACATAATGGGGTTTCTGTTTCAACACTATAGTTCTGGTCTGTGTCTGTGCTATCTGTCTACTGATTTGTAACAATAACTTTTGGGGTAGCTGGATGTGACATACTGATGCACTATCAAATAATATTTATGCCATTTTTCTCCATTCACAATGCTTTGGGGTTAATGAGAAACAAAAGATGCTGAATTAATTCACTTTGGCTTTTGTGCCAAAAACTATTTGAAATTACAAAAGCAATTTATCTTACACAGGGTCCAGTATGTCCTCCCACCACATAGAATCCTGTTACCTGGACCTGCAGGATTGCTTGGAGGGTTGATGTCAATAGAGACCTTGAACTTGGATATTTTTAATTGGTTTGGCTGTGCAAGTCTAAGTGTTTATTAAATGCGTACTATACGCATTTAATGTGAGGTATACTCTAAGAGCTAATGAGAGCAATAAAAGTAATGATAAATTCTTCTGACTCTTAAAGGTTTGTTAGGAAACTAAAATGTATCTGAAGGAAATAGTTATATATTAGTTTTTAAAATGTATGATGCTGCCCTGGCTGGTAGCACAGTGGGTAAGGCCTGCAAACCCAAAGGTCACAGGTTCGATTCCCCAGGTTGCACATAACCAGGTTGCAAACCAGGTCTCCAGTTAGGTCTGTGGCTGGAGTCAGGTGAAAGGCAACCGTACATTGATGTCTCTCTCCCTCTCTGCCTCTCTCCCTTTCCCTCTTTCTAGAAATAATGAAATAAAATCTTTTTTTTTTTTTTTTTTTATGTATGATGCTATTAAAACATGGGGACGGCACTGTTCCAAATGCTTCTCTGAACATCAAAGGATACAGTGGGACATGTAGAAAGAGACTTATGTATTTGATAAAAACTTAATAAGAAATAAATGTAAGAGGCAATCAAGTAAAATTATGTAGCTAAAAGAACTCTCCAGTTATTCCCTAATTGTCATATTATTTTGCCCTCAAGTAAGGTCTACATAAGTTTTAACCAGAGAAAATACATCTTTCAGATCCAGCAGGTGGGGAATAGCTTATTGGTTGGTGGGGAAGCTATTGACTGTATATATGGAAAATTTTGCATTTGTAAGATACAATCATTAGGTATGAGAGCTAGAAGCACCATCACATGTTTATTTAAATTTACACAAATAACTAGGGCCACATCCAAGAGGATAAGCTTCTTAGCATTTGAGATACCAGTTTCTAATCATTTGTATAAAATGTAAATACCCATTTGAAATCCTTCAAATACAAATGATATTTGTATTGCTGGGGTTAACGAGATAACTTGGACTCTTCTAATGAAAAGGAAATGAGTGGCTTTTTATTGACATCCTTAGGTTTGGATAACTAGGGGAGAGGTGTCAATGCGTACTGGGGGCATCTTCTCACTCCTGAATGTAAAGGGTGCAGGGATTTGGGTCCACACCTGAGCACCACAGAATGTAGACGTTTCTGACATAATTGCATCCCCTTTCTAAAACATATTCACACCCACCTCTCTAACAACTATGTCACATGGTTTTCAACTCCACTTCTTTCCTCCTGAAGGCTTAACAAGAAGAATGCTTCATCTATCGTTAACTTTATCTCCCTTGTGCACACTCAATTTCCTTTTTCTAACTAATCTAAAATATGCTGAGCCTGACAGTCCATCTTATTTAAAGGTTTTAGGGTTCTTTGATGCTATTTTTAAAAATAGACTTTCACACCACCAAAGAGTGATATGGATGGTCTTACAGTACTATCAACTGAATTTGGATTTCCTAAAAAATCTCTTTCAAATTACTAGGAAAAAAAAACTATATTTATATCTGAAGTGGTGATGGTTTAGGCTATTATAAATAAAAGGAAATAAATCTTTTTTAGAGACCTCCTTTAGATGTCTTGATATGAATCAGATCAAATGAAATCAGAAGTGGGTGTCAAACAGTTGGAAAGCAAAGGCATGAATGTCTTCACTGTACGAACTCACTCACCAGTGACAGTATTATCTCGCCAGACTGTAAACTAGATAGAGGATGGGGTGGGTTTTATTTTTCACACCCATATATTCACAGCCACATACATCCTCCTGCTGCACAGCATTGCTCTTAGCATGTATTCAATAAATATTTTTGAATGAATGAATGGCTTTTATAAATGTAAGCCAAGCCTTACTTTTATCATGGGGTGGGTGTAGGGAAGAAATGTTTCCGGCACACCTCATCCCTAAGCCACATTATCCTTCATTTGCTCATTCCATGTGAAAAAAAAAAAAAGATTTCAAAAAAAATCTTAACTTATTTAGTGACCTGATTATATGCTTAGAGTTTATCATGTATATACCACTGCTTAATGTAATTTGCTCAGTTCTGCCATAGACGTATTCATCAGGCTGTCTAAGCAATTAATTTTTCATTGTGGAACATGATTTTACCTTGTCTCTAGGGCTTGTTTTATTTAAATCTGGAGGGTCAGTGGGGGAAAAGCAGTCAAAGAGAAAGCAAGATTTTCTTTCTTCTGGCTCTTGTCCTTTTAACCTGCTCTCTACATTTTTAGTGTTAAAAAAAAAAAAAAAAAAAAAAAAAACGGTTTCTATGATAATACCTCCAAAAGGCCAGGTTGTCTGAGCAGGTCAAATAGATGGTAGTTTTACTGTCCTAATGCTTATTGAATTTCCAAGATGAAAGAAGTAATACCAATGAACTGCATAATTCTAAACAAGGCAAATACTACCAGAGTGATTTCTGCAATCATATTAACATTTACAGCATTATATACTTTTCAGTCCTCGGTTTCTATTTTAAAAAGTTGATAACTCAACCCATATGGAGGAAAAACACAACCATGACAAAGAAAAGAAAAAAGTCTATAGTGAATGAATGTAGTCAGAGTATTTGAGAAAGAAGGGTCATCAGAATAGATTATGACCAGCAGCATCTTATTATCATAGTACCTCAGGGAAAACTGTCCATATGTTTTCTTGGGTTCTGCTCTTGCATTCCTCCAGGGATTTTCAAACTAGAGAGGCAGCCAGAGAGTTTACAAGTCACAGTAGCCAGGCATTTGCGGAAAGGAACATAATGGCTCCCCAAAATGTGCATGTTTTAATCCCAGGACTCTGTTGACACATTGCCTTACATGGCACAAGGGACCTTGCAGACACCAAGAAGATCAAAGACCTCGAGATGAGATCATCCTAGATTATGCAAATGAGCCCAATATAACAAAAGGGTGGAAGAGAGGAACAGAAGGATGACTCAGATGAGATGTAAGAATCCAGCCTGTCATTGATGGCTTTGAACATGGAAGGGGGCTCCGAGCCAAGGGATATGAGCAGTATCTAAAAGGTGGAAAAGGCAAGGAGGTGAATTCTCTTCTAGAGCCTCCAGAAAGTGCATCCAACACCCCTGGGTTAACCCAGGAGACTCAGCTTGGACTTTTGACTTCCAGAACAGTAGGGTAATAAACGTGTGTGGCTTTCAGTGACTAAGCTTCTGAGAATTTGCTACTGCAGCAATAGGAAACTAACAGAGTCTTTCTCAGGATTTGTGTCTGACCTGCATCTCCTGAAACAAGTCCAGGTCAGTCAGCAGCATGACCTCCCCTCTCCTTTACTGCTGTTGACCCTGAGTCATGGCCTTTGTAACAGAATGAAATGCCAGGCGAGAAGAGAGGAAGCTTGAGGACCATCTCATTAGCCGTTAGGGGTCCAAAGCTTTACAGAAAAGGTTCTGAAACCTACAAGTAAGAAGTTATCTCAGGCATGCTGCAGCATCATGATCAAAGATTATTTGTGTGCTAAATTAACAGCGTCCAGCAGGAACTTTCAGGGCAAAAGCTGAAAAATGAGCGTCAATGGGGGAAATTTTGAGACAACTATAAAACAATAACTATTTTTAAAAGGCAAAAAAAAAAAAAAAAAGAGTGGCACTGCCCCAAACATGGCCCTGACATGCCCTGAGTTACCATACTATTAACCTTCCAAGTGACATGATACAAGAAGGTTGTGTGGTACCCTATGTCCTTCAGGGCAGGGCCACTTCCTTCCATGTTCCACATCTGAAAATATGTTTGTATTAAAAAAGGCCAGCTTCACCCACAAGCTACGTTGTACACAACCATAAATCAGCCAAAAACAGTTGTTCAGACCTAGAACATGTTTGGATCTGATTAAAAATAAAAAAGAAATATTTTGCTATGTGCTGGACTTTTTAGAATTAATATGAAGGTAGATGTCCAAAATCAGAGATGCCTTCTGTGCTTACATGTATTCAGTTCTTTTTCCCACATTGGTTACATGTTTTTAAAATCTTCTATCCATTCTGGCTGGTGGCTCAGTGGATGGGCACCAGCCTGCCAACCCAAAGGTCATTGGTTCAATTCCCAGCCAGGGCACAGAACCAGGTTGCAAGCCAGATCTCCAGCCAGGTCCTTACCTGGAGGCAGGTGAAAGGAACCATACATTGATACTTCTCTGTTTCTCTCCCTCTCTGCCTCTCTCCCCTCCCCTCTCTCTGGAAATAATAAATAAAAATTGTCAAAAATAATAATAAAATTAAAATTAAAATCTTCTTTATAGAATTTGTAGACTCCTTAAGTAATGCATATAATCCTCCTTAGGGATTAATACATACAATCCTCTACTTAACAGAGCTGATTTATTGCCCTATATTTATTTACTTACAGTACCCCAAACCCCATCACTCTCCCCCCACCCCCAATAAGAAATTCAGCGAAAGAGATTCAGGGCTTCTTTTGGTCTCCATCCCATGAGGCCTAAATCTGAGTCCTCCCCATAAATGAAGCACTGGACAGGGACACAGCGAATAATAGCATAGAAAACTTTCTTAGTAAATTATGTAGCATTTGTATTTAATGCCTTTGTGTGTACAGTTATCCCAGAAGATAAGGAATAAAATTAGATGGAAGGATGTTTTAAACAAGCATTCACATAAACAGGCCACACAGACATATGTGCTGGTCAGGCACAATATCCTGGCAGGTAAGCCTGGAAGTAAGAGGAAATTGGCATGATTTTAAAAAGAGTTGGATAATATATTTTTAAAAAATAGTCACCCAGGGAAAACATAGTTTCATTTACCATATATCTAACATGCTACCAGATTCAATTTAATTTTTCTAAATACAATTTTCACCATTTTATGTACTATATTATCTTATTTAATGAAAATACACCACTTTGTAATTCTTATCAACACATGACTCACCAGGGCCTCTAGTCCATTCAAAAGATATGGCATGAGTTCAGAACGTCAAAATTTTAAGGCTTGATTGTGACATAAAAGTTAGAAAAATCTTACTCAGTACTGGATTGTTTAGAAGTCTATACATAATCTATTGCATAGCTATCAAAGAATAAAGATCAGAAACACTAAAGTGATGTATAAAAGGCAAGGAGAGAAGGCTTGTGTGTTTGCAGTCTAGTAAATGATGAATGTGTAAGAGAGGCATGAACTAAAACAGCTTTGACAAATGAATGGCCTTAGAGATCAATAACTAGACAACCAGAGCAAGATTAGCCAAAGCATAAGTGACAAGTGATTCAGCTTTTTTAGTTGTAAAAATGAAGAGTTAATTTAGTTCACATGTTACATTCATATTTTTAAAAATAGCATTAGTCTTAACACTATTATTTTAGTACTCATGGTACAATGTAATAATGTTTTAGTATGCATAGCTTAGGAAATAACGATGCTAATGAGAAAAATGTAAATTTTGTATAAGAAAACATTATTTTCTTGCTTTTTCATAAGTTTAATGGAAATTTAGTTCTCCTTTAAAGTAACAAGATTTTCTTATTCCAGTGAATTTTTTATATCCTTACTTTGAGTAAAATAATACTTAATAGGAGGACTCGAGTTATATTTAACCAAAATCAAGTAAACTTCATATATAGGGTGAGCACAATCAATTAGCAAAATTTTAGTAAAATAAACAACATACCACAAAAGTGTTACGTTTTGAAATAAATTTATTCTTATATGTAAATACATAAACAGTCATTATTTTTTAATTATTAAAAATAGTTTCCATTTGCTACAATAATAGACTCGATTTGACTATGGAATCTTTTATTTTATTTTATTTTATTGTTGGTGTATTACATCCATCCCCTTTTTGCTCCCTTCTGTCCTCTTCCCCACCTGACTTCAGAATCTTCAGCATGCTTTCATTAATTTTTCTTTATCCATGGACATCATAATGTTTTCACTCTTAGTTTTAACAGCTTCTTTATTGGAATGAGGTTGTTTATTAACTTCTCTCTCACAAATGCTGCATATATAATAGTCTAAAGGATCTGCATCTGGTGAACTAGGTGGCCAGATTTCCTTTGACCAGAATTCAGGAATGTTCACACTGAGAAATTTTTGTACCTTTTTGGCATTATGGGCTGGTGCACCATCTTGTTGGAAGATAAGATCACATCCATTTGAGACTTGTTTCATCCATGGGACAACTATTTCTCTCAAAATGTCAAGGTAAACATTCTGGATCTTCATTGATGATCTCCTGGCTTCTGTGCACAATACCTGGACTCATGCAATCCTTGTGTACCTTATGCAGTTTTCTTGTTGGTATAGCCACATCAGGATCAGCATCATACACCTTCTTCACATTGTAAACCATATGTAAAGGGATGTTACTGAAGCCACAATTTCCTTAGCAGTTGGCCCTGGACACAGTCCAGAAACTATGGTTGCTCTAACATCATATTACTTCAACGTGATGGTCATTCTCAGAATTTAATATTTTATATCTGAAACAATGATGTTAATTCATAATCTTAGAAACATAGTTTTTCAAAATTAATAAGCAGCACGTGAAATGAAGAGATGCAGCATTATTGCCAATTGATCACATGCACCATATATATATATATATATTGCTTATATATATATATATATATTGCTTTCTAAGATAATGAACTCTTGTTTCCCTATTCCTGCCCTGTTTTTTTATAAATAATAACACAGGATGTACTAGATCTCTCCTACAAACCCCGGCTACTAAACAGGCCATTTGCGGGTCTCACTCTGGTTGGGGTCACATGTGCAGAGACATGCTGTGTTGCAAGTGGTGGAAGTCCATGCTCCTTTGGATGGTGCAGATTTCAGGAGCATGGGGAGTGTAGCCAGTAAATGGAAGGGCAGGGGAGAATGAAATTTTTAATAACTTTGCTCCCTTGATGCTTTGTCTGAAAAAAATCACTGTTGAACTTGACATTTGTTGCCATTTTGCTTTTCATTTTGAATCACAGAGCCAGACATGCCTGTTGTTGAAGGAAGGAAGAGCGGTGACCTCAAAAATGTCAGAATTATTATGAACAGCAGGTTATAAGTTTGGACAGGTGGATGATAGTGTTTCATCAGTCTGTTTAAACTCTTAACTCCGGGGTGAAGACCTGAAACAATAAGAAGTGTTGAAATTTTACAAGAAACAAAAGATGTGGCTCCTTTCCCAGCATAGGCCATGTGGTGCCGTAGCAGCTGGTGCTATACAGAAGAAGGCAGAATGCCGGACAGACCTAAATGTGATCTCACATCCCCTTCCCACTGTGACCTCAGGCAGGGTATATAGTCCCTCTAAGCTCCACTTTTGTCATTTGTAAAATAAAATCACACCGCCTACCTCACAGGGCTATTGAGGCTTACTCAAGGTCTAATCTAGGCAAAGCAACTAGGTTTCATGATGCATGACAACTCATTTAGGGGTAGTGGCTGCCTGCGTAGCTGTGAGTGGACCTCCAAGGCCTCTTTTGGGCTCAGCATGAATGTGTTTTTTGGTCACTGAGGATGTTTGCATGGGTACTGGAGAGGGTGGTTGGGGTACACGTGCCAGAGTTGGAAACCATTTTCTGGGAATCCTCAAAATGCTTCTTTAGTACAATATGGACCTAGACTATTATTCAACAGGTGTCCATATCCACATACTCAGAGCACTGTCATGGTTCTTTCCTTCAGTTAGGTGACATCACCATGAACCCAACATCCAAAGACAGACAGTCTTAGTGTATGATCAGTGCTGGAAGAGATTCCAAACGCACTAAAATTTTAAATATCACCAAGAATATACATTCTTGGATACTACCTAGTCCCTCACAACCTTTAACCCCAGGGATGGAGGGGCTTGTCCAGTATCACTTAAAATTATCAAAAGCTGAGCCCTGGCTGGTTGGACAGTGGATAAGGCACCAGCCTGCAAATCCAAAGGTCGCTGGTTCAATTCCCAGCCAGAGCACACAAAGAGGTTGCAAGCCAGGTCCATAGCGGGAGACAGGTGAAAGACATCCATACATTGATACATTGATGTCTCTCTCCCTGTCTGCCTCTCTCCTGTCCCCTCTCTCTAAAAATAATAAATAAAAATATTTTTTAGGGCACTTGCCTGTGAACCTAAAGGTCGCTGGTTCGATTCCCCAGCCAGGGCATATAACCAGCTTGCAAGCCAGGTCTCCAGCTGGGTTCATGGTTGGAGGCAGGTGAAAGACAACCATACATTGATGCCTCTCTCTCTGCCTCTCTCCTCACCCCTCTCTCTGGAGATAATAAATAAAATCTTAAAAATATATATATATATTTTTTAAATCAGCAAAAGCCAAGGTTAACTTCACCATCACCCCCAGCAGCCTCATACAGGCTGGAGTACAAAAGAAAACAAAACATACCAATTCTAACATAGAAATCACAGGACTCTAAAATATATTCAGACTTTCTAAAATCCCGCATGCGTTCTACTCCTCTGCTTGTGCTATCGATCTTCAGCCAGGCACATGCATTTGTGATCAATCAATGATGGCATCCCACAGAAAACTTATTGAAAGAAATCTGCAGAAAGGTCCCATCTGTCCATCTTGTGTCTCTCCTGTTCATCAAGAGGAGAAACAAGGATGCACAAGTGTGCAGTGAGTACCAGGTGTTAAATAAAATCATTACCTAGAGTCGATACTTTCCCATTGACTCCTGGCTTATTGCATTAACACAGGTAAAACACTGTTTATACCAAACAGGGATTTCTGAGAGCATATAACTAGTCCTAATCATGAAGAAAGATGAAAGACTTTCTTAGATTTATTATGGCCATTCTGAATATTCATGAAAGCCAGAGAACAAACACATCTGACTGATGCAAACATACTAATAGTGAACACGAGGGATGTCCTTGAGATAGGAAACTAAATGTGGTTGTTCATTTCATGTCTACATTGAACTACCTGGCTTCACAGCTGGTAGGAGGCCAACTTCATCAAACTTTTAAGGGGTTTCAAAAACGGTCCATTGGAATATAAAATCCAGCTCTCAGGTAACCTCACGTTCCACCTCAGGTTTTCTATTTGTACTTTATGGAACAGAAGTGCATAGAGAGCTCTCCACTCAACATTTTAATCCACATAAATAACACAGGGAAAACAGGTTGTGTGAGGGCTCTGAGGAATAGCATAGATTGATTGTTATGTTATTAATGTAACACACACACCTGCCATGGAAAACCCAGACTCCCAGATTTGCTCAGACGTAACCTAAGCACAGACAAGACACAAAGAAGGTAAGAATATATCCCTGATACTGAAGAACTACATCAACTCTGACAGAAACTAGGGTAGGTGCAGTTGGGTCAGTCTTTGGTCAGCTACCAAAGAGAAGAAATTTGCTTTAGATCTTGTTCTGAGCATCTCTCTCTCTCTCACCACTCTCTGCATGCTTACCCTGGGCTTCAGCCCTCTTGCATCTTGATCCACCTTCCCTGCACCAAAGCTAATGGCCCAGCTTCTTCTTTACTGGAACTTTGTACTCTGCTTTTGGCCCCCAGCAGTGTGTACTGTATCTTATCATCTGCCTTTGCCAGGAACCAAGTCCCACCCTCTCTCCCACTATATCTCATTGACTCTGTGAAAGCTCCATTTTCACAGTCTATTGTGATCCAGTTCTTCTTGCCTCACCACGGACTCAAATCCTTTGCTCTTCTCCACCTCAAACTGTATCTGCCTTGGTAAGACCAGATGAGCCAGCAGTAAGATCACAGAAAGGGACATTTCCCTAGATTATGACCACAGGAAGTTCATCAAGGTCTGTTAGCATGAGAACAACCTCGTACAAGTTTTTAAATTACGTCATCTTCAAAATATTGTGCGAATTTGTTTATTTAAAAAGAGTCAACTTAGTGACTGCCTCAGAAAAATATAACATATTTATTCTTTCCAACTAGTATAATTTTAATGCTATTTTGTAATTTTTTATTATACAAGGGTATTAGCATATTTGTTTCTTACAAACTATATTGCTATTTATTTTAAAGGAATGGATTTTTTTAAAGATTTTATTCATTATTTTCAGAAAGAAGGGCAGGGAGGAAGGAAGGAAGGGAGAGAAACATCAGTGTATGGTTACCTTTCACCTACCTCCAGCTACAGGCCTGGCCAGAGATTTGGCTTGCAACCTGGTTATTTGCCCTGACTGGGAATCAAACCAGCCACCTTTGGGTTCGCAGGCCAGTGCCTATCCACTGAGCCACCAGCCAGGGCTATTTTTTATTAGTAGTTTGGCATTTAATCAATGTTTGATATTATGAATGATTTTAGGATTACACCATCGATAGGTTTGAATCAGCAGCCTTATTTTTATATTCTAAGATAACTTTAAGTGAGTGAAGGAATAAGGAAGGTAGAGTCATCTCATTGCAGGTCAAAGGAGCCAACATGGGAGTTCCTTCATCTTTCCCTAGTATTACTTGTGAAACAAATTGATTCTCTTGGTACCCACATGGTGTGTTTAGGAATCCAGTGGTTTTCTTGCCTTATAAGGTTGTGCTTGTCCTAACAATATTATACATTTACCATATTACATTTATTACAATCTGTTTGATCTGTAGTTCAGTTTGTCTATTGATATTGATTGCCCAAAAGTAAATTTACCACCAGGAATCCAATTATAAAAATAATATTAATAAACTAGACAACTGCCCCTCTATATTTTAAAGCAATAAAAATTATTTGTCTTCCAATTTAAAGGCAGATCTGGTACATCATGTAAAATATAGTCAAAGGGAAGAAGAAACTGCTCATGTAGGTGACAGGGTATAAAGCAGTTTCTTTCTAGAAAGAAAGAAATGAATAATTTGGAAAATATATATACTATGGAACCAATGAATACAATCATAAAGGTACATAGGAAATCGTGATTTTTGTAGTTAAGAAAAAATAAAAATTAAAATATTTTAATGTTGAAATTAAAGAGATTAAAGAAAACTGATCTAATGAATGAAGCAAACTAACAAGCAAAATAGAGACAGACTCATAGAGTAGGTCAACAGCTCTGGGGTGGAGGAGTAGGGGGTGGAGGGACAGAGAAAAAAGGAAAAAGACTCATGGACATGGGCAACAGTGTGGTGATTGTGATGGGTTGAGGGTATAAAGGGGATAAATAGTGATGAAAATACAGTTAAAAAAGTAAAAACTGATTTATTGAAAAGATCAGATATTAAAAACCTGAAATAAAGAGAGCAATTTAAAAATTTTTTAACATTTTTGAAAAAAAAGAAGGGAAATTCTTTTCATTTATTACCATCTGTGTTTTCCTTTTTTCATGCAAGGGTGCTGAAAATCATGAAAAATTCTTAGTTCTAAATAAAATACACTTAAGAATCTATAAAGGTCATTGAAAATTACTGTGGAATTAGAGAAAATAGTATTGGTGATTTACAGCTCTTAGGAGAGATAAGATACAAGTCAGTGGCTTGAAGAAATAGGAAGACTAAGACACAGAAATAACACAGAGGCGGCCAGAAAGAATAAGAATATTCCAAGAGGGTTAGGTAAGACAAGGACAGCTTTGGGGTCTCAGGGCTGGAGTAAAGGCAGAAGGAATTATTCTTTTCCACAAACTGTAAAAGGTTTAAAGTGGTTTACTTTTCCATCCCTCAAAGCAGGAGTAATAAATCCCAGGTCTAAGTGTCTATTTTGTGTATATGTGTGTGTGGTGGGAGAGAGCATGTGCTTTGTACATGTGTGTATGTGGGTGTCCATAGGTGTGCCTGCAAGCAAATGCTCATGTATACATGTACATGTCTATGTATGCAAGACCCTGGAGAATCTAGACACTTCAATCCTTCATAGCATACATCTCGGAAATTAAGGAAGGAGTAAAGCAAAGAAAGAATAAATAGCAAACCCTATTTTTATTGTTTTTATTTTTTTTACTTAGAAAAGAGGCAGAACAGTCTGATGGTTAAAAACATGATCTCAGAGGCCAGGAATAGTGAGTTGCCATAATGAATTTCCTATAAAAGAGCACTGCCTAGTAATAAGAAATATTAGTTGAGGATGATGAATTCAATACCCTAGTTTTTAATTTAGAGATTTAAAGTAGCTTATTACCTACTTTTAATAACTGATCACTAGCAGTCTACAAACATGATAAAATTTTCCCTTTGAGCCATTTCTCAAAATGAAATAGAACATGTGTGCAAAGAGAAATGTAGTACATCCAGCTGTGTGAGAATAAGATGTAGATGGCTTTAAGACATAGCAAACCAGGAACAAAATCATTTAACTGACAAGAAACCATGTACACAATTTTTGTGTTATTCAGAAATGAATATACTGGATCTGACTAGAATGCACTAAGAGACCAGGGTGTTATCTGGAGTTTGAAAAACATCTTTAAAAGAAAAACAAGAGAAGCATGCCTGTCAGAAAAGGAAGCAGATGTTCTCACTAGAATGAAAGGCTGAATTATGAACACTTGAGCTTTCTAACAGTTTTAAATAACCCTCTATGGTACAGCATAAGAATTTTAAACTTTAATGAAGGCAAAAACTCATTTTATCATACTAATGGTCCAGTATTTTTCTTTTCATGTTTTCTTTCTTGGTTCATTTTCATTATTTCCTCATGACCTGGTATTTGCTTCTATTACAAACAGACTATTCTAGCAAAAGGAACTGGAACAAGGAAGCCTTTATCTCAATAATTCAGGCAGAAATGATTTACACCTGAAGTAGTGAGATGTTTTAGACAGAAGAGAATTTTTGCTTGGATAACTCCAGACCTGGTTTGATGTCAGACATAAAATCATGTATTGATGATAGCACAGGGCTGTGACTTCAATCCATTCAGTGCACCGAGTCTTACCTATGCTTTGGGGCCTTTTCATCATAATGGCAGTGTTATCATTTCTGTGAACGTTTACTTGTGAACACCATTACTCAACTCTTATATTCTGAAAAAGTAAGGGTAAATTGCATGCATTCAACATGTATAAAGCCTGATAAGCTCAGCTTCTAAATACTAGAGTAAGAGTTGAATAGGAGGGCTGTCATCAGATGCACTGCCTTATAATAACATTATGTGTAACATTTCTACAACCTGCCAATGGACTTCAAGTGATGAATCTATACCTGGATAAAGACATCTTCTGAGTTAGTATTCAGACCCTTCCCACTGTTGCTCAAGGGAGATGCAAGGTAGAAAAGTAAATAGAATGAAGCAAAAAGGAAAAATATCTGAAAGATATCTACTTTTGCTCCAGTAGTATTCTGACAGCATATTTTATTGATGGGAATGGAGCATGGGAAAGAAATGAATGAGGGCCAGAGAAATAAAAAGCTGATCATGGAAACATGGAGGGGACAGTGGTGTATCTCTGTCCACCTGGCCTCTGAAACAGCCTTGGCTCAAAATGTGAAAAAGGGATGCCAGTTCTAAGAAGAAGACTCTTTTAACTTCTTATAAAAATATTTCAAGATGAAATAGCAGAGGAAGAAATTAGTAGTTTGTGGTGGTGTTTTCCCATTGGGAAAATTAATTCAAAAGGAAGGTTAATGATAACTAACCAGAAGAATTAATTGAGGGAACTGAAACCACACAGAATCCTTTGAATATAAAAAGGAGTAAAAGGAAGAGTAGACATTATTTTGTGGTAATAAGGTTAAATGATGCAAAAGTTAAGTATAATTTTTAAAAGAAGCCACTGTTCATTTGAGATCAGAAAGAATAGAAATCAGTGGATGATGCCATCTACTATTCCTGTTTAACTTTGGAGAAGTGGTTCCAGGAAAACATTGGTTTTTAGATATGACTTCTGTAGCACAACAAAAATCATACTGGGAAAACTAGAGTCAAAGACTGGCTTTCATTTTGGACAATCATCCACACAGAGAATTTGTCCAGTATAGCTCTCTGCTTTGGAATGATTCTAAACAGAAATCATTGCAACAGAAAACTCACTTTACCTGATGTCATACTTTACCTCTTTCAAGCAAATGGCCAAATAGAGCTCAGCAAATAAACATAGCAAGGTGAAGAAATGTCTATCCCCAGACTTCCTGGTTAAAGGAATGTGCACAGTCTGGACAGGGCTGCTCTGCAGGAGCAGTTGGAGCGAGGACATGAGCTGTTCTCCCAGGGCAAGCCCCACTGAGATCATCCCAGGAGAGCCCCAGGTGATTGGAAGGGAGCAGGGTGTGGGAACAGCTGGAAGTGTGGAAAGCTCAGGATGGAACCTTTCCATGGGACCCTTCATGTCTTCAATAAAATCATCGTTTTCACCAATTTTCTTAAATACTAGAGTACCTCAGCTGTGCTTTATCTAAGAGGTAAATTAATTTAGAAGGTAAATAAATAATATCTAACTTTAGAAAAATATAATTAGAATTCACTTAGAGATTTGAGTAAAATTTGTACCCACCAGCACAACATAAAGAACTCTGAGTGTGAGATGTAGGGCAAGAAATGTACATAGATTGCAGGAGGACTTAGGCTTGCAGTAATTTTGAACCTGGTATCCTAAACTTCTGAGGGGCAAGAAGCCCCCAGTCACTGCTTGGGTATATGAGGCACAACAGACAGCGGTCCCATCACACCAGCCCATCTGAAAATGCAAACATGGAAACACCCAAGTTGATACTCAGGCTCTAGTCCCCTTCCTGCCCAAGCAATAAGAAGTAGACCTGAGAGCTATGTTTGAACATATGTGATCACATTGTGTTTTTGTTTCCCGAGTGGGTAAAAAAGGGATAACCCTGACAAATGGCATTGTAGATAGAAGGTATATTTCTCAGAGGGGAAGGGATGAATACTATGAGTCCATACGTGCTCCCTGTCAAGAAACAGTGAGAGCTGAGCAGCCAAGAGTCTTAAGTGGTAGATTAGATAAGGAGCCAAGCTGAAAGTAACAACCACGCCTTTATTCAGTTATGGTGATGGTATAAACTAGAGTCCAGAAAGAAGGTGCCAGCTCTGCCAGTATTCCATTTTATCAATCCTTTACCTTAGGTGTTGTATCAGAAGAGATATCCTAATAGCCAGTCACCCATATTTTCTTCTCTGTTATCTTCTAGGAATTTTACACTTAGGTCTATTATCTATTTTAAGTTCATTTTTATGAAGGGTGCATTAATTTTTTTGCACATGGTTGGTTGGTTATTCCAACATGATGTGTTGACAATACTATTATTAATCCACTGCATCACTTTTGCTCCATGGTCAAAAATCATTTGAGGACATCCAGTCAAGATAGAGGCATGAGTAAATATGCTTCACCTCCCCCTACAACAGAAAAAAATTACAATAGCTCAAAACAATATCACCTAGAACCATCAGAAAATCAAGCTATATGGATTTAAAGAAGCCACATTTGTCCAGATGGGTAGGAGAGGTGGAGACACAGAAATGGGCAGAGAGGCATGGAGACAGATACAGTATGGCATGAAAAGGTGGTGGAATGGGTGGTCCCACATTCATGTGTGGTAGATAAAAATCAGATGGGTTACCTTGGGAGCAAGAGATCCCAGGCCCAGGCCATACCACACAACCCAGGTTCCCAGCACCAGGAAGATAAATCCTGATAACTTCTGACTATAAGAACCAGTAGAGGTTGTGGTGGTGAGACAAACTTCCAGATTTTCAGAAGATTCCTCTGCAAGAACTTAGAACTTATGCAGACTCACCCCCTAGGATTCAGCACCAGGGTAAGAACTGGAAGGGCACCAGTTGCATACACAGAGAAAGTGAAGTGACTAGAAAAGGCAAGAGTTGAGCAAATCTTAGAAGCCACACAGCAAAATTGTTCCCTTTCAGAATCCTCCCCATATATAGATCCACAAAGTGATGAAGCAAGTTTCCCTGCCCTGGCAATTACTTAAGCCTCTGCCCACATAACTTGCAGAGGACTTTTCTACAATAGACCATGCTACTAAAAGACAGGGAGTCAAAGCTGTTCTACCTAATACATAGAAACAAACACAGGAAAGCTGCCAAATTGAGGAGACAAAAAAATATGGTCCAAATAAAAGAACATAACAAAACCCTGGAAAAAGAACTGAATAAAACAGAAATAACCAACCTATCAGGTACAGAGTTCAAAATACTTGTTATCAGAATGCCCAAAGAACTCATTGTGTACAGCAATAGCATTTATAAAACCCAGGCAACGAAGGCTGGATTAAGTGAAATAAAGAAAAATCTACAGGGAACCAACTGTGGAGGGGATGAGGCCTAGATTCAAACCAATGATTTGGAATGCAAGGAAGAAATAAGCATTTGCTCATAACAGCATTAAGAAAAAAACAATTCAAAACTCAAAGATAGAATAAGGAGCCTCTGGGACATCTCCAAATGTACCAACATCCAAATCATGAGGGGGCCAGAAGGAGAAGAGGAAGAGCAAGAAATTGAAAATTTATTTGAAAAAATAATCCCTAATTT
Source organism: Noctilio leporinus (assembly GCA_004026585.1). Taxonomy (NCBI): domain Eukaryota; kingdom Metazoa; phylum Chordata; class Mammalia; order Chiroptera; family Noctilionidae; genus Noctilio; species Noctilio leporinus. The sequence goes on from PVIW01000972.1 coordinate 194,714, forward strand.
GGTGATGGAAAGAGACATACAAGTCTAGGAAGCACAGAGAGTCCCAAACAAGTTGGACCTAAAGAACATCACACCAAGACACATCATAATTAAAATACTAAAGATTAAAGATAAAGAGAATCTTAAAAGCAGCAAGAGAAAAGTAAAGAGTTACCTACAAAAGAGCTCCCTTAAGACTGTCAGTTGATTTCTCAAAAGAAACTTTGCAGGCTAGAAGAGATTGGCAAGAAGTATTCAAAGTGATGAAAAGTAGGGACTTACAACCTAGATTACTCTATGTAACAAACCTATCATTTAGAATTAAAGGACAGATAAAGTTCTTCCAAGCCAAGGTAAAGCTAAAGGAGCTTATCAATGTTAATGGGACTTATTTAAGAAAAAGAAGATCAAACCTATGAACTTTAAATGGCAACAAATTCACAACTATCAACAACTGAATCTAAAAAACAAACGAGGCAACAACCAGAACAGGAACAGAGTCATAACCATGGAGATCATCTGGAGGGTTATCAGCTGAAAGGAGCAAAGGTGCAGGGATTAAGAAGCATAATTGGTAGGTACAGAATAGACAGGGGAATGTTAAGAATCGTATAGGAAATGGAGAAGCCATAGAACTTATACACATAGCCCATGGACATGAGTTAAGAGGAAGAATTGCTGGAAGTAATGAGGGTACTGGATGGAGGGGGACAAAGGGAGAATAACTGGGACAACTGTAATAACATAATCAATAAAATATATATTTTTTAAAAGATCAATTGACATTGCCCTGGCTAGGTATCTCAGTTGGTTGGAGCATCATCCATACACCAAAGGTTGTGGGTTTGATCCCTGGTCAGGGTACGTACCTAGGTTGTGGGTTTAATCCCCTGTCAAGGCATGTACAGGAGGCAACCCATCAAAGTTCTTCTTTCACATCAAAGTTTTTCTCTTTCTCTCTATCTCCCTTCCTCTCTCTAAAATCTCTAAAATCCTTGGGTGATGATTAAAGAAAAATCAATTGACTATATTTATGTGTCTATGCCTAGGCTCTCTATCTGTTCCATTGGTCTATTTGTCTACTCTTTTTGTCTACTCGTCCAACGTGTTTTAAAAACTATATTCAATTTTTTAACATGAGTTTATTAAACAAATGCTGTGTACCAGCAATGGACTAGGCACAAAGTTACCAAGAAAACTAAGAAAAAGTGACTTCACAATAAAAAATTAAATTCCTTTGAAGTTTAGAAGCAATCCTTCAAAAGACCATCATGATGATGCAATGGTAACAAACTAGGGACCCAAATCATAAATCCTGTGGTTCTACCTAGGGAAGCCATCACTTCCTACTGATAACAAAGCTAACCATTATTAGCTTTGTTATGAATTATTGCACAAATATCTCTTTAATGACTAAAAAGTACCCAAAGAAGAAGTGGAATTTTTTCTGGTTCCTGAACATTAAGAAAAACAATTAAGATGATATGTCATTTAGAGACTTTGATATTGTAGTTTATAAAAATTGTATATGTATTTGATCTCCATCCCCATTGCTGGTACAAAGTTCTTAACCTTTGCAACTTCCTTAGTGGTGAAAGATTAAAAGTGTCTTTTGTTATGCTAGTGGGTGACTTTTGGATCTTACCTAAGAATGTGGGTTGGTTGCCAGGGAAGCCAACAATGGAATTAAAGGGTTGGAATTTTCAGTCCCACCTCTGCACAAACCCCCCCCCCCTTCTACCAATCATTTAATCAAATGTGCTTATGTAATAAAGCTTCCATAAAACCTTAAAAGAAGGGGTTTGAAGAGCTTCCAGTTTGAACACACAGAGATATGAGGAGAGTTGTTCTCAGTGAAATGGACAGAAGCTCTGCACCCTTTCCCCATCCCCTACCCTATGCCTCTCTTCCATCTGGCTGTACCTAGGTTCTATCCTTTTATATTAACCCAGTAATTTAGTAGGTAAAATGTTCCTCTGAGTTCTGTGAGTCACTGTAGCAAATGAAACTTGGACTTGCAATTGGCATCTGAAGGGAAGATGGGTAATCTTTGGGGATTGAACCCTTTCCATGGGGATCTGATGCTGTCTCCAGGTAAAGATGTCAGAGTTGAGCTGAATTGTAGGACACCCAGCTGGTGTCATAGAATTGCTTGGTGGTATGGGAGAAAACCTCCGTACATTGGAATTGGTACCAGAATTCTTGGAGTCAGAACAGATACGACATGGCATTTCAGGGAATTCTGAGGTGGGTTTAGCATCTTCTAGCAGAGCACTTGGGGGAGACTGAGCAGTGGCCAGAATTCAGCGAGAAGTTGATGAGCAAAGACCTGGTACTGCTCTGAATATGGTGTGATTTGTTAATTGGGTTTGGATTTGAAAAGAGAGAGAATGCATCCTATTAATATTTCTAGTTTTGTGCTGAGAAACCACAATGGAGTAGCATAATGAAAACTAAAATAATGTAGTTTCTTTCAAAAGGACTTTGGTTGAAAATATGTGTTAATATGCACTATATTCATCTTCCCAATTAAAATGTGGTACTTCTCAGTGGCTATAGGAATAATTTATTTTAAACATGTTCTTCAGTTGAATAGGTCTTTCAGCTTAGCTGACAGTTCCAGCCATTGTAATCTGCATTACCCTTCTTGAGTCAATTGGTCTGAAGCAGCATTAAAATGTTTTAATAAGGCCCCTTGAAAGATGGCAGGCCCACACTTACTAAACTTTTAAAAATACCACCCTTCAAAAGGTATTACTGAAACACTTTAATACTCTGACAGCAAATAAGTATACTACTGACCACCAAATAGATCTTTAGCGAATAAGATGATAGTTGTATCTTTGTTCCTAACTTTCTTTTTATTAGTTTATTTGAACAATGATGAAAGAATATGTCACATAGGTAGTTTCCTCATTCAAATCTACCTCCTAGATGCACAATGCAAGTAAAAACTCAAATAAAGTATTTAATTTCTCATGTGCCCCTTGTACAGTAGTAGGGAAGAAACAACCAGGTATGAAATTTATTCAAACATGAATAATTATCATTCCAAACTCATTAGTTGAGGGTTTTTTTTCTTTTTTTCTTCACTCTAACTGGCGTGCCCTTAGTTGTGGGTGCTCTCAGCATGTATGCACTTGCAGACTCACCTACAGCCTCTCACCAACAAGTGAGGCAACAGGGCCACCTGCTTTGGGTGTGATGTCTGTCATTCACACCACCTCTGTCATCACTTGATAAAGTCCTACCCCAGTCACCAGTTCATGTACCATTTCACAACCTCTATTGCTTTAAGAGAACTTTATCCCTTAAATATTTTATCCTTTGAAAATGACCAGATGGCTGTGCTATTACTCTTTAATGCCAATAAGGCATCTGAAAATATCTGAAAGGAGCAATGTAGAAGAATACGGCAACATGAACCCCTCAGAAGGAGAGTAAGCAGAGTGGAGAGTAGAGTGAGGGAGAAATAGCATCAGTTTGACTTCACCATTAATTATTAAAACACTATTCCTAATTGGGCTTTGAGCAAAGATAAGATAAAATTTCTTCCTTCTTTAGCAATTTGTATGGTGACTGATCTTTTGAAGATGCGAATAAATTTCTTACAAAACCCTGTGATAGGGTTCCAGCCTTAAGTACATGACTATATATATATATATATATATATATATATATATATATCACATATATATATACATATATATATCACATATATGTGTGTGTGTGTGTGTGTGTGTGTGTGTGTGTATAGGGTTTTCTTACAAAACCCTGTGATAGTGTTCCAGCCTTAAGTATATGACTAGATATATCACATATATATATACATATATATACATATATATCAGATATATATGTATATGTATATATATATATATCTTATTCTTCCTTTTCTCCTCCTTCCCCTTCCTCTTCCGCCTCTTCCCTCTCCCTTCATCTTCCATCTTCACATAGATAAATATTATTAGTTGAATGAAATGAGCAGAGATAAGATGTCAGGAAAGTCCCTGCTGAATTTGAGAATTTATCAGTAAATGGAATAAAATTTAAATTTCTTCTATTCACATGATTCAAACTGGTAGCAAAAACAAAAATAGCAAAACGAGGACTGATTAATACATGTGGGGTATTATAATAGGTTACAATAGATTTCAGAGGTTGCTTTACCCATTTTAGCAAGGATTAACTATATTTTATTAGTTTTTGTTACACAACATTTAATTACTTTTTAATTTTTTTTTTTTTTTTTTTTTGAGAAAAGACATCTCTAGGTCTCTTGCGAGGTAAAGCTTTTCAAAAACATATTTTAAAAAAAAGAAAGGAAATGGCACAACACTCAAGATAACGTTCTCATAGTCAGAGCCTGACATAGAAAGGTTAATATTCCAAATGACAGCTGCTAAGTCTTTTTTTCTAAATCCGCTTCCAGACTAGCCTTACATTAACTTCACTTCACATTAACACCATGGGGGAAAGAAGGCAGGGATTTTTTAAGAGTATCATAATATTAACTGATGTGAAAGAAATGTTTCTTTATCTAATGAAGTGTGAATAAGATTTATCTTTATACTTTCCAAGCTGTTTATTAGGACCCCTAGTGAAATACTCAAATTGTATGTTTGAAAACATAGATGCAAATGTACTGCCAAAGAAAATAATAAACAAAATCTGGTTAGCACTTTAATTCCAGTGAAAATAAATGCAACTACAAAGAGAAGGAGATCTTAAGTATAAAGATTAAGATGTATGTTTTTGCATACATACAGGTATACACACAATGATATATACAACTGGGGGAGTTAAAAAGCTAGGCAGAGTCACCCAAACACTGGTACAATCCACAATCAAATATTGGAATGATAAGAAATTATGAAATCTTTGAGTAAAGGAGGTGGAATTTTTCCTAACTGGAGGAGAAAGACAATTGAATTTGTAGTAAAACAAAGCATTGAAAGCAAGTGGAGATCTTTGTATAAATGGAAAATTCTTGAACAATGTTGATTAACTGCATTTTGACAGACATAATGATTTGTGCCACTTAAGATATTTGCCATAAATGACACTACCACTGAAAATCCAACATCTCATTAAATAGATTAAACTGTATCAAGCCCAACAAACAAAGGCACGTTTTTCAAAAGACATTTCTTTCTTAGCCACTTACTCATTATCAATCATATATATGAATTTAAAATATTGAATATCTGATTTCAGTGGTGAAAATGCTGGCACTTTAATTATTTGGATAATGATCCTGATGTGAAATTGTGCAGGAGTCAAAGTAGAAAATCAGAGTTGAGTTGAATGTCAAATATGCATGCTAATTTCCATTTATGTGCAAATATCTGATGAAATTCATTCAACGTACCTGGATCCATTTTCATCTTTAATGAAAATAAATGATCACTCAAAGGATGGGAAAACGGATTGAAAATTATAGCAGTTTTTTTTCATGAGCAATCACAAGAACTCAAGGTTTTCATTATTACTTTTGTTTCTGTTTCACTTGTTTGGTTTTTTTGTTCCTGTTTTGTTGTTTTTTATATGTTTTTTGTCATTTGTGACTGTTGTGACTCTTAGAGTGGAACTCCAAAAAGGACAGAAGGAAATACTATAAAATTTAAATTTGCCTCCCAGCTCCCAAACCAGGATACATCATCAGTTCCCCTTCCCAAAGGCAACAGTTAACATCAGTTCTGCAAATAACGCCCCCACCCCCAAAATATTATGTGCATACAATACCAGTTAGTCATTGAATTTAGCTCCTTGTATACAACAATTAACAGTGGTGTAGATGGTAGAGTTTATTTTCCTCTCATCTAGGAGGGATCTGGAGACAGGCACTGCAGGCCTATCATGGTGACTCCATGGTCCTCAGAAACTCAGGCTCTTTATATCTCTCTTCTTCATCAGTCTTGGGACAGTTTTCATTCTTTGAGTCACTTGGTGACCATAATATGGTGCCAAATAGAAATCTGTCACATCAAACTTCCACTCAAAAAAAAAGGAGGAATAAAAGGATGTACCTCCAAGAAGGCAGCTCCTGGAGCCTTCCTGGAGGCCCCACATCTACTTGACTAGCTCTCTCTGAGGGAGTAAATTTTAAGATGGGTAGTTTGCCATTCCCAAACATAGGGATTCCCCTGGTGAAAAATAACTGAAAAGGAAGAATGGATGATGAATAGGTAACTATGCAACTAGCAATCTGTTACAATGTGCACGCCTATACGTATGTGTGTTCCTTTCCCACATTGCTAAGCAAATGGTGATGTACTCAACATAGTCACATTGCTTTTTACTCTGTTCGCCATGTTCATTAGACTGTCTGAGGACCAAAAAGCCCAAGGACTAAACCTGAGGTTGACTCCTCTAAAACATAAGTTCTGCCCAACTCCAGATGCTGATAACAACAATTGCTACCTGAACTCCTTGCTGCTCAAAGACCAACACTAGCTGTGTCACTGGGAATGTGCTAGAAATGCAGAATTCAGACCCCACTTGAAATCTGTTTAATCAGAATGTTCAGTTTAACAAGGTCCCAGGTAATGAACATGAGCATTTGAGTTTGAGAAGCAGTGCACCCTCAGCCCTTCTGAGGTCCCAGCTTAGCAACAGCCAAGTCTGATAGTCTGTTTGAAGCCATCTCCCAACTAACTAGATGTTAGGGTGGGCAAGTATTTCCGTGTTCTAAGATGGGTTCTGTGAGAATCCTGGTGTGAACAAGGGCCAGTGTGAGTATCAAGCTGTATAGTTACTAATCTCTTCCTAATTGCACCAACAGTTAGCAGTTCTCGTCCTTTTGCCTTAATTTCTTAGGCTGCATATCTTCCTCCTATTCTCACCCCCTCTCTCCTAAACTGGAAGTTGGGGTACCTTTCCATACCAGCTGTCTCTCTCCCTGGTGTCTGTGCTACCTTAACTTACAGCTGCTGTTGCTTCCAGTTTTCTTAATGCTTTTTAAATGGGCCTCCCTTCTTAAATACTCTTTAAAACCATGAACTCAGAGAATGTGTCACCACCCTAAAGTTTGGACCTGGCTTCCTTTGCTTTCTTGAGTCAGGACAACCTGACCACAGTCAGGATCAGAACTGGCTTGAGTACTCTCCAAGAGTTTGTTTTGGAGTCCGTCCTTCCTCCCCAGATTCCAGGCTGATCTTTCCCACCCTAAGTTTGTGCCCAGCCTGGATTGTCCCTGCTTGTTCTCGTTTACCCAGATGGAAATTAACAATGCCAGCACAGAACATGCTTCTCATGTCAAAAAATGGTGGGTCTCGTTGAGTCCCACCATTGACCTACATACAGTCTTTCAGTCCACTGCAACCATGGCAAGAATCACTTCCAGGTGCTGGGAGCAGGCTGACAGACAGAAACAGAATAAGTGGCCTGAGAGGGATGGACAGATGAGAGTCTGGCAGAACCTAACAGAGTCTAGTTAGAACATAGTGTCAATACTATGTGAATTTGGATAGATAAAACGGCCATTACATTACACAAAATGCAGACCATTAACCTTTAAAAGAGCAATCTCAGCAGAAAAGTGGGACCAGAAGCCAATTTGCCATGAATTAAGGAAGGAATGAAAAGCAGAAGAAGAGAGGCAGCTGATAACAACATTATTTCAGACATTTGTGAGCAGAAGGTAGGAAGCTGTGAGACATAACAGAATCCAATGACATCTTTGTAAATTAAGGGAGAATTAAACATTTTTGAAGGCAGAGGGAAAAGAGTCTGTGAAAAGGAGATAGTTAGAGATAGACTCAAAAGAGCAAAAGAAATATCCTTTAAAATCAAATTAAGAAAAGAATATTAAAGAGGGAAGGATTATTTTTAAAAAGGAAGGACTCCTTACTTCAGACACATTAAGAAAGAATGAAGAGATAAATGTAGAAAGAAACATTCTGTGAATCTATAATTGGTTTACAGTTGTCTTACAGTCAACAAAGTAATAGGTTAGGATAATGAATATGTTGTATTGCATGGGACTTTCATAGAGCCAAAGTTTTTTTTGTTTTTTGTTTTTTACTGTAGGAAAAGCTTATAAAAATAACCTATTAATATATTCTCTTAATTTGAAGAGATAGCAAATGGTGAGTGAATGAGGTCATCTGATTTGCCAAGATAGGTTTAAAGGAATTTAGTGGCTGTCAGGACTTGATCCTTAAAGAATCCCTGAAGATCATAAGTGAGAGTTGAAGACAGAATTTGCCAAGTATCAGAAATGAAGCTAAAGCAAAGGTTGAGGCCAACCCTGAGCTTGAGAATAGAGATGAAGGCCAATGTCAAGGCTGAAAAAGTTAAATTTAATTTGTTACTTGTAGAGCCTGAGCATTACATTTCTGCTCTACCTTATAACCCACTATAAGGGGTGAAGAAATGAGAAGTAGCAGTAATACAGGAACTGGGTCCATCAATGAGCAAGAATGAATGGAAGTCAAGGGCTATAGGCAGAGCATGGCACCCAATCAATGAAGAATCCCCAATATAACCAACTTCTTACCTTCTTAAATCTTGCCCAGTGAATATGAAGTATATAAAAGTTATAGATCTTTGTAAACTAAAGATTTATGGTTGAGTCCTGGCTGGTGGCAAAGTGGATAAGGCACCAGCCTGCAAGAACCCAAAGGTTACTGGTTCGATTCCCAGCCAGGGCACATAACCAGGTTGCAAGCCAAGTCTCCAGCCAGGTCTGTACCTGGAGGCAGGTGAAAGGCAACCTCACATTGATGTTCTCTCCTTCTCTGTTTCTCTCCCTTCTCCTCTCTCTAAAAATAATAAATAAAATCTAAAAAAAAAAAAAAAAAAAAAAAGACATGGTTGAGCCCTCATTCCACTACTAATTAGCTATATAATCAGAAATAGGTTATTCTAACCCTTCGTTTTCTCATCCTCAAAAGAGGGGTAATAATGCTCACATCACAAATATGTTGTGAAAAGTAAATTACCCACAATTTAACAATAAGTAAGTAGCCTGCTATAAATACTAAAAATGTAGCTACAAATGGTTTTATATATATATATATATATATATATATATATATATACCTCTCTTTTTCTAATGAGATATAAATATACATCATAATGTATAAGGAGGTATAATCTGTCTCAAAGTATCAGATTATTACTATAAAAAATAGAAGTTTAATATACATATATTCATTAAGATCTTCTTTAAATTCTCTATTATGAGGCCCTGGCTGGTGTGGCTCAGTGGATTGGCATTGAACTGTGAGCCCAAATGTTGCTGGTTCATTTCCCAGCCAGGGCACATAACCAAGTTGCAAGCCAGGTCTCCGGTCAGGTCAGTAGCTGGAGGCAGGTGAAAGGCAACCATACATTGATGTTTCTCTCCCTTTCTTCCCACCTCCCTGCCCTTCTATCTGAAAATAATGAATAAAATTTTTTTAAAATAAAATGATAAAGAATTTTTTTTTTAATTCTCTCATCTCAGCTCCCACCATGTAGGAAAGAGAAAATTATCAAACTTGGTAGGCAACAGACACTTCCTGTCAATGGTTCTGAGATGGAGAGGCTTGGGAAACCTTGAATACCATTTTTAGATGCCATATTTTTAAAGCTCCTTGAACACCATTCTCTCCCACTGAGTTCACATGACACCAAAACTTGTTCCCCTCAGTTTCCACCTGTCAGGGCAGAGTAGGGAGACCCAACTCCAACTAACACTGAACCAACCCTCTTGCCTTCCTCCTGCATTGTCCATACAGCAGAACAGTTTGAGTCAAATAACTTACAAATAGGAACTCATAAACCATTGTCAATTTTTCTCATTTTTAACACCTGAATTAGAAGCAGAGGTGACACTTATTTTTACTCACACTACATAAAATATAACCTATTTTTATTCAAGATTTGAATAGGTCAAGGATGTTAAAGCTTTTTTATTAAAGGAGAAGTTAAATCTTTAAGATATCTGTAACTTTCACTGGCTACTGAAGTAAAATAGTTAATCCCAAAAAGTTAATTGAAAAAACAGAATTTAAACTTTTTTTCATCAGCCTGATCCTCTTAGCCAGCTCAAATATCTTTTCTGAGTAAGGCTTCAACCCCCAAATTCCTTCCAGAGTACCTACCTTTCTGGAATTTCATTAGGTATAAACACTCTTCATTTTGATAAAGGTTGGCTGCTAGGCCTGAGATGCCTATCTTGAAAGAGCTAACTTGGGACAACCAAGGTCGCTCAGAGCAGGCTCTGGCCCCATAGAAACACAGTGGATTCTGCACTGAAGTACAGTGGCTCTAATTGAGATATTTAGATTGTAACAGTTCTGTTGAGGTTTGTGCAACCCAGTGCTTATCCCCATTCTCCATGAATCATACAACTTACTACTAAGATGGTTCTTTAGGTTTCTTTTCTGCACCTGGGCAACTGTCCCAATTTTTCAATAAATGAATTGTACAAATTATAGAGCAGAAAATATAACACCATCCCAAAGTGGAATCAATTTTTAAACACATTATATAAGAACTCTAAGTATCAAAGATGATAAAATTCCTGAATTTCAACGAAGCCTTCAACAATCATTTAAACTGTAATAATAATGAATTTGCCTGGACCCAGCAAGGCACTAGTATTTGAAAGGAAATATCACAACCATAATGCTCTGGCATCATTTCAAAGCCATCTTAGAAAAGGAGTGCTCAGTTTGGGTATCATTAGTGAAAAACTCCTTTTTACTGATTGCAACATATTATTGGAAATAATGATGCTTGTTGCTCATTGGATTGAAAAATTATCCAATAAAATCAAAGGTAAAAATCTAAAAACTACAGAGTATTAGACACAAGCATTCTGGAGCTATTTCATGCTTTCGATTCAAATTTTGTACTTCCCATGCTATTAAAATTTTAAACCATCATTTTTTAAAGTTTGCAGTATGTGGTGAGTCATGCGTTCAGGGGACAGGTGAATAGCACTTAATTCTATATGAAAATTACTCTGAAAATTATACCATCTTCTTGGGAAATTATAATAAAGGGGTCCATTATTGTTCTGTGAAGTAAATGCACCTTCATGTCGTAGAAGAACTACCGGTGGAGATAGGTTAACATCATGGACTAAAAAGCCAGAGAGTCACTTCCTACCTAAGTGATTTGGGAACAAGTTAATTAAACTCTATGCCTCAGTTTCTCATCCATAGAATAAAGTTAATAATAGAGCTTCACTCTAGTGATATAATGACTAGATGAACTAATAGATACACAGTGCCAGAATGCTTTCCAGCAAAGCCCTGTGCTAAGTACTAGATATTCATTATCTCAGTAATCCTCACAATAATCAATGAAGTAATATGAGCATTATCTCCATTTTACAGATGAGTCTCAGAGAGGTTAAATACTTTGCCCAAGGTCACTTAGATAGTATTGGAAAAGCCAAAACTGCAACTGAAATCGCTCTATCCATGAAACAGGACTTTTGACCACCATAACAATTAACTGTAAGGTAAGCACTGGATCCCAGGAAAAAAGTTGGAACCCATCCTGAGACCTACGTATATCAGAGCCAGGCCAGCAGCAAGAATGGCCTCCTCACGTTGCTTCCCTAGGTGCTACATGAAACTCCTTAAGTTTCTGCTGCTGAGAACATCATTGGTCCCCAGGACCAAGGTGAAGTTGTTTAATCAGTCAGAAGAGCAGAAGCACAGAGGCTCATAATCAAGGAGCAGACAAGAACACCACACCAACGAAGTGGTGCTGCTCAGAATTTATTTTACCCTGACCTTCAGGAAAGGTCAGGCAGTCCATGACATGAGATACTCCCACCCTCAACCGTGAGGGAGGGTCAGTGGTCTGCTGCAACAGTGATGAAGTATTGGCAGGTCTTAGGCTATGCCTCTGGCTTCACTCAAAGGTGCATTAGTGACAAAGGCTGGAACATTTTGCTACTATGGCCAATTTCTCACATAGAATCCCCTGGGGAGTTCTTAGACCTGGATCACAGCATCATCACTGTCATTCTGACTCATGTTAAAATTGCTGGAATTCAGTAGAATTGACTACATCTGCTAATCCAACCAAGATTATAGCATCTGCCATATTTCACTAGGTCAGTCAAATATATGCCCCAAGCAAATTAAGAAACTTGTGAAAGCCCAATTTAATCACAGAGAAGCAGGCTTCTACTTATATATTGCAAAATGAATCCTCTCAAATTCCACAGACTCATATGATCAGAGGAACACCTCCCTTTCTCTTGAGTTCTCCCAAGATCTACAAACTCTCTGTATCCACATACAATTCCATCTGCAACAAGGGGCTGAGCAGCCTACTGAGGTTACATGACCGTCACTGGATAGTGGAAACAGGGTCCATAATAGTTGGCCCTCCAGACATTGCCATTTATAAATGTCCCCTCAGTAGCTCCATTACTGGCTGAGCCAGCTCCTCAGTGACAAGCAGACAGGAGTTGGAGAAAAAAGTGGATTCATATGCCCTTGGGACAATGCCTGACTGTCTAAGCATAGAGCTTGGAACACAGCTGCTCTGCCATCCACCACCTTCCAATGGGTTCTTTGGTAACTCAGTTCTAACACACAAAATTTGGAGATGAGCATCCCACTTCTGCATTACATGGCCTAGTGGCTAGCTGGATTTGAGGGCATATTGGAAGAAATGTCTCTCCTGAGACACCAGGGATGCCCAACATGGAAGAGTCACGAAGGGTCAATCTGCTGTAGTATGCCAGGGAACAGGTTCTAAAATGAGTCATAAAAACAAGAGGTATGAACTTCAGAGAGTGAAGTCGACACCTCAAGATTGGAACAAGGAAGTCTGATTCCAGCCTGAATGCACACAGACAGAGGGTTCCCAACCAACTTTCACTCCAGTATCCTGGACCTGACCCCACTTAAAGGGTCAGGTATGGAAGAGGCAGGGGTCTGTGCGACCTGGCTCGTTTCCAGGTCTCCATGTACACAAAAGCAGGTGTATTCACCCAGGACCTCACCTGTCACATCCTGACACTGTCATAAAAACAACTCCTTTTTCCCAAACTATGTTTATGCTGACCTCACACATTGACAGATTCTGTTTTAGTTGACATTTATGATTATAAAATAGGTAAAAGCTAAATGAAATTTTTCTTGAAGATTTATCCTTCAAATTACCTAATAACATTCAGGTACTATATGACCCTACTAAGCTATTTAAATGATACCATTGAAGAATTATTGAACTTGGCAGTGTACACTTAGAAAAGTCATAGATAAAGTGATCTTCTTAAATAGGCACATTTTGGTTTAAATTTTTGAACAATGCTCTTATTCTTCAAAGTATTGCCACCAGAAATGCATTATCTGAAAACAATGCTGTTTGTGAGTTAAAGTATCATTTGTGTCCCCTGTGATATTGCTGAGCTGGCTTGTGCAGAATGTCTGCATCACAAAAGCATGTCATTAAAAAGCTTATCTTCCTTAGTAGAAGCCAAAAACTATCCGTTTTCCATTTTGACTGTCTACACAAGTGCTTCCTGTACACGTAAGGGCAATAAATCCCCAAAGCCTGGCTCTTGTGCATTTTTATGGCCATCAGGGAGAAAACAACTTATTTCCATATTCATTGATTCATTTGTAGCCTAGGGTGCCAGTGGGACTCTTAAGAGATTGATCCAAATGTCTTCAAATAATTTCAGGCTTCACTTGGCAAAGGACACTTCCATAAACAGACATCACTCTAATTTTGGATTCCTGAAGGAGAAGTATGAGCTGCTTGATTAAAAACAACTAGATTAGGGCTAACTAGGATTCACACTCTTCCTAGGGTGATCCAAATAAATAAACAGCCAATTCCTGTTCAGACTCCTTCCCGTGAGGGTCCTAAGATCCTAAACTTCTGTTTGACTGGGCACACAAGAGACAACAGATGGGCATGGGTGACAGTTGCATGAAAAGGTCCCCCTGAGAGCCATAGAGAAAGAAATGTGTCCACACAGCCCTGTGAGATGAGACTGTCCACCTGCTGCCTGTTCTTTAGTCTCAGAGTTTTCAATAACTTCTGAGAAAGATTCGCCTGCTGTCTAACCTAAAACTGAATGTGAGCCGTGGCACAAAGCTGAACCCCACCCCTTCTAGAAGAAAGAATCAGAAGAATCTCAAGTCACTAACCATGTGTCAGGTATCTGGACATTTCATTGTCCATCAGCCTGACATGACAAAAGGGCATGTGAAATTTAGATTTTCTGTGAGAGTAGGAAAACTACTAGTCTTTATTTTAAAAAACCACCATATCACTTCAATAAAGTGGTTGAAAATTCTCCATATTATTTTTCCTCTCCGCAGTGAAAGAAGGAGTATGTGTTTGGGTATATATGTAGTTGTTTTTAATGTGCTTCAAATATTTGATTTCAACTCAACCAATAGTTCCTATATATGTGAAAATAGCCAGTATCCCTTTTCTTTCTACATGTTTATGTTTTCTCCAACTGTCTAAGAGAGTACAGGCATAGACTTGTTCTCATGTGTATTGCATGACCCAGACAGTATCAAAACAAAGCAGAAAAATCTATCACACTTACCAAATCAAGACTGTAGTTATCACTACACAGCAGCAGAACTGGCTTTTAGTTTGACTAAGTGACACAGCGATCCATGTAAGAATTTCAGGGTTGCTAACAAGCTGGAGTTCTGAAACTCATTCACTTTATCCCAGTCATACAGGTTTTCCTCCCACACTTCGCTTTGAAATACAGCACTTCTCATCATTTATTCATTCAAAAACATGTAATGAGTGCCTTCTTTGTACCAGGCAAAGTGCTGAGAGTCTGAAATACAAAGTTGAGTTGAGAAGAAGTTCTCACCTTGAAAGAGTCTGGGGGTGGAAACTGGTCTAAATACATGACTATAATTGTGTGAAATGTGCTTTAATCAAGGATCATGAGGCTATGCCAAAGCCAGGGAAGGGGCAGATCCTCATCTTGAAGGAACTAGGGCAGGACTCTCAGAGGACATGGACTTTCTGTTTACTCTCTTGAAGGTTCCTGCCTTTAAGGACCTACCAGGAGATAGCAAATGCACACATAGCTATGATACCAACCTATACTGGGAAATGCCATTAGAGATGTAAGGACAAAGTGCTGAGACAGCTCAGATGAAAGGTATAGCCACTGGAGAGATCAAAAGAAGTGACATTTACAACAGGGCTGAAAAGATGTAAAGGTTTGTGCAAGCAGAGATGGAAGAATAGGTCAGCAGGTCTTGGGCAGGCCAAGAATGAAATAGGCTCAGGGAGCTGGGATGCAAGCTCCTGGCAGAGAAGGCAGGAGATAAGCCTTGAAAGCCAGGCTTAGGCAGGAACAGAGGGCTTGGAAGGAGATAAAAAGTTCCTATGTGCTTGAACAGATCAAATAATCTTCGTCCTCCATGATCCCAAATCATAAATCATCATTTGAGGAAGAGCTTATTCCCATCAGAATACAAACATGTGATAGTAACACCTACCTCAAATAAAGACAAGAATGAACACACACACACACACACACACACACACCCCCAAAAAAAAAAAAAAAAAATCTCATTGACCTCAAACCTTTTTCCAGATACTGTCCCTTACTCTACTCTCCTTTCCTAAAAATCTCCTTAAAAGAATTATTGAAATCCTATTTTCTCTTGAACTTTCCTTGATTGGGGTTTGGCTCCACCCTCCACTGAAACAACTCCCATCAAGGTCACCCTTGTCCTCCCATTACCCCATCTAGTGCTCATTGTCCTTGACCTTTCAGAGGCCTTGGTCACAACTGAGTGCTCTCACTTTCTCTCGTATCATGATACCTCTCTGGTCAGTCCTTTTCCATCTTTTTTGCTAGTTTCTTGACTTCTCTACAACCCCTAAATGTCATGTTTCAGAGCTTCATCTCTGGGGCCCTTCTCTGACTTCATTCACTTCCTTAGTGATCAAACCCAGTCATATGACTTCAAATACCACCTATAGATATGCTGATAACCTCCAAATTTATAATTGCTCTTTACCTGAGAGATTTCTCAGGGTTGTATTTTTAGCAAACAAATGTTAGGGATGAGGTGACTTCTCCCCTTCCAGTGCACCCCTGGCACAGAGCGGGCTTGCTTTCCTTGCTATATAGGTAGCTCAGCATCCTTATCTGCAACACAGCCCACTGTGTGGGCAGGGGGCAATCATGGTCCCAAGGCAATGGGGAATACAGCACAAACATGAAATGCTCTTGCTGGCCCCTGTGCTATTAGAGTCATGTGTCTCTGACCCAGCACCCATGAAACGATAATAGGCTAAATTGTTGGCTTATAAAAGGAAAATCCCAAACCATGCCCAGTTCTTGACATTAAGTAGTATGCTTTCTTTTTGAAGGAACTTAACACCTTAGCCTAAACTAATCGCCTACAGAAGCTTTCTACTCACAAATGTTCAACTAGTGATTTTCACAGGAATAAAGCTTTACATGGAATAAAGTGTGTCCTCCTCTGCCTGCCTCCCACAGGCAGCTTTCACCATGGCTTTTTATAGAGTCATCTTGAATATGATGAAAAATTGACTAAAAGAGCATTTTACTGTTTTGATTCCCCACTTAGGGCACATAACCAAGTTGCAAGCCAGGTCTCCAGCTAGGTCCATAGCTGGAGGCAAGTGAAAAGCAACCATACATGGATGTTTCTCTCCCTTTCTTCCTCCCTCCCTGCCCTTCTCTCTAAAAATAATCAATAATATCTTAAAGAAAAAGAGAGAGAGAGCATTTTAGGAAGCTGTGTGTTAAATACAAAAACTTCTGTCATTCCTTGTGGGTTCCCTTTAGCCTTAAGGTTTAAATGTTGGTGTGACCCTGGCTGGTGTAGCTTAGTTGGAGTATCATCCCATAACTGAAAGGTTGTAGGTTCAATTCCTGGTCAGAGTACATGCCTGGGTTGCAGGTTCTATCCCAAGTCCAGGGACTACTATAGGCATCCAATCAATGTGTTTCTCTCTCCCTTCCTATTTCTCTAAAAAGCAACAGGAAAATGTCCTTGGGTGAGAATTCTTATAAATAAATAAATAAAAGTTGGTATGAATGCTGGGAAATTTAGGAAGGTAGATAGGGAGTTGTTTTTGTTGAAAAATCCTTCAGGCTTCCCTCAAACTCAACAATTCTCTCACACTAAAGCTAGACCTCATTAAGCTTTTCTCTCTGAATTTCCTGTATGAGCTTTTGTCATCATCTCTTTCACCTATAAGTGATCCCTTAAGACACACATGCTTTTAGAGATGACTCAATTCTTTGCTTCATCCTTATTAACATCCACAATTAGTGGGACACACAGCCAATTGTCCCCATCTTTTACATGTATGAAACCTAAGCCTGCCAGTCCTCATATGAGGCTTGCAGACCAAAACAAATCAATCTCTTATATGAGTCCTACTTGCAAAAGCTACCATTTGCCATAGCATGGTTGGAACTGGAGAGTATTATGCTTAGTGAAATAAGCGAGGAGGCAAAAGACAAATACCATATGATCTCACCTAATACAGGAAATGAATGAACCAAATAAACAGGCAAGCAGAATAAAACCAGAGACATGGAAACAAGGAACAGACTGATGGTGACCGGAGAGGTGGGAGGAGGTGAAGAGAGGGGAAAAGAAGTGGAAGGGTTTAGTCAAGGAGCTAGTATGAATGACTCATGAGGTAGGGATTGACTTGGGGGGTGGTGCGGTGCAGGGGAGACCAATGGGGGGCGGGGGGAATAGGACAATTATAATATGTAATTTTTTTAAGTTAATCACTTACACAAAAATTGGTGTTTGAATCTACTCTATGTCATTTACATTCATTTAATATATCAAAAAGAATGAAATGTATGCAGTCAGAATTCATAATACAGAGGAAAAAAATTAAATGTTATAACTGTAGTGATGGATGGCTTTAATGGAAGAGAAAAAGGTGTGTTAAAAATAAATGACTTTTAAAACTCTATTAAAAGCAGAAATAATCAAGGTTATTATCCTGGTGTTATTTATTATTTTGTGTGTCTTTGCTATTATCAAGAATACATTATATTACCTTTCTTGAAGGTAAACAGAAAGTCCCAAGGACCATTTCAACTTGTATTCTAGGAAACCGGAAACACAGCACAATAATCAGCCATCTACAGATTGTTGATTAACATGATGCCTAGACAGGTTCTCATGAGAATAACATTATTAATTAAACAGCAGTTTGGTTAATCATGATAGCCAAGATAATTTGAGGGGGATAAATATTTTACCCATCAAGCGAAGTAAAAGGATATATTTAATTAATTTGTTTATTATACTCTTGAGATTATAGCAGGCAAATTTTGTTTGAGGATGTAGAGTGTTTCTAATATTTCTACAATGTCATGTTTTTATCTTACTGTTTCCATCTAATGGTACCATATATTTCAATTACCTAGCCAAAATGCCTTTCTTGTCATCTATCAAGAGATTATTAAGGCCCATTAGTGAACAATTGGATCTGATAAAATTTCTGTTGCTATGCATTGCTTTATTCTTTTTGAATTGGGTGTTCTCACATTTCATTAGTAAAATTTTAAAATCACTGAATACAGATAGTGTCCTGGCATTACAATTAAGAACTTGATCTTACATTTTGTCAGTCTTTCTGTTTAGCCTAGAAAGGAACTGGCATTGGGATTGTTAAGAAGTTTCCTTAGAAAATAAATTTTTATTTTATATTATAAAGATTTCTTAGAAGGTCCTTAGATTTATATCCTTAAATGTATAAGTTGTATAAATATGCAACAAAGCAATTTATGGTACACACATTAGCAGTTAATATTTTCCAGGCCTCTTATAACAGCTGGAAGGCAAACCAGAGATGGGAAGGGTAGGTTTTGTTTTAGGTCAAAATTTTTTTTATCAGGATGGAATTTTTTCAACCCCATCAAATCAGCTCTACATATTGACATGTGAAAACAGTGTTTCAGCATTAAGTTCACTGAGTTGGCTCTCAAGGGGCCTTCTTATCAATCCTCCAGCCTTTCTTCCAGTAAATGCCAATGAAACAACCAGTAAATGCTGATGAGCCAAGCATGCCAAATAGAATGAGCTAATGTTAGAAGACACCGAAACACAGTCTCTGTCAAAGAGGCTAATGATATACTAATATATGCTTTACATATCATTGTCATCTCAAAAGATATCAGTGAAGATGAAATAACTTAACTTAAATCAACATAAAGGTGTAGGTAGAAGTGTTATATTTCTGTTCTAAAGAAGTATAATCTATAAGGAAAGTAGAAAAATAATATTCATTACAGTATTGAGCTATCATGAAGAACTTAGCTTTATACTAGAAAAGTCCAATAACATTCAATCAAAATATTTGATTTGTCTTTACCTACCTCCCACCAATACAAGTGAAAAAAATAATAATAATTTGTGAAATTTCACTTACCAGAGATAGCTGTAAAAAATATATTACTGGGATACAAATGCCATCAAGTAACTGTAGGCTAACTATTCAATAAGCAACTTCCAAGACAATATAAAATGCAGCATCTAGATTTCAGTCTGTAACCAAAGTAACGAAACCAGTTCAGAATTTTTTTTCTATTATAACATTACTCATCCATTCTGTCCTTCCCTTTGCAAAGCAACTGGAAGAGATCTGTGGTATCTGTCATTTCAGTCATACTGGAAAGGAGGCCTTGATCTTTTTTATTGTCACCTGGTCTAGTTCTATATAGTTGAAAAGATAACTGATTTGTCTATGTTTATGTCACTAGAACTCATGTTATCTGAACTCATTGAACTGTATTTCAACAAAAAGGGTCATCTTCAAAGTAAGTTCTCCAAAGAAGAACATTTACATGCAAAGAAGTACATAAAATATTCCAAAATGGGACACATATTGAAAGGAGTGAACAAGATAATCCATGGGAGCATGAGGAGACAATATTACTTTTATATCTATTTATTTTATCTAAAAGCCTAAAAAATGTCCTTTAACAATATCTAACATATGGTTTAGCAGTGTTAGCCTGACTAGGACTATAATAAGAAAGTCGCATGTGTGACTGAATTTCTAGACTATCCTGTGAGGGGCAGCAGCTTCACTGGATGATGGGGTTGATGGGGACAGGCTTGTTGAGAGTATTGAGATGAATTACAATTTTTGTGGGCTGAGTTAAGTAGATTTACACACTATATGCCTATTTTTAAGAAAACTAATTCTTACAAAATGATCATGTGGCTTAAAGCTTTTCTTGCAAGAATCCATGGATTGAAGATAAAACTAGTTATGGACATATGAATGGAAAACATTTTAAAAGTCAGAGCTGACATGTATCCTCGACCTAGTATAAGCTCTCTGTCAGCTGTAATACAAAATAAGATGATAACCTGATCAAAATAAAAAGACATTTCAGAATTTAAATGATTAGAAATAAATGTTAACACTGTTTAAACTAATTATGTTCTGCTTATTGATACATATTTATAGTAAAGATGTAAAATCATACACTAGATGTACAAACACCAAATCAATGGTGATAGTTGTTTTCCCAATATTAAAATACGGTATTTCCTGAGAGGAATGAGTTGATATGCAAGATGACTTCTCAAAGTTCCCTTTCAAGTTTTGTTTAAATAAAGATATGATTCTACTTCATACATTAAAAATTAAGTAATTGTATCAATGTCACTTTTTCCCCAGTGTAGCCCACTGTACTGAGAACTACTGAGAACTTAAAGTATAACTTTACAGATGTGGCAGGCAGAATAATGGCCTCTCAAAGATGTCCTAATCTCTGAAAAGGAATGAACTAAGGTTACAGATGGAATTAAGGTAGCTAATCAGGTGACCTTAAATTAAGATATTATCCTGGATTATCCAGCTGGGTCCAATGAAATCACAAGGGTCCTTAAAAGTGGAACAGGATGGCAGAAGAAGGTCAACCAGGGACACAGCATCAAAGAAGGAGTCAGTTCAAGGTTGCTGGCCTTAAAGATGTAAAAAATGGGGTCACAAGCCAAGGAATGGGGGCACTTCTAGAAGCTGAAAAAGGCTGAGAAACATATTTTGCCAGATTTTCCAGGTGTGCAGTCATGCTAACACCTTGGTTTTAGCCCAAAGCGACTCATTTCTGATCTCCAAAACTATAGGATAATAAATTTGTGTGATGCTAACCCATACATTTGTGCTAATTTGAACAGCACCAATTGAAAATTAATACAAAAAAGTTCTTGAGTTACATGTACACACACGCACACACACACACAAACACACCTAGAAGAAATCCCACCCAGAAAATAGAAAATTTTACATTGGCAGATGCCTTCCAGTATATGGTTTACTAAGAAAATATTCCACAATTATGAAGCAATCACTATCACCTGCTGACATAAAGAAAAAAATGCAATGAATATAGCAAAAGCTTGTCTATAGCCACCATAGTTGTTCACACAAATTAATGAAAATAATAATAAGCCCAGAGGAGAAGGGGATGGGGTAGTAGAGGGGAAAGAAGGGGAAGGGTTTAGTCAAGGAGCTGGTATAAATGACCCATAAACATGGATGACAGGGTAAGGATTGATTGTGGGAGAAGGGATAGGGAGAGCGGGGTAGGAGAGAGCAATGGGGGAAAATGGTACAACTGTAGCAGAACAATAATAAATTTTTTAAATGTGCAAAAATATATAAAATAACAGCAAGCTGACAAATAAGTGAAGGACTTCTGCAAATAAGGTAGAAAAGGAAAATATACATGTCTAATAAAATATGAAAATGTTTCAGATGAAATAAAACTATTGCAAATTAAATAAAAGATGCCATTTTGTCTAGCATTTCCATTCACTGCTATAGTAAGATGAAATGTGTCATTTATGTCACTTCTGGGAATCAGATAATCTAAAAAGCATTAATATCCATTATAATAGTATTTATAATTTGAAAACAATGTTCAATAGTAAATTGCTTAAGTGAATTATAGTATGTTTAACTTAGGCAAATTAATATAGTAATTAATAATTTAGCTTATAAGTATTGACATGGGTCATAAGAATATAACCATGGCATATAGCAACTATGAGAAAAAAGGACTGGGAGAAATCCATTAGGAAGTTTTGTGATAGGATCATAGGCCATTTCTTTCTTTTGTATTCAACTGGCTTAGTGGCTGAACTGGATTTAGTAGAATACAATTAAAGACATTTTGTTCTTTCTCCCATTGCTCACTCAAGTACACTTGCCTGTCTTACCCTTTGTATCGTATTTCAGGTAGAAATTATAGCTCTTTTGATGCCTCATGAACATGAAAAAGTTCAGCCCATTATATCAAAAAGATAAGAAAAAATGGAGCAAAGGTATAGAGAAAAGGGAAACCTCGTACACTGTTGGTGAGAGTGTAAATTGGTACAAACACTATGAAAAACAATATGGAGATTTCTCAAAAAAGTAAAACTAGAACTATCATGTGATCTAACTATTTTGCTTCTGGATAGTTGCTCAAAGAATATGATAGCACTAATTTGAAAATATAATGCACCCCCATATTCACCGTAACATTACCTACAATAGCCAAGATATTGAAACAACCTAAGTGTCTATTGATGTATGGATGAATAGATTTAAAAGCCTGTGAATATATATGTATACAATATTTGTCCTGAAACTATTGAGACATTGTCGATACAATTAAAAGTTTCCACAGCAGATACTTTCAGAGCAGACCTTGTGTATATGGAATACTAGTCAGTCACTAAAAAGAAAAAACTTTGCCATTTGCAAGTACATGAATGGGCTACAAGGTTATTATACTAAATGAAATAAGTCAGATGGAGAAAGACAAACATCCTATAGTTTTTTTTAATTCATATGTGGAATCTATAAACAAAAACAAACATAGATACAGAGAATGGACTGGTAGTTACCAGCCAAGGGGAAGGGCTTTCACAGGAGTGTGGAATGGGTACAGGGGTCATTGTATGGTGATAGATGGTGATTAGATTTTTGTAATACATACATATGTGGAATGATAATATTGTACAGCCAAAACTTAATATTGTATACCAATTTTATCTCAATTTTTTTTTAATTTCCAACACAGGCCAGTGCAAACTTTTCTCTATTTAAACTTTCCTCCTCTGTCAGGGTATGACTCTAACTTGATGGCAGCAGTAGGGAAGGGACCCATTGCTGCTTTCCCCTCTTCTCACCCCACTTCTCTCCTTTGGGTAATTCCAGGGATGAAGCAAAAGGGGTACTCATGGATAACGAACAAGGTCTCACACACTGGTTCAGTTGTAATCTAGCAGGAGGAACTCTCTGAGCGTAACAGATTCCAGTTGCAACTCTTCCTTTTGTGGGTGCTTTTGTTGGTTCTTCAAAAACCCACCTCAACTGTCTTTTAGGACCCTCTCAGCTATTTCTCACAATGATCTGTTTTGCTGGCTGGCACCTTGACACTCCTATGCATCTTCTATATACTAAGCAGCACCATCATTCTTCTGAAATCCTCCAGAACAGCACAGCACTGCCAGTTCTCTCCAAAAGGTTTACCTACCCCACACACCTGACCTGTCCTGCCTGTTCAGCCTTGTCTCTTCATACTCTGTCACCAAAAGCCCATTTAGCCACAGCCCTTCAACTTTCAATTTCTTTAAATGTGAATTTAGGTACCAAGCACCTGTGTTTCCTGTGTTTCTGGTTCCCTGAAATACCCCCAACTTGGTTTGAGATGAAAAAAAGGTACCCTTTGGGATGAGAGACCCTTTCTGTACTCAGGCAACTCTCTCTGTATAACTCCTCCTCGCTCTAACCTCTCACCCTCTGAGGGACTTCCTGGCATTAGTCTACATGGTCTATAGGTGAGTTAGAG
This sequence comes from Noctilio leporinus, assembly GCA_004026585.1. Lineage (NCBI taxonomy): Eukaryota > Metazoa > Chordata > Mammalia > Chiroptera > Noctilionidae > Noctilio > Noctilio leporinus. The sequence continues at coordinate 218,511 of PVIW01000972.1, forward strand.
TTCAGAGTCCTAATCTACCTGGGCAATCACAAACACCAGATGTATTATTCTCTGTATTCAGCCTTTGACACTGGGACTATCAGAAACATTTCCTTCCCAATATTATTTTGTCAGGGGGAAGAAGGGACACTTTAACAATGGAGGGAAAGACAAGAAGACAGACTCTAAAATAGCTATTGAGAAGCCTCTTTTTCATCAAAGTACTTATCAGAGTAATTTTAGACTAAACTAGATTCAATGACAATTTTGTTCTCCAAGAATTACAGTGTCACTAGTTCCGTGGAATGAAAATTGTCTTCTCAGTATAATAAGTGGGGGGGTGAGGGGGGGAACAACCTGGAAAGCTAGACAAAACCAATGTGAAAAACTAGACAGCCTAAAAGCTCCTGCATCCAAAGTATAATCTCACCTATTTTATTTTATGACTAATACCTGAAAGTTAATGCATTTTATTGTGATATTATTAATAAAACAACATGGCATTTAAATAGGATTTACATTCTCCGAGCAAACTAAGTAAATGATTGGTGTTTAATTTGTAATATTGTGATTCCTTATTGGTTATTAAACATTGATAGTTGTAGTAATAATGTCTGCAGCTACGAACTACTCCATAAATAGTCAAAACTTAAAACATATGTTCTGAATAATCTGTGATCTTAACATGTAAGATCTGTCAAAATTTAAGCAAAGTATCTAGAAAGAGTTTTTTTTAATTTCTGTAGAAATGAAAAACTTTAAAAATCACAGCTATTATTCAAAAACAAGATATTTTTATATTACAAATTCATAGAGGTTACTATTATGTAATCTTTATCTATTGGATTATATATGCTTCTTAATTATGGACATTTGGCATAGATTCTTAAAGTTATGTTTTTTCTCTCCTTTGCAGTTGGTTGGTTTTGTGTATGCCTGTTATGTGATCAGTATTTTCATGGAAGAAGAGGACACCTGTGAGTATTGCTATATCTTCCTGTAGGTTTAATTTTGGCTTCCAAAACTAATCATTACAGAGCTCTGAAATTATTCCCATTTGAAATTTAAAATGGTCAAACTCACCCTAGTAAAGTTACAATCAAACATTTACAAACCAAACTGCACTCAAATAAGGTGGACCTGGGTATTAAAAACTTGTAATCCCAGTTATGTGGGAAACTCCCCAAAGACACAGAAGCCTATGGGTTGCTGTCATAGTATGTCTTAATAACTTTTCATCAGACACCTAAACAGTATGCTGAGTAGAAAATTCAGATTGCTCTATCTATCACTAACTGTAAGTATGATGGCTACAGAATTTTGAAATCTGACGAACAGCAGTAACATCAATTCAACAATACATATTATAGCAAGATCTATATGTACACAAACTATATAAAACACTCTGAGAAAACTAAAAATGAACAACCTTCAAGGTAAGATGTAAAAAGCAAAGAGAGAGATGCTGAAAAAAGCTAAGTAATTACATTTTAGCACAAAACTCAAAAAAAGACATATACGTACATAATTGTGGGGGGGGGATATAAAGGGGTTCAATGGTAATGGAAAAAATACAATAAAAAATTTTAAATAAGAAAACAATGAATAAAGATATATATGACCTGAAGTTGTTCTGATAGAGATTTTGCAACATAGTAGATCGAGAATTGTCATTTATTAAGTACCTACCTGCTACTACTGTACAAGGCACCTCTTGGCATAACTCTGTTGTGGGCTCATGTAATACCAAAGAAAATTTTAATTTATTTGAAAATGATAATATTAGGCAAACAAATCACACCCAACCATATCAGAGATTTAGTTATATCATTGCAGTAACTGAGTTGTAAATTTGACTCACAAAATGAGTTTAAGTTTCTAGCTAGACATTATAACTTTCTAGAACACAACTCCAGAGGGGTCTGATGGATGTTTCCCTCCAAACAGTTGTAATGTATGATATATAAACTGCAATCCAGTTGACAGGAAGCTCTCATCTCAATTTATGTGACCATGTGGAATAAATATTAGACCCCAAGATGAAACTCATCAGTGAAAACATGCAAACGGACTGCATCACATCTTTTATGCCTGCTTGGGGGTATTGTTTTTTAATGCTAGATGAGCCAGAAAGTTTCTGACATTTCAAAAGTGCTGCTGTAATGACATACTTCTCACTATGAGGTTAACATTAAAAAGTCTATTTTGAGGAGTTCCATTAGTAGTTCCACAATCTGACAGTGTTAATGTACAAGAAGTCAGCAGCCTGCCTCCGACCCACAGCTAAAACGAGCTGCACTACCAAGAGCAATTAATTGAATATGAACAGTTTTACCTGGAATTGGGACTGAATGGAAATGATTAGAATTGGGGATGAATAAATACTTCAAAAAATTGTAGCAATGAATGACAAATCTCAACTAAATCCCGTATGGTACTTTTGAGCATGTACCAAAAGAATTCTTTCTTTTCCTCCTCACCAAATGTGCTGGAGGCTCTCAAACAAGGTTGAATGCCCCATCCTCCCTTATTTCATGAGGAAAAAAAAAAATCATCAATAGTCTTCTTTATCTATTACCATAGGTATAGAAAGAATATTTCCTTGAGGCCTGTGATTTTAAGCAAAACTGGGAAATGCAAAATGATGTGCAAAAGAAAAGGCTCATCTAAATTGGGTAAACATTTTTTGACCTTCTACTAGACTTCTTTTAGAGTATTAAATGTGTCAGTGTATATGGGTTGTATACTGCTGGCAGATATTATAGTTCCATTGACTCTGGTGTCTTTAATTAGCTTAAGCTTCTCTATAGAAATCTCTGAATCAGCTATTTCAATGCCCATCTAACTGGGATTGAAAGACCTGCCAGCAGCCTATTCCATTAATGGCCTAATTCTAGTGTTCCTTATTGGGGCCATACATTAAGTGACTGAGAGACATCTCGATATAGTAGTTGCATTCCCATCAATTCCAATAACACTTAGAGTCAGAAAGAGTCTTAGGTGCTCACAACAAAGTAAATATGCCCTAGACCAACCTGACATGATAATCTGCTGGAAGAGAGATGACAGCGAAAAGCAATCACAAACCTTTTAGGCTGATAGTTCTCAAGCAAGGGTAATTTTATATTTTTTATCGATAGAAAGAGGAATCAAAAGTGCACTTGTAATTGAATTGTCCCAGAGTCTTCAGAAGGCAGATGTGAGCAAAAAGAAATCTATGAAACCAATTCAATGATCTCATGGACTAGTACAATTTGTGCCAACACTTAGCTTTTAGGTGCAATAATGAACTGCCCTTTGGATATGACGTTACCAACCCACTGCCAAGAAGACGTGTCTTTTGAATTGTTTTTCCAAAAGTAAAACATAAAATAGGGAAATAATACTGTTAGCTTTCCAATTTGTCTAGGTATACTTCTGGAAAGTTTATTCTGAAAGGTAACAACGAATATAGCATGCAACATCACAGTATTTTGGCAGACAATATATCATTTATCATTTTGATTCCTATTCTAACTAACGAAAATCTCTGCATTATTCAGAGTGCAAAGTTAAGCCTTGCTCTTGGACTGAAAGCTGTCAGACAGCCTTAAAATGTAATAACAGCTACCTGATTTTCTCCTCTGCAGTGCTAAGTGGTTCTATGGGATTAACATTTCAGTGATGGACATTTCAGAAGGGTACTAAGTGCTTGAGCAAACATTTATTTCCAACAGCCCACCTTCTTAGTTACTTCCTAGCCTCTTTTGCTCACTTTCCTATAAAGACCATGATTCCAGGTCAGAGTCAATGAAATAAAAAGCTCACAAAAGAAGAGTGCTGATAGGTGGGAGTCAATACTTTCTATCATTCATTCTAATGAAAAAGCTTATTTATATCTTTGTTTCCCTTTAAAATATCTATCAATCTCTATGAGCACTTTTGTGAGACCAGAACACTTGGAAGGTAATCATAAGAACCTGTCAACATCTTGTTTGCAAATCATCTACTGCTGAAAATGAACTTAGGAGCTTGTTACTATCTTGTCAAATTTACTTTTTAAAAAACTATTTTAAGTCAGGGAAGTGTGGAAGTGAGGCAAAAGATGCTAAAACAGTATTGACTGATATAAATATTGTCAGACTTTTCCAGATTATCTTCTGCTATCACTAGTCCTGATGTTAGCTTGCCAACAACAACTTGGACATCCCTTTGGGCTTTTACAGGCCAGTGTGGGTTGTATATGTTGAAGGTGGGAGAAAAGTATATTGAAGGCACTAATGATTTTAAAAAGAAAATGAAACCCCCACATGTTCAATATTTTACATTGCAAAGCTCAAAGTTGCTCTTTGTGCAGCCATCTGACCCTTGCTTTTGGGGAACTTTTCAGTGGAAGGAAGTATGAACTATTGGGAAAATGTTCCACATATTTACTATTTCTTGAGGCTTCCTGCAGGTTAGTGTTCATGTAGTTGCCTGTTTGCCCATGAGTTCCTTTTCAAAGCATAAGGTGATATTACCATAGAAATGATTTGAATTAGAAATAATCATTTAGCTTTGTAATGCATGGAGAAGATGGAGAGAAACAGAGTGACCCAAAGGTCAGGCAGGAGGGGAAGGACAGAAAGCAGCAAAAGTGTAGATAATCCTCAGAATGGAAAATGGGGTTGATTGTCTTGTGAGCCTTTCAATACTTGCATGTTTAAGAGTGGAAGGACAGAAGAATTTTGTGTGTCAAAGATGGAAAAATGCATGTAAGGATCATCCTGTAGTCAAAGTCAACATTTCAAAGGAGTCACAGTATTTGTCCAATAAGCCAGTAGAAATCAACTGGTTCTCAGAGAGTATTTCTTTTGGTAACCAGCTGATGAACTGCATGTAACCATCCTCACCACAGTTTAGATTTAGAGCCTGTAGCATGTCCCCTAATTTCAGTAGTCCCCTAATGACTACTCAATAGCTACAGGATTACTAGCTATCAGAGTAGAAGATCTATGAGGGCAGAATCTTTGTTTTACTCCCTGATATAGCCACAGAGCCTAGAAAAATGCCCAGTATCCAGTGGCAGAAATGTTTGTTGAGCTTCTGCATATGTTAAATGCATTCTCTTGACCCAGCACCTTATTTTTCAGAATGTATTTCAAGATCCCAAGATTTTCAAATCTAAGGAAATGATTTTGCCTTAGTTTTAGAATGTAGAGACATGCCTGATGCATTTACAAATATTTGTATTTGGCAAATGGAGGTCCTGTATCTCTTTAACATAATTGGATGGCATTTCTATAATTTATAAAGTCAAAATATAGGGAGATGGATTAAACCCCCACTATATCACATCAGAGCAAGAGCTTGAGTTTGTTGATTCCTGAACAAGACATCTCAGAAGGAGTAGGGACTTGGAAGCTAGATGGATCCAGAGAGTGAACCCAAGTACAAACTATGGCCAAGGGGACAGACAGACCCACTGTAAGGAGGCCCAGCAGAGTGCTGATTTTGGCCAGTATACATGGGAAGATTGGGCAGCACAGAATAGAATCCTAGCTACAATGCTAAACTTCAGAGATAGAATTCTAGTCCTTTGGTAGGTTACCAAGACAATTTCTCAAGAATATTATAAACACCCAAACTCTCAAAACAGGGTACCAAGGGAGAACTCTCCACAGCAGTAAAATAGAGAACTCTTACATCAGAGCCAGCTCCATTTAGTGCTAAACTCACAGTGGGGGGGGAGCTGAGACTAACACCTATCTCCCTAAACCAGAGCTTCTGTAATTCAGCCTGACCAAGCACTCTCTACAACTGAATTTTCTCCTCTCCCCACTTCCTCACTTCCTGCCACATCTGTTTTTCTAAGACTATAAAGCTCTTCCACACCCTCTCACACTAAGCTCTTTCAGAGAGGCCTTCTCTCTCTGCTGACTCACTGGCTTTATATATCTTTCAGATCTCAATTTAACCATCTCTTTCCAAATTTGACCTTTCTTTTCACCTCCCAGGCTAGACAAAGGCACTTGTGATATATTATATGCTTCCATTGCTCACTGCACTTGGGAACATTCAACACAACTGTAATTGTGAAAGGCATGGTATCCCCAGGGGTCAGGCCATTTCCTGACACAACAGGCACTCTCTCCAGTAGTTGCATGAGCATTGGATGGGTAACCGTGTGGACAAATGGACTATAAAGGATGGGCAGGATTTCCACTGGTAAAGATGGGGAGAAAGTTCTTTCTCTTCCATCCTCTGTCTCCAGTTATGTGAATGACCACACCTCACACAAGCTAGAACCTTGGACATATTCTTTGACTCTTCCCTCATGTAGTCAGCCACCACATGAGATGACCTCACCTCCTCTGAACTCACTAACGGGTTCTATATGCTCTTTAACAGTCTTCCTGGGGACACCTGGACCCATGGCTCAGTAAACATGTTTCCAAGCCAGTGCTCAACTTATTTCTTAATTAACAGGGTACTTTACTTGTTGAGGATGGGGATCATGTCTCACCCACCCTAGGATGCTAGGACCTGATTTAGTATCTGGAACATCATAGGAAATCAGTGAATATTTATTGTACAAAACACATAGTAGGAAAAATGCTCCCATGTCTTTACATGATCTCCCATATCTCTTTCCTCAAACCTTATAAAAATTTAAATTTCCCAGTTGCTGGTTCAATTCCCCAGCCAGGGCACATAACCAGGTTGCAAGCCAGGTCTCCAGTCAGCTCCAGATCTGGAGGCAGGTGAAAGGCAACCATATATTGATGTTTCTCTCCCTCTCTTCCTCTCTCCCTTCCCCTATCTCTGAAAATAATAAATATTTTTTTAATTAAAATTTCCCATTCCCTGCACTGTAGAAAAAACCTGATTAATTCACAATAAAGTAAAAATAACTCATGCACTTACACAAGGTCTGGCCCAAAAGTATCAAGCCAATGTCAATATAATTAAAACAGTTCATGCTGGTGACTTAGTCACCTTACAGTCCAGATTTGTCACCCTGTGACTTCTGGCTGTTCCTAAAACTCCAATCACCTTTGAAAAGGAAGAGCGTCCAGACATCGAAGAGATTCAGGCCAGTATAACAAGTAAAAAATAGATTGTTTGCCCTGGCTGGTGCCACAGTGGATAAGGTGCTGGCTTGCAAACCCAAAGGTTGCTGGTTCGATTCCCAGCCAGGGGACATAACCAGGTTGCAAGCCAGGTCTCCAGCCAGGTCTGTAGCTGGAGGCAGGTGAAAGGCAACCATACATTGCTGTCTCTCTCCCTCTCTGCCTTCCTTCCTTCCCCCCTCTCTAAAAATAATAAATAAAATATTTTTAAAAATAGATTTTTGTAATTGTAATTGTGCTTTTATTATATGGCTCGATTTTTTCAGGACAGACCTAGTCTTCCCTGGAAATTTTTATTGGCTACAAAGTGCAGCCTATTTTGACAGAAAATTGACACCAACAAGCAAAAAGCATCTACATCCCAGAGGATGGTTTTAATTTTCTAGGTTTCCACTTGACCTTGAAATGAAGGTGATCCTAAATCTGCCACTACCTAGCTCTGTGCCCATTAACAAGAGACAGCACCTGTGAGTAGATCCCCAAGGCACTCAGCTCTACAAGTGATGCCCTGTGGCTGGTGGGTTATCTCCAAGTTTAATCAATCAAAGGCCTCACATTCTCTTCTTCATTCATTTACAAATTGTATATATTGGCAGCTGTCCAAAATAGTCCTGCTCTCTCTGCTCCAGATTAATAGTCCATGGCGTGCGATGCCTTGCCTCACCCCCTATAGCAAGCCTTCTTCACCCAATGCCTGCCTGGATCTCTCTACACCCCTGCTGCAGACAGGTCAGACCTCCTAGTTCTCACCGTGACCAGCAGCCCCAAGCTCTGTGGCTTGTCCCTCAGTGGAGAAGAAAGAATGAAGAATGTGCCATCCAGATGGCACAGAATGGAAGACAAGGGACTTGGGAACCAGATGTGATTATGAGGGAGCAGAGTAGCAAACTGTAAAATGCATACCGCATGGCACCCATAGCATCTGCAATGCACAGTGAGAAAACATCGGCTGTACTGATTTTATGTGAATTCTGTGCAGTAGTTTTACTCTGTGTTATTGGTGGAAAGATGTAGGAGCCCAGCAGGCAAAGCAGCTGACAGTGTTCTGACAGAGTACCCTGTGATTCCATTTTAATTCTAAATTCAATACCTTTATCCCAACTCCACCCCTGCCCTTCTAAGTCCTCCCACAGGGCTAGTTCTGCCAGCCCACAGCAGGTACCATGACTCCTCATTCTCTCCATCTGTCCCTGTGCTGACATAGACAGAAACGCACTCCTGTGTCCACTGCCCCTGAGCCAACTTCACAAGGTGACACATAAGCCAGCCACCTGCCCTTCCATCTTCTCACTAGGTCCTCTTCAGCACCACCTCCAAGTCCCTCCTTACTCTTTAAACGGCAGAGCTGAGGGCACGTATTCTCGCTTTCCTTGGGAAGGCAGGCTGTCCCCCTCTGGGAAGGGCTCAGGGAGGTCCTGTGGACTGCATGGGCCCGGAAGAGGTGGCATGCAGCAGCAGGTTGTTCACAGCTCTGGGGAGAACATCGGTGCTCTGACAGTCTTGTAGGAACCAGCGCCTTACAACTGCATGTAGCAGGGCTGCCCCTGGAGCCCCAGGTGGTGTCCTGGGGCTTTTGTTCCCTGGAAATAAGAGCCCTGCTCCCTCTTCCCACTCTCTAGGTGGCCTTCTCACTGGTCCAGGCCTCAGTTTCCTCCTGCCAAAGGTTTATACTGATGTGTGAAGACCCCACTCGGGATCTACTGTGACTCAGTAACACATCCTAAGATACTGTGATCCCAATGTGGAATGGGAAAGAGCCTATTTAAAAACAAACAAACAAAAAACCAAACTGTAGTCTAAAGAGTTTCCTACCCTCATTTCAAGGATTTTGGAGCCCTTACTCTCATTTTAGGGACAAGAAAATAAAGCCCAGAGTGTAATGGGATTCTTGGCACCCTTCACACGAGTCTTCACACGAAGACTCTTCACAAAGCAAAGGAAAGCCCATAGGTATGGAATCCAACAGGTTCTCAGGGTCTCTCTGCCATCGGAACTACCTTTATTTACCCATGATTTGTTTTCTCCTCACGTGGAAAAAGAGGTCTTCATTCTGCCTGGGGCGTTTGTGCCTGTTATGTCCATCCCTCCTACGTATTCCCGCACCTTGCTCCATTAACTATTCTATTTCCCTCTCTCTCCTCTCTCCCTGCCCAGCTTCTGCCTCCCACTGGATCCTTTGCCCCCACTTATGAATAATGTCACAGAATAAAAGAAATTACCCCAATTCCCCTCCTGGAATGCATTTAGCTTGCCTGCCACATATGTGTTTTTTCCCCTCCATGTCCAGACTTTTCTCTTTTTTAAATAATTATCTTTATTTTTCCATTACAGTTAACATGCAATGTTATATTAGTCTCAGGTGTAGAGTGCAGTGATTAGACATTTATGTAACTTACAACAGGACCTCCCCAACAAGCCTTGTACCCATCTGACACCATACATACTTACCATAATATTCTTGACTGTATTCGCTAAGCTGTACTTTACATCCTCATGACTATTTTAATAACTGCCAATTTGTGCTTTTTAATCCTTTCACCTTCCAACAAAGTAGTCCAGACACGGTGTTCACTTTCTCACCTCCTGTTCACTGTTAGTCTGTTACTGTCTGGCCTCCTTTCCTAGATTATCCCTCAAAATGCCCTCTCAGCAGCTGGCAATGACCTTTTAATTGTCAAAATCACTTAGATCTTATCAAGCTTCATTATAATTGATGGCTTTGGTCACTGATGACTGCTTCCTCTTTGAAAAATTTTCCTTCTGGTTGCCAGGCAATCCCATCCTTTTGACTTTTGCCAGGCAATCTGATCTCTTGAATAGCCTTTATTTTACCTATTAAAAATTATTTCTAATATCCTTATGCAAATTAAGCAAATTTCTGATGCAGCTACTGGTAACAAGTTTTTAATATTTGTCCTGACTACTTTTGAAATGATGATTTTTTTAAATTTTATTGTTGTTGTATTACATCCATCCCCTTTTTGCTCCCCTCTGTCCCCCTCCCCACCCACCCATTCTGAAATGATGATTTTTTTATTAATTCCTTCAAATGTCACTTGCAAAAATTGTTAACTTGCCCTCCTTAATCACTTATACTCACAGAGTTACAATGAAGCATTTCAAGTAAAATCAGACAATAAAACAAATATTTATCCCTTTTAGATAAATATCTAAATATCCCTTTGAGAATAGCACATAATATTCTCAAGAGCTATAGTTTTAGATCAAATATTTAATAGAAATCTGATTTTAAAATTCTTTTAAGAAATGTCACACAAGTAACCAATAATAAAAAGTGTATATGGAATACTCATTTTCATGTGCTGTATAGTAAGTATTTTATTAACCAAGAGAAAAAATAATTTCATCTTTTTTCTGGGAACAATAATTGAGACTGGAATCTAAGTGAGGCATTTGGGAGTCTTCACATAACTTGAATGCCAACATTGCCAGCCTGGAAATAAAGCTGGGAAAAGTAAAAGGTATTTCTCTCCTTCTAAGTTGTATGAGAAACAAAGTGAATTAATTCTAAATTATACCTAATGGCCTTTCTATTGTCCACATGTTTTTTTCTCAGGGCAAGATTCTCTCTCTCTCTCTCTCTCCCTCTCTCTCTCTCTCTCTCTCTCTCTCTCTCTCTCTCTCTCTCATTATAAAAATAGAAAGTCTACTTTTGAGTTCATGGTGCATCCCAAAGTTAGCTTTCTTTGTTACATACAGTTCAGTCCATCGCAAAACTTGTTCTCAGTCCTTATTCGTTAATAGCTATGTATCGCCCTGTGTCAGAGACTAGCCTGCTGTTCACTGAACCCACTTGTTCCTTCTGTTGCATATGCAACTCCCATGAAACTGCGCTCTAGATCATAGTGGAGAGCAGAAGCCACGTGCCCACTGACAAGTCTGATCCCTAAATAACTTCCCCATGTGACTCTCTGTTCTTCCCCTTTCTGCCTGTTGGATGCAGACAAGCATAGAAGCTTTGGCAGCCCCATGTTGAAAATGGCGGAACCACAGTATTGAAGGGACCTTGGTCACTGAGCCATTGCTTGATGGAAAGTTGACCCTATAACTCAGGAACACGGTGATAAGTGCTGCGGTGCAAGGCACTGAGGCGCCCCCTGGAGTGCCTGTCAGGGCCCACCCAGAGATGGAGCCCCTGCAGTAGAAACAGGCAGGGCCCTCCCACCCCTTGGAGGTGGGGGGCGGTGCAGAGATTTTCAAGCGGAGAAGATGGCTCTGAAGCCACAACAGAGCCTGTGAGCTGAGTGGCGGGAGGAGAGCATCGCTGACCAAAGAAGTAGCCAGGGCATAGGGAATCGCTTCCGGAAGAAGCTTCCAGACAAAACAAAGGCATTGACTTCAGGAGCAGCTTCCTATAGGGTGCTTTGGAGGGTCAAAAGGTAACTTGGACTTTCCTGGCTTGTTGACTCTCATGAGAGTGGTGAATTAAAATGACAGATTGTGTCTGGGGCTGAACTTGAACCTCTCCATTCACCAGGAAGGCTATGTGAACATGATGGGAAAAAGTACGCCATTTTTTACACGTTATGAGAAAAAGTGCTAGGCTTAGATTTAAATATTGTTTCTTTTCATGGTTCTATATTTGCGTCATTTTCTATGCATTCACCTACATGCTTATTTGAAGAAGTAAGTGAAGTGTGTGTGTGTGTGTGTGTGTGTGTGTAAGGGAAACAAAGACTGGTTACTAGTGAACAAAGTTGGTTACTAGTCCTACATTGAAGCCAGAGTGTCATACTGACTGTGTTTTCCTCCAAATTGAGACAACAAAGACACAAGAAAACAGCTGAAAGCCCAAGTTTCTTTAGGATTTCATCACTGCACATTTTTTTTGTTGTCGTTCACATTTTGAAAGCAAAGTCAGGCTTTAATGATCAGCTTTTCTCTTCCTTGGTATTTCTTTCAAGCAAAGATTGTGATTTTTTTTTTTAAGATACTACATTCCAATAGGCTATTTTTCCTCCCCAGCAAACATTCCTGTGTAGGTTTTAGGAAGCACCCTGATTTATTGCTTCTGGTGTCCAATAACCTTGGAATGAGTATGGTCTTCATGCCCTGAAGGCCATGTTATTGCAGAAAGTTACAGCTCTTAAAATTGTCCTTTAATAAAGTCAAGTGCCACTAATTCTAAGTAAAGTGAGCTTTCAAAATAAGACCAGTTGTGAATGTTGAAGGAGAAGGAGGGGAAGGGGAAGGGGAATTGGAAGAGGAAACAAAAAAGGAAGGAGAAGGAGACAGGAGTCCATTGTGCAAACTGTACATGGATGAACTTTTTCACTGCACATTTTCTGATGTCCATGAAGGAAAGTTTTCTGCACAGAAAAATTCTATTTATAGCTATTCAGGGTATAAATCACTACACAATTTCTTAAAGTGGCAAATTGTGTTTTCTTTTTGGTTTTTTGTTTGTTTTGTTTTTTGGGGTTTCTGTTTGTTTAATTTAATTTTACTGTTGTTGTATTACACCCATCCCCTTCAAAACCTGTGTTATTTTTTTTTAAACCTGTGTTTTTTTTAAGCCTGAAGTACTAAATAGAACTTTCAGTATTCCATTCGAAAATCTAGTAAATTTTGGTAATCACTTTTTTGGAATTTCTTGTTTCTTTTAATATGGTGAAATATATATAATGTAAAATTAACCATTTGGACATTTTGAAGAGTGCACTTAAGTAGCATTAAGTACACTCAAAATGTTGTACAAGTAGCAGCACTACCCATTTTCATCATCCCATACGAAAGCTCTGTAGCCATAAACAATGACTTTTCATCTCCCTCTCCCATCCCTGCAATCCCCACATTAACCTATTCTGGGTACCTCTATAAATGAAAATGTACAGTATTTGTTCTTTTGTATATGACCTATTTCACTTACTCTGATGGTTTCAGGATTCATCTATATTGTGGCATGTATCATAATTTCATTTCTTGATAAGGCTGAACAATATTCTTTTGAATTTTTGGTAATGTTTTGATCTACTTAAATTGAATAATCTAAATGTCTTTCTAAATATTATACAACTTTAATAAAATTTCCCCATGTCTTTCAAATTAAATCATAAGTGCAAATTTAATTACCCAATTCAAATTTTGAACTGGTTTTATAAGATGACTCTGCCAATCTAACATAATCTCTCTGATTATGTTAAGAATCAGAAAGATTTCACATACCAAGTAAACACAGATTATCCCAATGATTACAAAATCATAATCTATTCTTCATTAAGAGTATTAAAATTATGGAATTGGCTTATTTTGCCCTCTCTATAATCAATTCTTTGTGTTGAAAATGTATTTCTCCAATAAATAAGCATCTCAAACAATCTGAACTTGCTACATGTTTAGGGATTTTCAGCTGGGAAGCAGAACCTAAATTTCAAGGGGATTCTAATTTCCACTATTTTAACAGATATAACAGCTTTTTTTAATAGGTGGTGGAACAAGAGGCTATCTCATTCCGTACCCTTCAAATGTGACTAAGTCAGCAGTCCACAACACAAGGACTCAGATGACATACCCAACAAAGCTATCATTTAGAATCAAAGGACTGATAACGTCCCAGACAAGAAAAAAACTAAATGAGTTCATCACCACCAAACCAGTATTATATGAAATGTATTATGTAACATGTTAAAGAGTTTTCTTTGAGGAGAGGAAGAAGATTGAAAATATGAACAATAAAATGGCAATAACTGCATATTTATCAACAATTGATTCTAAATAAACAAACAAACAAACAGAACAGAAACAGAATCATCCTAGAGACAGAGAACATTTTGATGGTGCCAGATGGGAGAGGGGTCAGAGGGATAGGTAAAATAGGTGAAGGGATTAAGAAGTATGAATTATAGAATGGTAGTTACAGAATAGCCATGAGGATGTAAAGTACAGCATAAGGAGTAGAGTAGCCAAAGAGCATGTATGCATGACCCATGGGCATGGACAACAGTGTGGGGATTGCCTGAAGAAGGGAAGGACACTGAGTAGAAGGGGGCAAAGTGGGAAAAGCCGGGACAACTATAATAGCCTAAACAATAAAATATAATTTAAATCAATAAATAAAATCAATGAACATATTCTTGGGCGAGGATATAAAAACAAAGCTATAAGTAGAAAGAATAATTTACTACTATTAAGAGTTTCTCTTTGGTTGGTTTTCCACTTGGTAACTCTTTAAAACATTTTAATATCTTCCATTTTTCCTCAAAGATACTTATAATCATGCTTTTCAACACTTTGTTGACATTCTGTTTGCTTCTTTCAACCACATTGCCTCAGAATTCTGTATTCTTTCTATATACTGGGCATGTCACCAATCCTTGTAGATATCTAAATATTTGATTGGATTCTGCATTTCTCTCATATCTCTTCTTGTTCTGAAGTCAATGACCTGGTCAGGTGCAAAAGTATTTACAGTCTAGATCTAGTATAGTGGTTAATTTTAGAGCTTTAAACAAGCCTAAATAGCTAATCTTTTATTGGTTCATTAGTTCATTCAAGAAACAATTATTGAAAAACTTTTGCATGTTAAACCACAAGGATACAGACAAAAATAAGATCTGATCCCTTTCCCGGGGAAATCCTACATTCTATTCAGTGAGCCAGGCATGAATAAGTTACTTCTCTCCCAGCAAGAACTGACGGAAGGCTAGCTACCCTAACCCTCAATCATCGAACACACACATACACCAACAAAAACACACAAACACTGGGGAATGAAGGACTCAATATCTTGTTGCATCAATACCTACTCAGGTCATGTCAGTTGAGATGCTTTGCTAGATAATGTGGATTCAATGAATGGATTTAACCTTGGGAAGAATATGGTAGATTCAATTTTCTTTGCATAGTAGTTCATAAAAGGAAAAATATAATAGAGATCTCAGAAGAAATGGCACTTTTTTGGATGAAGACTATACTAGGAAAGGGAAAGTCGAAAGTACTAATAGAGGCCATTAAAAAAATCAAATAATAGTCAAAGGGGAAATATCCAACATTGTAGAAACAAACAGTAAAAAAGAAAATATAGGGAGACTTTGAAGTTGAGTATTTGTCACTCGATTTATAGAGCAAAGTAAAACATTGGCTATATTTAAGTGAGAATGATAAAAATATATTGGGAAAAACAGCTGGATAATCAAGAAAAATATATTACATAAGGGAAAAGTTATCATTATTGAGACAAGTTCATAGAACTGGTTTTAGCCCTTACCTTTCTGAGCATTATTTTTCCTCTCAGCTATTCCAGTGTGCTTTATCAACCCCAAAGAGATTTTATAAATTATTCCATTATTTAAGTATTATTCACTCTTAGAAAATTTTAAGTGGGAAGAAACTGTCAGCACTGATTACGGGAACATTCGATTCCAGAGATCTACACCCACAGGAGGAACAAAAGCTGGAAATGTCGCCAAATAAAAATGAAATGGGAGCTTCAAAAATAGAAAAAGGAGTTGTACCCATGATTTCTTTTAAATCTTGTTTTCTCTAAAATAAAATGTTCTTCCTAATAAGCCCAGAAGTAGTGACAAAATGGCCTTCAGCCACCAGTGACTCTGAACAGACTAACTGAAAAATTATAAAAACTTTGAAAGTCAAACTGTCATTGATAAAAGCCATTCCATTTGATCACTGATGAGGATTAACTGAAGGGTTAATCTTCCACTGTAGGAAAATAGAGCATGATTTGTATGGGTTTAAAATATCTGAATAACTTTAAAGAGAATAAAAAATGTACTATTAAAGATGACCAAAGAAAGAAAGGCACCAGGGGTAGAGGGGTAGCTACTTTGTGCAAAATATGAGAAAATATAAACTAAGAAGAGTATGTGTGTTGAAGAGGTAGGATGGTGGGAACCAATATCTTACAGACATCCCTATAAATATGATATGACTTGCAAATTGGAGCAAGGAAAAGTCACAGTAGTAGTTGCTTAATATCAAAGCAGTCTGTAGGGACACATTATATACTAACTAGCTTCCTCTCATGCAAGAATCAAAGACAAAATACTAAATATAGTCCAGGGGACCCTCGCAGAATAACTAGGAAACATATCACTGCATCTAAAGGAAGAGCACTGAAAACATTAGGAGAAAAGTGCACAAAGAGCATATATTATCTACAAAGAGTGCTATGTAGCGGCTTAAAAGACCAAGAGAAAAAGAGAGATGGACCCTCAATGTTTGTGCTATCATGGGGAAGAGAACAAAAGCAATGCTGGTCAAAGCTAAGCAAGTGGTGATGAGTGTCCCACGTGAGTCACCCCCCGAACAGAGCGCATTGAAAGAATACCCAATACCAGCCCTGGACAGGGGTGAGCCTTGCATCTACTTGATACTTAACCCCACAAATTCTGCTTCCACGGAGCTTTACTTTCTTTCTTGCACTCACAGATGATGAAACCTCAGGCTTCGAAATGTGGCACACTAATCAATATCGCCTCCTCCAATGCAGCTACTCTTTCTAAATATGAGAAAATCAGACTAGACACAAATTCGATACAGATTTCTCAAGGACAGACAGTCTTCTGGCACCAGGAGGAAGGAAATGTGGGAATTCTGGCAAATCATTGTCATCTTCAGCTAAAAAAAGCTTTTGAAATTTTTGAAATCAACAGTTCATGGGAATGTGTCGTCAGTAAGATAAACGTGTCAATAGTATCAATAACAGCTTGCTATCTGCTGTATGCTTTTTGACCCCACACTTCAGGGTCAGCCACACCCTGCGAGGCAGTCATTGGCCCCTTTTACAGGCAGTACCCCGAGGTTTTTCCCAGCTCATGTAGTCTGTGGGAAGTGGAACTAATATGTGATCCAGCTTTGTCAGGTACCAAAGGCCAACATGCTTTCCAACATACAGTTGTGCCTTTTTTCCCAACATGAACTAAATTTTTTACAAATAGGTAGAGGAAGAGATATCAGTCACTCACTAGATTAAAACCAGAACATTCATATTTAAGCATTGAGTGAGAATATAAATTACTTGCACAATATGGAGAAAAATAATGGGCTAGACCACTGAAATTTAAGTGGGTATGGGGAGTCACATGTAATGTAAAACACCCAATGATTTTACTCCAAACCAATTGTCTTATTTTTAGCACAGAGTACTCAATACGTAAGTTTATCATTAGAATAACAGAATCTCAGGATCCAATTCAAATACCACAAAATTGTGAAAACAAACCTTTCCTTACCTCCCTCTCTCACCCTGCACACAAACTGTGTTTAATTTCAATAATTGTAAAATTCTGTATGGCCATACAATGAAGTTGGAAGGATCTACCATTATTAAAAGGTAGAGAAAAAATGTAAGAGAATTTGATATAAGACATATGTCATGGGTATGATTTTAAAACAGAAAAAAAAATTTGTAACTTCCCATATTTTCACAACTCCAGACTTAGCATTTCTTCCTCATGGTAGTCACTTCCTGGAAAGCTCACCATTTTAGGGATTTCTCAGCCAGATCAGGTGCTCAGTTCAGGAGGGTTGTGTTTTCCAAGCACTAATTCTGAGGTCAAGGTTGATGTAGCAATGCAGGATGTGAGGAGTAGGGCTGGACACCCACATTTTCTCCTGTGTCTCCCACTGGCACCCGATGAGCTGTAGAGAGTCCCTCTGTAGTCTTAGTTGTCATGCATGTCTTGCTCTTGGCTGGCAGCTCTCCATGTTCAAGCTGCAGTGGGGCCTGGGACCCCAGACCGACTTCTGTACACAGTGATTCTGCTTCACATCTGTCTTCCTTATCACACAAATGCCTTTTGCACCAACCCTAACTCAGAGCCATAAAGAGATGGGAATTCAGGAAATAAAATTCCAGCTGAGATAAATCAACACATGACAAAATTACTATAATATTTAATAATGAAACTGAATCATTACCCATTTGAATGTGTCCCATGGAAACTAAATGCCATAACAATTTAATGCCCATTATCATCCACTGGAAAAGCTTTAATAAACAGTTGGAACTTTCAGTTATTTTCTTTTCCTTCTTTCTCTCTTTTTTTTTAACATATGGTTGCCTTTCACTTACCTCCAGCCACGGACCTGGCTGGAAATCTTTCTTGTAACCTAGTTATATACCCTGGCTGGGGAATCAAACCAGAGACCTTTGGGTTCGCAGGCCAGCGCCTTATCCACTGTGCTACCAGCCAGGGCTTGTTTTATTTTCTTTTTGATGAAATTTACACTTCATCCATAAAACTATTTCCTAATATAATATGTTTGTTCTTAAAAGTTTTTTAATCTATTATACATTTCTTCAATGAGAAATTATTCCTAAATTAGAATTTCATTCTTTTTTTTATTAAGATTTTATGCATTATTTTCAGAGAGAAGGGCAGGGAGGGAGGAAGAAAAGGGGAGAAACATCACTGTATGGTTGCCTTTCACCTGCCTCCAGCTAGAGACTTGGCTGGAGACCTGGCTTGCAACCTTGGTATGTGCCCTGACTAGAAAAGAATTTCATTCTTAATGTTACCTTTTCATAAATAAAGCTTCTTAAAATAAGTAAATAAATATATAAATAATGCCTCTTAATTTGTATAATTCAGTTACCAATGTTAAATATTAAAGTGGGAACTCTCATGGTACACACTTCTTCAAGACTATCTTAATTAATCTTGAACCTTTGCATTAAAAATCAGTATTTTGTTTAACCTGCTGAAATTTTATGGGGATTGCTTTGAATCCATAGATTAATTGATCTACAGATGAAATTATATCTTTATAATACCGAGTTTCACAATCTGTGAATGTTTTGTACTTCATTTGCTTAAAACACCTTTATTTTCTCTCGATATATTTTATTATATTCAGTTTAGAAGACGTGCAAACATTTTTATTTAGTTTTATGAATACAAATTTAATTTTTTCCTGTGACCAGATTTTAAGTGTTAACATTTTTCTTTGGGTAGGTTTATAATTAATGGTGGCCCTTGATCCCCCTGCATAGTTAAAAATCTACTTACGACCTCTTACTCTCCAAAGTCTTAACTACTAAGAGCCAATTACACAATAGTCTTACCAAACAGTCAATTAACACATATTTTACATATTATATATATATATTACAAACAGTGTTCTTACAGTAAAGTAAACTAGAGGAAATAAAGTGTTATTAAGAAAATCAGAAGGAAGAGAAGGTATATTTATAGAATGTACTGGAAAAAATCAGCATTTAAGTGGACTCATGAAGTTCACACCCATGTTGCTCAAGGGTAAACTGTACAGTCACCATGACTGAGCAAACATAAATATATTCATCAATACATGCAATGTAGTTATGTTTGCTCAAACATGGTGATAGTCAATAATTGTAATTATAACTGCATCCAAAGAAAAACTTAAACAGAAAGTGAAAGAAGGGCACCTTTTAATGAAATGGAGAGTTTCATTTCCGTTAGCTCATGTATTCATGGATGTATATCAGTTATTTTTTTTAATGGGATAGGCTACCTAAGGTTCTGTATTTACAGAAACTTTGTTCACAGGGAATATATATATATATATATATATATATATATATATATATATATATGAGGAATTTTGGTTACAGCAGTCTCACTGAATTATTATAATTCCTTCTTTTCCCAATAAGTTTTGAGGGCCAATATTGTACCCAGCACTATTCTAGCAGAGAAAAAATCAGACAAGATCAAAAAAAACTTCTTATGTGATAAAGCTTAAATTGTAGAAAAGAAGTCAGACAACAAATAAGATTTTTAAAGTAAAATGTACAGTATGCTAAATAATAGTAAATACAAAAGAGAAAAATGAAATGGGGGAAGGATAAAGGACAGGTATTACAGATAAAGTGGCTAATATTTATGTTAAAAAGTGCATAGTGAATAATTAAAATTATTAAATAATTAATTATTTTTAAGTACTAATTATTTTTTTAATGAATCAGGTAGAAACACAAAATCAGAAACTAGCTACCTTGTTCTGAGTAGCTATTATTTTGTCATCACAGATAATTAAAACTGCTACATTGTTTAGTGCCCCAGAGGATGTCCCCTCAGGGAGTGCACCAAGATAAGATTTCTGGGTGACTGAGATAAAATGCCTTTTCCTTGCAAAGTGAAGTGAATACAAATGTGGAAGAGAATGAAGGAACCAAGAACCAGAAGGGCCACATATCTCAGGACACATAAGTTATGGAATTGAGGCCCTTGGAATTAATTCCTTTAAACTATGCACACACACACACACACACACCACCACCACCACCACCACCACCACCACCATTCGGGAAGCTTGCTCATATAGCCAAGGCCTTTCTTCCCCAAATTAAAGACTACTGGTCACTTATGACCTCCTCACTCCCTTCCCAGCAGAAGGAAGGACTAGGACTCCTGGGGTTGCTTCCAGACTTTCCAGACTCTCCCAGTGACAGTTTTCAGTGTTTTCCACTGAAATTGCCTTCAGGGACAATTGAGCTCTATCAATTCTCATTGTCAGTACCTGAGACTAAGGGGAACAAGACAGAAGTGAAAGAGTTCATTTTTCATGTTACCAGGCAGAAGAGGTAAAAATGTTGGAAAGCAGTGATCTGGACAACTCAACCTATGGGACTGAGAACTCTACCCTTCCACCTGGGGATGACTTATCCTAGAGCATCTCCTTGGTCCCTCGCATGTGCTTCCTTTCTTCAGTTTCCCATGCTTTCTAAAAGGTGGGGGAGATCCTAAACTTTCAGCATCATAGACAGAACAGCAATGAATAGCCATAACGCTTGTCCTTGGGTATCATCTGCTGTGTGAACAGTTCTTAGGGCCCATGAAGTTCTCCAGAGGAAGGTGCCAGCACAGCCCCAACCACACACTCTGGGCAACAAGGGTACTTCAGGGCACTGTCAGGTTCACTATTCCAAGCAAAGCAGAGCTTGTTCAGATGACGCCTTGGTGTTAAACCCAACAACTAGTGTTGAGAAAAACAGGTCTTGCTGTTGCGGTTGGTTTTCAAATATTTTATTTACTTTTAGAGAGAGGGCAAGGGAGGGAGAAAGAGAGGGAGAGTAACATTAATGTGTGGTTACCTCTCCCTTGCCCTCAACTGGACAATATTCCCACCTTCGGGGGTCTGGAAACACTCCTGCTCAGAGCCCTGTTCTCCCATGAGACCCAGCATTTGTAGCCCCAAAAGGCTACAAACCAAAACCAAGCCCAATAGTTCCGCATTCTTTATCTGTCAGCTCTCTCCTTCAGGATCTGGCTTACGTTATCATCAGTCTCCGTATAATAGTCCAGGAAAGCATGTGCCATGTTACGCTGCATCATGGTCAAGTTGAGGAAAGGAACAAGTCCTAAGAGAGTGTCCTTTCGATATGTCCCCAAGTTCCAAAAGTCCCGGGTCTGCAAGTCAGAGTCCTCAGTAGCTCTAGAGTCAGGCATGCCTGCTTTCTTCCTATCCCAGGCCGCATGGCCCATTCCTGACTACAAACTGCATAGCTGCTTGCTGCTTCCCACATGGCTGCCACCACATCCTCCTACATCATGTCTCCTTCCTCTTGCCGCTCCAACATACTACCTCCTCATGCTCTCTCTATGGCTGCCTGCCCTTCTTTTAAATCCCAAAAGTCACGAACACCTTTTGCCCTGGAAAGGTAGCACAAGCTATTAGCTAGCTACCAACTTGCTGTAGATATACAAAGTACTCCAAATGCTGTATTATCTCCATCCCCTAGCCTCCAAACCATGGGCTACAGGGAAGATCTGTGCCACATGTTGTGGCCAGCAGACCCATCATTGGGCCCCTGGGCATCCCAACTATGACCAACTTGCCCAGATGCTTCTGATCCAGTAGCTTGTTCCCTAGTAACACCAGCAGGGTTTAGTTGCCAGACACCCCTATAATGCTAGGTCCCTCCTGCAGCACTTGTTGCCTGTGGGGTGCTGCAAAATCCTTCCTCCAGGAATTTAAGTGTCTCTCTGTATGAACCCAGTTGATGTTGAGCCTCCAGCCTAGTTTTACAGAACAAGCAAATCACAATGTAACAGCCCCTATATTATGAGCTCTTTGAGGCTTGAGCCATGCTTCCTTAAGACACTTTTTTTTTTTGCTGGCAATTTGCAACATAAATGCTTATTAGAACAGTCTAATAACTACAGAACAGGAACAATGAAAGACCAGCAAGCAAACTCAGAATAAGGATGTTAATTGGTCCCCATTGTTCTGAGTCTTTTCATTGTACTGAGCTGAAGGCAATGTTACAGCGTTCCTCCATGCCGTGACAAGGCAGCATGAAACCTAGCTGGATCAGAAACAAAACACCTACATTCTGCTTAGTTTTTCAGTGAATACAGTGAAACCTGGGGCATAAGTGATCATTTGAGTGTGCACTGGGAAGAGCCTTTCATTGTAGCTTTAGCATATTAAGTCAATCAGGTTTGCAATGTCTGAGTAAAGAATTGGGCCACTAGCACTGAGTTACCTATTGGGAACTTTATTTATGACCAAAAAGTTTCCTGCAGTCAATTGGAACAGTTGCAATTGCTTGTGTATCTTTTACGAGTGAAAAACATGCCTGTGTCTGTGTGGTAGATGTTGCTTTAAATCCTGAGTAGCTTTGTAATTAATCCTTTCAGGTCAGTGAGAATCCTTGTCAGGATATTTGGTAACAAGTAACATAAATTTCTTCCAAGAAGTTGCTTGGCGGAGCTGTTGGAAGTTGGCACAGGAAACACATTTGAAAGGATTGCAAACAACGGGTTTCCTGGCTTCAGGCCCTCCGTGTAGGATCTTTTATAGTTAAAGTCTCCCAGAATGAGTGAAGGGTAATGTTCTGTATAACTGGTTTTTCTGAACAATTGGTGTCAACTCTTAATTGTGCTAAACTTTTGTTCTAAATCCCAAGGTTCTTTTTTTATTATTTTATGTTTCAATGGCAGTTGACATATATTTGTTTCAGGTATACAACATACCGTGAATAGACATTTATGTAACTTATACAGTGATCATCCCAATAAGTCTAGTACCCATCTGGCACCATACACAGTTATTACCGTATTATTGACTATATTCCCCATGACTATATTCCCGGTGACTGTTTTTATAACTGGTAGTTCACCTGTTTGCTCATTCTCCCACCCCTGCCCCGCCTGGCAACAATCAAGATTTTAATAACCAGACAATACGGAATTCAACTTGATTATCCTGCAGGTCAGCCAACAAGCAGTCCCCCTAGTCCCCACTGCACCCCACCCAGGCTTTCTTTTGTATTTCCTTATCTTCCATGGACACTCTGTGCCAAAGCTCTGTATACAGTGAATGTTTCCTTTCTAACCATCCTCCCTGAGCGTCACCCGTGGGCACAGCTAACCAGGTTCTTGGTCATCTCGAACAAGAGTTGAACAGAACACACAGAGAGTTTATAGCAGAAAGGGAGAGCAGATTTATCACGCACTCCACAGAACAAGGGAGCAGGTCAGCTGCAAGCAGAGATTGACCTCAGGGGCTGGAGGGATTTTATTCTTACAGGGCAGATATTTCCTGGCTAGTTTTGGTGGGCTTTTCCTGAGCATGTACAAGTAGTTATACTACTTTTAAGCTACTGCACATGTGGTCTCCCAGTGTTTTCCTTGATTGGCCACCAGGGAAGGGGGTTCCACAATGCTAATTTATTATAACACTATTATAATGAAGCAAGGGTCATGTAGCATCTTCTGCACAGGTAGCCATGATTCACCATGACTCAGAGTTTTTCCAGAAAGTAGGAAAAACTGGTCTTAGAACAGGGTCTTTGTCCAGTATCTATGTCCTTTGTCTTAGTCCTGGGGTGCTTACAGAGTTTTCTCCCTCCTGAATTATCTCGGGCCTCATGAGGACCTCTGAAACCTATCCATGCCTCCTCTATTACTTTTTCTGATTTTTTGGAATTCATCTCTTTATTCTACTGCTGGACAAATTACTTAATTCAGTATCTTCTCATCTCATAGCTTTCTCATGTAAATGAATTTTAGAATGCTAAAGGACTTCCTTATTGAGTTGTTTTGAAGTCTTTTGTTAACTCATCTTTTTTAAAATCTTTTTTTTTTAAGATTTTATTCATTATTTTTAAAAAGAGGAGGAGGGAGGGAGAAAGAAAGAAAGAGAAACATCAATGTATGGTTGCCTTTCACCTGCCTCCAGCTGGGGACCTGGCTGGAGATCTGGCTTGCAAGCTGGTTATGTGCCCTGACTGGGAATCAAACCAGCAACCCTTGGGTTAGCAGACCGGTGCTCAATCCACTGAGCCACACCAGCCAGGGCCAAACCCATCTTTTTAAAAAATGTCTTCATTTTTTTTAAAAAAGCATTTGACATCATTAAAAAAAGGCTTTCAGAATCTATGAACTTGCCACATCAATTACCTGCTTACTTGAACTGTCTTTCTACTCTGTCAAATGGAAAGTGTTGACACATGCATTTAAAAAAATAAAAAAAATAAAAAAATAAACTCTTTTTTTTAATATGGAAACATCATTATCTTATGGACTTGTAGGTTTCTGTTGCCAGAAAATCCACATTATGGTATCCCATCCATAAAAGTTTCTTGATATTCTGTTTCTTAATTACTCACTTTTCAATGATTCTTCCTTAATAGCTACATATATTTTTATAGGCTTGTCTAGTTCTGGAAGCTTGATAATTTAAGTTATACCAACATGTAATATTTTATTTTTTAATTTTTGCAAATTTTATATTACACTTGAATTCTGATATGCAGAGAAAATGTAGCTCATTTACAGTGCATCTGCAAGGGTGACCATATATCCTGGTTTGGTTAAAACAGTCTCTGTTTACACAAATTGTCCTAGCATCCTATCTGGTTTGGAGTTTGGTCTAGATTATTTAGTTTACACATGAAACTTTATTGTAGTTATATTAAAATTATCTAGAACAGGTAAACTGACCGTCCTAAGGGCTTCTACACTAGTTTCCTCAAGATGTGTGAGATGTAAATGCAATGAGTAGACCTCTCTTTAACACATAGTAAGTCTATAAGAAGACCAATACTACTGCACTCTTCTTTCCAAATCTTTAAGTAAGCAATGTAATTAGCACCTTCCCTTCAAGCATAACGGGAAGGTCAATGGATTAAAAAGGTAGAAACATTGCAGAGGTGGCTAATTCTTTCCTGTGTCCAGTGGAGGTGGCGGAAGTATTACTGAATAAACCAGGGCTATTCATGTGGTGCCTTGGTGTATGATCCTACAGTTAGTGTTGAGAAAAACAAGCCTTTATTTACAATAGTCCAACCTTGGTAGGGGGGCGGGGGTGGGGCAGGGGAGCACTCATGCTCAGAAATCTGTTCTGCTGCAAGACCCTGAACTTCTCTTGCTCCCCAAAAGACTTTAAACCAAAACCTAGCCCAATAGTTCCCCATCCCTTATCTGTCAATGCTCTCCTTCAGGATCTGGGGTACATTGGCTTCAGCCTCCCTATAACAGTCCAGGAAAGCATGTGCTGTGTCACACTGCATCATGGTGAAGTTCAAGAAAGGCACAAGTCCTAAGAGAGTGTCCTATTCATATGCCCAGAGTTCCAAGAGCCCAGACAGAGTCCAGGTCTGTGGGGCAGAGTTCTTGGTGGCTTCAGGGTCAACTGGAGCAGGTATGATGAAAGCAGCAACAGGCCTGCTTTCTTACTGGCTTAGGCCCATAGTCCAATCCTGACTACAAACTGCACAGCACCAGCACCTACTATTATCATGCTTTTCTCTCCCAAGGCTACCTGCCTGTATTTTTTAAATCCTGAAAGCCTGTCCACCTTTTGCCCTGAGGCTGCAGCAGAACTATAATCTAGCTACCAACTTGCCATAGATATGCAACGTACCTTAAAAGCTGCATCATCTCCATCTCCTTCCTTATTCACATATCATGGCCTGTGGGGAAGATTGGCTCCCCATTTAAGAAATACTGGAAGCTTCAGCTCCTATCAGCAGCTTGGTACCCCAGATCAGGGCTGGTAGACAGTACTAGTAGAGGGAACCAAGCTGCCTCCAATAGTGGGAGAGAGTTTCCCACAGAGCTAAAATACCAACATTTTCCCAGTTCCTCAGATACTTTCCGCAGAAAACCAATTAACTTTTCAAATATAGTTTGATTTTTTAATCCAAGTCATAGAGTCAAAGTAAAACTTTTAGATATTCATTCTATCTAAATTAACATTTCTAATTTTACTTTAAATGGTGTGCTAATTCAGTTAAGTAAATACTAAAGATAAAATTATTTTTTTGTGGTAATAATACAAATTTTGGTTGGGGACAATATTGTATGTTTAAAAAACATAACTGTTTTATTAAATCAAGAAATTTAAGAAACAAAAATGTGTTTGGAATTCAGGTGCACAGATCATTTATAATTGATTCCCAATAAATCTGCATGCAATATTTCAACAATGAAAATAGAAACTCGAGTTTTCAAAATTTACACCTATCTATACACACACACATACATACACACACATGCATACACACATCTTAAGGTAAATAAATGGGATTTTTTTTCACCTTTTGGCTATTATAAATAATGCTGCTAAAAACATTGTGAACAAATTTTTTTGTGTGGACATATGCTTTCATTTCTCTTAGGTATATACCTAAGAGTGGTGCACCTGGATCATATGGTAATTCTATGTTTAACCATAGAAACAGCCTGTTTTCCAAAGTGGTGGCTCCATTTCCACTCTCACCAGCAGTGTATAAGGGTCCAATTTCTCTATATCCTCACCAACATTTATTTTATCTAAATTTTTCATTCTGATTTAGGAGGTATAAAGTAGCACCTTACTGTGGTTTTATTTGCATTTCTCTGAGAATATTTTTGTAATAAGGTTAATGTTGCAAACAAAGAACTTCAGGGTAACAAAGTACACTCTCTCTCTTTGCTCCTCTCCTTCAGTCAGAGTTAGGAACACTTCAGCCTTTAAATAACTACTTTGGAAATTAATCAAAGTTTCTACAATGGTTGTGAGCATTTTTATAAATGAGACTTCTACATATTAGTTGCTTGGTATTCAAGATCAGTTGAAAATTTTAAATTGAATCATTCATCCAATGAAGCATCTCCAAAATCATCTTTTGAAGCTTTTCGTAAATGGCAATAATTGAAAGCTTATTAAAAAGAGAACTTAGAAATTTATGCTCATAAAGGCAGAAGAACTGAACAAATTAAATAATGAGAGCTCAAATGTTATACAAGATTTCATTTGCAATTTTATAATTTCCTTTTGAAATACTTATCTCAACTTGAGAAAAGATTCTGTTCTGCATCAGACTAGAAAGAAGCTAATTTGTGAGAAAGTCTAAAATCTTTGCAGCTATATTTGGTGAAAAGAATAATAAGTAGATACAATTTGTTTGTCTCATACAATTTTTAGCAAAGAAACAGACACTGAGTAGAAGTAAAATAACAGCATCTGGGAAAGTTTTTGGGTTTAACTACATTATATATGTAAAATCTGTCCAAAAAATGTCCAGCCATTGTTAATATAACAAGAATGGTTTTCCTGATATTGATGTAACCTGGCAACCAAGGATAGTGGACTGGAATGCATGTATGTGAATAATAACGACTTCACTGTACAAGTTAGTGAGGGGTGTAAATACCATTAAGTGAGCATGTGTACTGTGTGGCTGTCACACTCCAAATGACTGAATGGGTAGAGCAACAGATCTGCATCAAATGTTGCGTAAGCTTGAACATTCCACCACGGAAACTATTCAGATGATTCAGAAGGCTGCAGCTATGGGCATCTGGTGATTGGCAGCTTCATCACAACATTGCACTTATTTAAGCATCACATCTCATGCAAAATTTTTTGGTGAAACATTAAATCACCCAAGTGACTCAGGTGCCTTATAGCCCAGATTTGGTACCCTGTGACTTCTGGCTTTTCCCAAAACTAAAAATTACCTTTGAAAGGGAAGAGAGTTCAGACCATTGATGAGATTCAGGAAAATTTGACAGGGCAGCTGATGGTGACTGGGAGAACTGTGTGTGGTCCCAAGGTGCCAACTTTGAAGGGAACTGAATTATCATTGTCCTATGTACAATGTTTCCTGTATCTTCAATAAGTGTCCCTATTTTTCATAGTACATGGATGGATACTTTCCACACAGAGTCTCTCTCTCTCTCTCTCTCTATTTATTTATTTATTTATTTATATACACACACTCACACAAACACACACACACACACTCTCTGTATGTAGCAAATTTACTTGGTGTTTACTGTTACTTATTTGAAAATATTTCCATAGTTAAAGATACTATAATTTATAGTTAGTTAAGGTATCAATAATTTCAAATTTAATAATTATAAAAATAACTTTTGAGTAATACTTACAAAAATAATAAAACCATATTGAAAAATATATTTACTACATGTATATCCTTCAAAAAAAAAAAACATTGGTTATATGGTGTATGAGAGACGCAAATGGCCAAGGAGCAGATTCACAGCTACATAAATTTATACCCAAAGTAATGATTTTGTTAATGTTACATTTTAATGTTCAAATCATCAATATAAAATTTTGTTTCTCTTTTGCTTTGAAGCACACATATATGTGCTCTTTATTTTTATAATTTTATTTTGTAATTTTTATGTTTTTATTTTTTATTGATTATGCTGTTACATTTGTCCCAATTTGCTTTCCCTTTGCTCCCCTCCACCCAGCACCCCCTTCCCTCTAGCAACCCCAATCCCCTTAGTTCATGTACATGGGTCATGCATGTGGAGTTCTTTGGCTTTACCTTTTCCTGTACTATTTTTAACATCTCCCTGTCTATTCTGCATCCACCAACTGCTTCTTAATCCTTGCACCTCTCCCCCTTTCTTCACCTTCACCCTTCCAGCTGACACCCCTCTAAATGTTCCCCATATCTTTAATTCTGTTCCCTTTCTGGTTGTCTGCCTAGTGTTTGTTTTTATATTTTAGATTCTGTTGTTAATAGCTGTGAGTTTGTTATATTTTTAATATTTATTTTGGATATAATTTTTAATTGAACCATTTTTCACAAATGTACATATTTATATATGTGTTTATTTTTAACACCCCCCTTAACTTTCAAAAGTGCCTTTGTCAACGGTTCGCTCATTCAACTTTTTTTTAACTCAGTTCACTTTTCTTTTAATATTTTATTTATTTTAGAGAGAGAAACAGGAAGTGAGTGAGAAAGAGAGGCAGAGAAACAGCAATGTGTGGTTGCTTCTCACACACCCCCAACTGGGGATCTGGCCCGCAACCCAGTCATGTGCCTTGACTGGGAATTGAACCAAAGATGCTTTGGTTTGCAGGCCAGCACTCAATCCACTGAGGCAAGCCAGCCAGAGTTCATTCAAGTTTTAGTCAGCACTATCTTCCTCTTAAATTCTCACCCACTGATCAGCAGAGTGAAGGAGCAAGTGTTTTATTAAATATCTAATCTGATTAAAGGAAAAAATAAAAAAACCTTGGTCTAATCTGACCCTTTGACTGACCCCTGTAGGCACTGTAAATTCTCCCTGGGAAGATCTTTCCAATGCCTCAGGTTGACTCCCCTCTCATTGCTTCTCTCCTATGGCAGTGTTCAGGGGACTTAGGTGGTCCTGGTAGGAAAAGGATAAGCTTAAGGCTTCTCCAGGCTCCAGGGGTGGATGATCTGGAGACGGTTCTTTCAACCTGGTTGTTATGTACCCCATGGGACCCCAACACTTCTGTCTGCATAGTGATCTGGTGAAGCTTTGATTGACCCAGTCTTACCTGAGTTTCTCCAGTGGAGGCAAAAAATAGAGCAAGTCAGAGATTGATAAGAGTGTCTAAGCCCTGGCTGGTGGCACAGTGGATAAGGCGCCGGCCTGCAAACCCAAAGGTCACTGGTTCAATTCCCCAGCCAGGGCAACATAACCAGGTTGCAAGCCAGATCTCCAGCTAGGTCCCTAGCTGGAAGCAGGTGAAAGGCAACCATACATTGATTAAAAAAAAAAAAAAAGTGTCTAGAGCATAAGTGTCATGAATTCAATAAAGCTTCTAGACTAAGTCATCTCTCTCTAAATCAATGTTCACTGAAATGCCTGTCTTGAGCTGAGGATATAATAAAATATCCTTCACACACACACACACACACACACACACACACACACAGAATTCAGTGTCCCTATATGCTTGTATACCTGCTAATGTTAAAGTGCTATAATAAAACCAAAACCAAAGCTTGGTACAAAATAATTAATATTTTAATAGATTCAGAAAAAAAAAAAACAAGAAAAGTGAACTAAAATTAGCCATGGAGATTAGGATTAGAAAAGAAAGACAGAGGCTGTGATCAAGACAGAAAAAACTTAGAGTGAATATTACCAAGAACAAGGACTCAATACAGACTGTAAGACAAGTACTACTGTGCTACCATAGAGGAGATGAAAGCTTCTTTGCAAAAGACTGATGCATATTTGTTAGGGATGGTCTGAGGACAGAAAGCATGGACACAGATTAAGTGACTCCCAAAGGACTTTCTACTGATGCAATAATATTTTTAAGAATAAAAATGAGGCCCTGGCTGGTGGCATAGTGGATAAGTGCCAGCCTGTGAATCCAAAGGCTGCTGGTTCGATTGATTCCCCAGCCAGGGCACATAACCAGGTTGCAAACCAGGTCTCCAGTCAGGTCTGTGGCTGGAGGCAGGTGAAAGGCAACCACACATTGATGTCTTTCTCCCTCCCTGCCTCTCTACCTTCCTCTCTCTCTAAAAATAATAAAATAAAATCTTTAAAAAAAAAGAATAAAAATGGATTCTGGCAACAAAATGAGAAGATCTACTTCTTGATATATAGAGGAAAATGGTGTAGCTGTATGTCTAAGGACAAACACATGATCTTAAATCTAATGTTATTTAATGTGACTTCATTTTTCATTAAAACCAATAACAACTGTGATTTTCAGTCCTTAAGATGCCAACTCCTTTGTTTTCTTAAGTTTTCCCCATTTTTTACCATTGATAATATTGTGAGCTGCCCTTTATATTAAACACACATTTTTTCCATTTTGTGGTAGGCAGATATTTTTGTTAGTATTATTTGTACATGTTCTATTTTAAACACCTACTATGATGTATCTTTTTATTTACACATTTATTCACCTTGGGCTATGTTATATTTTCAGTTGATTTCATAGGTGGACTTGATGCACACTCCTACTACCAGGATCATGTTGAGTTAAAGCCTGTTAACCTGTAAGTAAAGGTGTCATGAGATGGAAAATATTAATCCTTCTAACTTGATCAAAACTAACGAAAATTGAAATAATTTGGACCTGCTACTACTAATCATTGGTTTAATTTTCCACTCATATTTAAAACACACCTTTCACATGTAACCCAACATCATCATTATTATTCATTCTAAAAAGGATTTGAAATGGGTAACATGATTTATGTTTCTAAAATTACATATATATGTATATTTTTTAAGTCAGTAGTTGATTGCCAAATAAGGGGGAAAAAAGAAATTAGTTAGTCTACAGAAGAGAGACTAAATATGTATCTTAGGAGCAGCATGGTCGAGGGAAAAGGGAGAAAGACCAGGTTAGAATCCAGGCTCCATGTATGTGGTCTCAGGGTCCTTTCTTGATGTCTCTAAGACTTGGTTCTCTTACCTGTAATGTAGTTTTCTTTTACCCAAAAGGCAAAATCACCCTTTACAGGACCCCAAGCAGGCTCTTTTTCCATCAGGTATTGCAAAGGCAAATTTAAAATCAAAAGTGAGCATTGATAGTGCAAGCTTTATTTAGTAATTCAGTGGCCAGAGAACAGAGAATTGGGAACCTAGTAGCTTTCAATCAACTTCTCATGGGCTTGAGGCCAGAAGTTGTGGATATAGAAAGCAAGAACTAAAGGGGTGGTCTAAGCAAATAAAGGGAATTGGGTGGTAGTCCTCTCAGAACCAGGATTGTGCCTCTTTTTCTTTTTCTTTTTCTTTTTCTTTTTTTTTTCTTTTGTCCTTGTCAGAACAGCCTTACTCAGAGAAATCACACCCAGAGACCGCTTTGGAATCAAGCCATGAGTTTACTGGGGGAAGGAAAATGGGGAACAGCAAGGGAAACGACTTTAGAGGAATTGTCTTCTACTTGACATCACCGAGTTGGGTTTTTATCTTACTGGCTACATGCAGTTTCTCAGATACCTACTTCAAAGGAAATTAGTTCATTAACCAAAACTGATTAACTAGGAAGAGCTAAATGGGGTTATCTATTGGGCCATCTGCTTTATTATCACCTCACCAGGGACCTCTGGATGAGCTAACTTCATTAACTCATCCCCAAGAGTTTCTCAGCAGGTTCCATTATCACATTCTGGCTAGGTTAGGTATGTAAACACTGACCATTATAGTTTTAACTAAAGTTCAGGTACAATTAAAGTCCAAAAGTATGTGCTGTCTCCATGTAAGCTGCCCCTGCATCCTGACAGTCCTACTATGGTCCCTTCTAGTCAACATCATAGTAATGGTCAACTGTCCTGGTGCTTATAGGTATGTCATTTAATAATACATTATAAACAGGTTAAACGTCTTCTGAAAGGCTAATTCTATGGCCACCTTGGTCTAGGCCAGTTTTAATTTGCTCCTTCTGCTGAGGGACCTATTAACCACATCCAAACTCTTTCTCAGGGATAAACAGAATTAAGGCAGTATAAGGCTCTAGCCAGATCTCATAGGCGCATTGTGGGACAACTGTTTCGTAGAGGAGGACAGAGGGCCAATTAAATGGGATAAAGCATGTATAATATATGGAAAGCTCCCTGATTATGTCTAGTACTCAAATATTTGACTAACCATTGCTAGAGGACATGGAAAGATGTCAACAACTACAACAAAATCTGCCTCAAACTGGACAGATTTCAGTTGAGATAAGGAAGAAATCATAGTCACCTAGCTGATAAAATACTGGAAAACAAGAAAACAGATACAGTGACTCCATCCCTAAAAAACTCTAAGTAGTAAATAGACAACTGTATAATAGCTATCATGAGTGAAGCCTTTACATATATTATCTCACATAATCTTCATGAAAATACTATGATGCACCAATGAATAGTCCTACTTGACAAAGAAGGAAACTAAGGTTTATAGATGTTAAACAACTTCCCAAAGTCCCACTAGTAGTAAGTGATATAACTGAAAGTTTGCCTGGATGATAAACCATCAGCATGCCTGATATTGTGGACTTGTTCCAATGACCTTCCTGATATGTCACCTCAATGCTCCATAATTCCACAGCAATGGAAGGGAGTATGTAAAACAGGCCCTGGTGTAAGAAACATATGTGCAAGACTTCATTTGCTGCCTTTTTGCCATCGCAGTTCTGCCCCAGTCTGCAGCCCTCACCTACCTTTTGGGGGCACTGAAGCACTGCGAAGGCCACCCTGGCTCCTCCGCCTCCCCAGGTTGAATTCATTTTCTTCTGGCAGAACAACCTGAATGAAACATAAAGGAAACATAGCTTATAAATCAGCACTGTGCTTGTCACATGATAGATGTTGAAATAAATGCTGGCTTTTTTTAAAGCAAACTCAATGTGGAAAAATATTCACCCTACATAACACTCCGGGACTAACCAGTTCACCACCTCGTTACTCATGCTACCGAGCGCTCGTAAATGGTGTACTCCAAACATTGATATTTGTGGATCTGGGGAACTTGAGACAATAATAAAAATGATCACTGCATTGGAAGGGAGAACAGAACTGAAATGATGCCTAGTGGCCATGAGGAGAGTCTTATATATACTTGTTATGCCGTAAGAAGATGATGAATGGTTTCTTTCATCTCCTCTGTGAAAAAAGTAACCCAGCAGAGAAACTGCAATATGAAAAATGTTGGTCAGATGTAAGAAGACCTTTCTATTAAGGAAGGTTATTAAAAACTACAATTGACTAATGTGGATATAGAACCTCCTTTCTCGAATGACACGTGTGCCTTCATGTAGCTCAAAGAGTGTTCTCTGTCATGGCCCAGAGGCAAGTGACTTCCATCGATGTTCCCTAAGGTCGCTTCCATCTCTGTGCATCAAGAACACATAAAATATCCTGTTAAGATTAGCTAAAAGGCTTTGATAGACTCCACTACCTCCTCAAAGGGTTTTCTCAACCACCCTGTTCACTGCTGAACCCTCACACTTTTTAGCATAAACTACAGGCTGCATAAAATAATGGAACAAGTTTCTGCTTTGACAGATTATGCATATTATTATGTCAGATGAATATAATGCCTTTCAACCATGAAGGGAGCAGAAATCTGAAAGATCAAACTAAACCTGAATTAAAAATCATGGTGCATGAAACAATTTAAAAGGTCAGTGTGTGTGTTTCCCACAGGTATGCAAATATTGCACAATTTATCCAGTTGGCATCAGTCAGTTGCTTGATTTCTTTTAATAAGGCCTTTATGTCAGATTCTGTTGTACCCAGTTCAGTGATGCTATATCACCACCCAGCAGCAAATTAGAGAAAAAGCCAATCCTTTGTACTAAATTGTTAGAGAGGGGAGCAAATGCTGGTTTGTAACTTTGGTTTGTTTAGACAAATAATACAGTTGTGAATTTTTTTTAATATTTTCACTTTATTCATTATTTTGAGAGAGAAGAGCAGGGAGGGAGGAGGAAAAGGAGAGAAACATCAATATATGGTTGCCTTTCACCTGCCCCCAGCTAAGGACCTGGCTGGAGACCTGGCTTGCAACCTGGTTATGTGCCCTGACTGGGAATTGAGCCAGCGACCTTTGGGTTCACAGGTCGGCACCTATCTGCTAAGCCACCAGCCAGTGCTATAACTTTCTTTAAGTCTATAATCTACATGGAGTGCAAAGCCAGGTTGTATGAGGAAGCCACTATATTAAGGGGATCAGGAGAATCTTTAGCATTTTCCCAGGCACATGTGTGCACATGAGTAGCTTTCAACTCTACATGGGTAAGTACAGACAGGTAATGCTGCAGACTTGTATAGGAAGTCTTCATTTTTGTACCTGATTGTGTCATTGCTCGTAGTCATAAAAAGTCTTTCCAGGATGTACAGTCAGACTGTGTATATGGGTGGGGGGAGATAGAATAGGGGTGTGGCAGCTCATGTACGAATATAGTCTTTCATGCTTTCTTTTATAGTAACGATATCAAGCTCTCAAGGCCCATTGATTAAATAAATTGATTTAGTTCCACTTATTTATTATTTTTTATTTATTTACTTATTTATTATTTATAAAGTGCATATTAGACTCTGTGCTGGGTGCTGTAGCCATGAAAATGAGTAATACTTGAGCTTTGACCTCCAGGGGCCAATGATCTAGAAGGAGAGACCTACATAGAACAGGTAGATACAGAACAATGTCCCCAACACAATCTTTTGCAGAAGGGGGAACATTTACTTCTCACTTGAGAAGAGAAACCTTTACTGGGAGACAATGGCTACGCTGATTTAGGAAAGATGATGAGGGGTTTATCAAAAGCAGAAAATGGGTGTCTTCTACATGGAGGCTAATTTTCTTGGCCATTCTGAAGAAGATACAGTCGGAGTTTGTGACTGCATTTGTCACAGATCTCCCATAAACTGAGCAAACTCATGAGGACACAGACATTCAAGCAACTCAGAAATCTTGAGAGCTCTGGGTAGGGAGGCTTTGGGATACACAGCAGCCATTGCTCCTCTGTCTAAACAGTGTCAGTCTTTTCGCCTAAGGCTACAGAGAGGCTTCCAACGACTGTCTTCTGGGGCTAGCCTGGGGGATATGTGACACACAGGTCAGAGGTAGCCTGTGCGGGGGGCCATTACCTAGCCACCATTGCCGGTGAAGGGCTGTAATTCTCAATACAGCTGCAACTTGGGTTTTCCCAGGATCTCTTCCATTTTGCTGCTACCACACACTGACACCAACTTTAAGAGTCAGGGCATGGAAAGCAAGGGCTGCTCATTGGGAATGTCCCTAAAGCACCCAGGCACATGGTCAGTCGTGGCTTTGACAGGGACACCACAGCTAGCTCATGGTGGTGGCAGCAGTGAGAATGGGTTAACAAAAAATATTTACCTCTCAGGATGAACAATAGCTTCACACAAACCCATGAAGCTAGGAAAGAGACATGGAACATCAGGGAGCATCATCGTGAGCAACTAAATCACTTTCAAGTGTGTCAATATCTGCCAACTGGTTAGTCATCGGGTGGTGGGGAAACGAAGCTTCCTATAGCAGTAATTCTTCATCTAGGAATAATTAGAACCAGGCAGTTTATCAAAGAAAGACAGCTGTGGAATTTCAGAACCGCGTTCCCCGGTAGAGACATGGAGATCTGGTGATGTTAGGAATGTCTATGAGCACAGTGCCTGGACTGCACTGCAGAAAGGGCTGATGGCAAAAGCTTCTCTCATCCCTGTCAGCCTGTCTTCTTCTAAGGTTTCCAAATGACCACTTGACTTTTTTCTTCTATCTGGACTTACCCGATTGCCTTTGCTGGAGGCTGATTTTTACACACACACACACACACGCACGCACGCACAGTGTTACGTACTCTGTGGCCACAGCTGAGTATACGTCTGCTATTGCATCTAAGTACTAAGAGGCAAGCAAGGCAAGCCCTCATTCCAGGCAGCTCTGCAGTCAGCTCCCACCAGGACCTTCGTTGCCTGTCCTCCACTCCGATAGTCCAGGCCCAAAGGAGGTGGACCTCTGACGGCCAGCTGCTGGATGGAGCCAGAGGTCATCTGTCCATCTGCTCTTTCCTGAGAACAGCTGCTTTGTAGCAGGTTCCTGTAAGCTGCTGTCAGGCCATTTTGTATTTACAGCGTCCAGAGTAAAAACCAGAAAGATGAATCAGGGGTGTGTGTGTGTGTGTGTGTGTGTGTGTATGTGTGTGTGTGTGTGTAGAAGGTGAGGAGGTGAGAATGATGTGCTTTCCAGCTCTGATGTAAAAACTAATAACCGCCAGCCGTGTGTCAGCAAACCCCAGCTGGAAGAACCCGCAGCCTGCCTCTACCCTATCACTCCTCCACTCCTTGACCAAGCAGCTAAAGGCTAATACAATGATGGGTCTCTGTCTTTACCCTGTTTCTGTTTGTCTTGACTGGATTCACACTTTCACCTTTATCCAGCTGTGCTGTCTTTCCCCAGTAACATGCAAAGTAAGGTGCGACCTGCTTACAGCCAAGACTGACTCACTTTTCCCATCACGGAGAAGGGAGTTCTGTTCCCTGAGGGCTAGCATCAGTCCTGGGAGATGGCAGGTGCTTACAGAGGCATTAACTCTCTGTGCTTCTCAGGGGTGCAGAGCACGATAACTATAATGCACTCAGTGCTCTCTTAGCTGTTCCAAAGGGAGAGGGGCCTCCCTGCATGTGACCTTACTTAACACAAAGGGGGCAGCTCTTAAGGCTTAAGTACTTCCCCTTTGTCACTGGTATTAGGAACTTTCTGATCTATCGTAGAAAACAATTGTACCATTTTGGGACTATGTAAAAATGCACCCTAAAGTGTAACCATTTTACCAAGCAGCAATGAAATGGCTGTGTTTATAAGGCCCATGCAGTTCAGACTAGTATAGTTCATCACTATACTAGTTGTTCAGGCACCACTGTCCTTCTTAGAAGGGAATGATGCCACCAGTAGTGAAGCCAACCACATGCAAGAGGGTCTGCCATAACCAATAGTCATTGGAACACAGAGACCTTCTCGGATGACACGTGACCTCACACACTGCCTCCAGAACCTTGCCGATCCTGGTTTTCATACTGCCACATGAAGCCCCTGAAGCCTTTTCACAAGTGAGAGAGCCTGTGTCTGAATGGTGTTCTCCAGGGAAGAGGTGATTCCTGTCTTTTCCAGAATTCTCAGGATTCTTCTCAGCCCTTGTCATTGATGTCATATATGAATGTAGCGGTGTGGTGATAGAGAGAACCACCCCCCCCCACAAAATTAATCAACATAAGCAAAAACTTCATTTTGCCCTGTTTCTAAGGAACTTATTCTCTGATTTTAAAATTTAAAGCAATGAACATAAACCAAATTTTATGTTGCATGCATATTTTTAAATTTTATATTCACATCAGAAAAATGTTTATACTATCCATGTTATGACAGGTTCCTAGAAGAAATGAGACATATGAAAGAACATAAAAAATACAGAGGAAAGCACATACACATACACACACAGGAGAAGTGACACAAAGAGACTTGGAAAAGCAATAGAAAATGAGACAATGATAAGCCTATCA
This sequence comes from Noctilio leporinus, assembly GCA_004026585.1. Taxonomy (NCBI): domain Eukaryota; kingdom Metazoa; phylum Chordata; class Mammalia; order Chiroptera; family Noctilionidae; genus Noctilio; species Noctilio leporinus. The sequence continues at coordinate 256,809 of PVIW01000972.1, forward strand.
GGAGACACCCTTTGAAATAACATCACTGTCTAATTATTTGATTCATTTTCCCTTGTAGATAGGCATCCTCAGGTGACTGCCAACATAGCTTTAAAAATCTGCAAAAGAAAGTGGGGAGAAATGGTCTTTAGGATCCCAAAGCTCAAACTCTTCTCTTCAGGCTCATTGATCAATCATAGTATCATGAACAGAGTGACAACTAGATACTATGTGTCTCTGGATGTGGCGCAATAAGAAGACATCACCATCTATGAAGCATTATGCCACAAAGTAAAGCCTGACCTTGGATTGGAAGTGTGGAAAATGCAAGATTAACAGAATAAATTAAATCTCCCTACAAGGAAGTGATCAGCCAAATCTAGAATGTGAAAAATAGTATAAGGCAGATGAAAAAAAAAACAAGAAAGGGAAACATGACCGAATTAAAAGAGATTTAAGAGACATTAGTCAAACACAGTATGTATACCTTGTGTGGGTTCTGATTTCAACAGGCCAACTAATGAGGTGGTTTTAGATAATTGGAGAAATATAAATATGGACTAGATAGTAAAGGATATTAAGGAAAGTTTGCCTGTTTTGGTAAGTATGCCAATGAATGGATAGTAAGAGAAAAAGAAATTCTCATTTGAGCAGTGTTTCTCAAACCCAGCTCTATTAACTCTGGACCAAATCTTTCTTTGCAGTAGGGGCTGTCCCCTGCATTTTGGGCTACTTTACAGCCTCACTGACTCTACCCACTAGGTGCCAGTAGCCCACCCCCACCCCTGCACACACACAGCCGGCCAAATTGTGATAACCGGTTGGTAAATGTCTCCTGGTTAAGAATCACTGAGTTAGAAAATCATAGGGATTGTTGATGAATGAAGTGACATAATGTCTAGGACTTGCTTTTAAATACTCGAGCAAAACAAAATAAGCTGCGGTAGACAAATAAACCTTGATTAGCATAATTTTTATTTCAGTTGAAGCTGGAGGGTGTGTACATAGGGATTCATAACACCATTCTCTCTACTTCTTGTGTATGTTTGATTTTTAAATATCAAGGTGTTACTAAAGCCTAAGGCAGGGTTGCCAATAGGCTTCCTTTTAATACCTTCTCTCAAAGTTGCTTCACTGTCTTCTTTGGATACTCCTTACAGACATATTCCCCAAAGCCTGGAGTATACTCCAGAATTCCTACCTGGCATCATAGGAACACACCCAGGCTACTTCACTGCTTTACCTACCCATGTTGCCAAAGCCCCAAAGCAGAAAATATTAGCTATAAACAGAGCTGACATTCAAGATAAATGCAGCAGATACCTAGAAGTTCCCCCAGCCCCTCACTAATACTATCACGAACAAATAGAAATACCTTTTTTTTACTGCCTTATCCCCATTCAAGAAGAGGTTCGCCTGGTAGATGGAGAAGTAAACTTAAGGACCTTGAATCTCCCTTCTAACCAAACGGTTGTGTAAAAGTACAATATATCACCATTCTAATCTCATCCTTTTAACTTTTAGTTCAAATCTCTATTTATGGTAGTTGTCAGAGGGAAGGGGGATTAGGGGACTGGGTAGAAAAGGTGAAGAGATTAAGAAGTACAAATTAGTAGTTACAGAACAGTTGTGAGCATGTAAAGTAGTATAGCAATAAGAAATGTTGTCAATAATATTATAATAACTATGTATGGTGCCATGTGGGTACTCATCTAGATGATCACTTAGTAAGTTTTGCAATGTCCAATCCCTGGCATACACCTGAAACTAATATATTGCATATCAACTATAATTTTAAATTTTTTAACATATTTTTTAAAGATGGTGCAAATAAATTTCAAATGTTTAAAAAGGTAAAACAAATTCCTATGAAACTACAATGAGCTGAAAGGAATGGACATTGGGCTACATCTTTCAGAACACAGAGGAATAAAAGTACAGCGAGATGGATAGGAAGACAGGGAGAGAACCGAAGGATGCAGCTCCTGAGGTATGCAGCAGGAAACAATTCACAGGGAGGAAAACTACCCAAAGTGAAACTAGACAGCTGAAAATTTGCTCAGCTATTCCAGTTTACGACTAAAATGTCCATTCTACACCATAGAGAGAATCGTCGAGCTGAGCTAATGGTAGACAATTGCTAGGTGGGAATATAACGTAAGTGTAAAACACAGTCTCTGCTGGCATGAGGCTCAAAATTTAGAGGGAGGGAGAAGACTTACAACCCTGAGTGAAACAATCAAAGCACAATTAATAGTGAAGCCGCATGCCATTAGCTCCACATGGGGTTCAGCTGTGGGTAAAAAGTTCTCATCCATTAGCCGCGTGAGAAAGCAAAGTGGCTGAGGTCGAAGCCAAAGTTTTGAGAGCAGAGAAGAAATTTCAGCTAAGCCTCACAGATGGATAAGGTTTAGATCACCTGAAGACTTTTCTCATGAGAGAAGAAACAAAGGCAAATGTATTCAATAAATACTAAGTTCCAGCTATGTCGCAGACACAGTGCTGAGGGGAATATTATGCAAAAGTTACTGCCTAATATTAAGTCCTCAATATACACAGGATTTTTGTCAAATGTGACAAGAATGACCGGAGATGATGGTGTGTATTCCAGAGAAACAGGACCTGTCGGATGTGGATCTAGATCTAGATATAAATATCTCAAAAAGAAAGGGAGGAAGGGGAGAGGGACGAAGACAGACAGACAGACAGACAGTGATTGTGGAGACGGGCAAGCCTGAAATCTGCAGGGAAGCTCAGCCAACCGGAGACCCGTGGAAGGGCAGATGTTGCTGGCTTGGGTACAAAGGCAGAATTCTGGAGGCAGAATCCTTTCTTCCTCAAGGGACCTCAGGCTTGGCTCTGAAGGCCCTCAACTGATTGAACAAATCTCACCCATGTTATGGTGGGAATCTGCTTTATTCAAAGTCTACTGATTTAAAAGTTAATCTTCTCTTTAAAAAACCTTCACAGTGACATTTAGCTGGTGTTTGGCCAAATATCTGGATACTGTGGTCCGGCCAAGTTGACACATAAGGTGAACCATCACAGGATGGGATGTATATAAAGGATCAATGGTTAGGTGGTATAAAAGCCAGACCAGGATGGTTCTTGAGCAGCCAGTCAAACAGGATGCTGTAGGAAAAGTAGGCTAGGGCTGTATCTAGTAGATTAGAGACATAATAGTTTCCTGTCATCTTTACCGCAGCAACCAAAGACAACACCTTTACAACACTCCTCAATTGCTATGTGGTTGGCACTTTTAACCCGAGAAACCTGTCCTACTCATATCTGTGTGCCGTGCCCTAAACTGAGAAGCAGGGAGCCCAGGATTTTAGCTTCCTTGTTGCCCCATACACAGAAAGTACAAGGCACACCCAAAAGCCGTTTTGCATTTTGAGAAGCCTGAATAATTGAAAGGAAATGTAGTTTTGAAGTTCTTTAAAGCCATACTCTTCTCTGTTTTAGGTCGAAATAAGTAATGACGTTGATTTTGAAATGCGGCTGCTGAACTTGACTTAGGAAGCGAAGCACCACTGACAGCTCTTCTCTGCATCATGTCTCACTTTCTTCCAAAGGACGGACTGCGCCTCCCTGCTTTCCCACAGATCACGGAGTTCTTCAGTCACAGCCTATGTGTTATTAGCATTGTGCACTAGATGAGTTGTAGGTGCTTGGGTGGGTATTTTTTTAGTCATTCTCTTCTTATATGAATACTTGTAAATTGTAAAAAGATGGTTTTTAATTTTTTAACAGTATTTAACATGAGGCATGCAAGATGAAAAAATGCTGTGAAAACCTACAGACAAGTCTATGACGAATATCGGTCTGCATTGCTGAGGCGTTGAGTCAGAGCTACTGATGGCTGCAGTTATCTGAGGCCTGATGGAATGGCATTAGCAGACATTACCTGGGGTTAGCAGACAGGAAGTTAGATGCTGTGACAGCTGAAACATGGGTACAAATGGCGGATCCAGCTCTCAGGCTGAGTGTGTAATCATTTTTTTTCAACACCACATGACAGGCATGGAGTTCCCCTTTGTTCTCGACATCCCCAAACCCAGAATAATATTCTGGCAATCAAAAATTTCAGATTTTTGCATGATATCCTGTTCCTCCTGTGTTCTGAGAAATATATATCATGGGTGAGTGAAAAAGTGAAATGAGAGTAAAACACATTTGCCCTTTGGAGGGAATCTGGGTATTTCTGAGGGCTGTATTTGCTGCTCTTTATCCCAGTGCTGACACTAGGGTCAGACCTGCTCCTACAGCTTGTGGGCATGTGGGACAGACATCACAACCAGAACTCTGTAGCCAGTAATGTTGCTCTGGTGATATTCAAAAGGAGCATTAAAAATGGAGTGGAATTGCCTATAAATACCTCTCAAAAGACACTTATATTTGTCCTGAACCAACTTTTCTTTCTCCTACCCCACCCCAATAACAGAGAAATTAGTATCAGAAACATAATTTTCCATGGGAAAAAATGTCTTGAAAGTACACCACAGTTTTTCTATTCCTATCTTTCAATTACTAGTTACCATTGCAAAACAAGTTTTGCTCACTTGGTATGAATACCAAGGTGAGGCCTCCTGTAGGCCCCCAACTGAGGTATATGTGCACTATTTAATCCAGAAGTTATTAACTTGGCCCATACATTCTAAGACAGTCTATACACCATCTAAAATTGTATGCAAAGAGTCCATATATTTTATAAGACCCTGTTAAGAATCAGAACTGATGGGACAAATTCTTCCCTGGTTCCTCCAAGTTCATGACAAGCCTGGAGGTCTCTGGATTGTGCCCCTTCAGTCAACGGCCACCCACTGAACCCCATCACTTTTTCTCCTACTGAATAAACTCAAATCTAAAGTGAAGAGGAACTAGCAGGAATCTGAGAGATGGTCAAATCTAAGTTGTCATTGTGCAGTTGAGGAAGTTAAAGAATAGGGGACTCTGGGGACCTGTCCAGAGTTCTGCATGTATACACAGGAGTAAGAGCTATGGCCAAAGGAGAGAGAAGTTGGAAGACACAAGATGGGGTTTGGGTCCCAGGTTCACCACTGGCCTTGGGCAGTGTTGGACATCTCAGCCCTGGAGGGTTTTTGTTTTTTTTTTTAATCTGTGAAGAAAACTATATAATACCTACCTCCCAAGGGTAAGGTGGGGGTTAGATGAAAATGTAAAAAATATCCTGAAACTATGAAGCACTCTATAAGCAAAGGAGGCTATTGTTACTGTAATTCATAACAGTAAGTGGGACCCTGTCTGGAGCTCACATACCCAACTGCTGTCCAAAGTCCATGGAATCACCAAATTCTTCGTTTTCTTAAAAGTAGCTTTAAAACTTGCCCATGTTTAAGTGATTAGAAATAATGCAGAGTCTGAATTGCACTTCTTCATTAAAAAACAACTTTGAAATTCAAATTCCAAGACTAATACATATTATTATGGAGAAAGCTAATAGAACATCAAAAACACAGAAAATCAGTCAGAAGAATAAAATTAATATTTAAGTCTCTTAAACTGTTATTTTATTATGCCCCCCATGCGCAAACAAGACCTAGTTAACATTTCACAGAATAGTACCATGTAATTTTGTTGCAGCTTTATCTTCATGTAAACTTCATGTACATTCTTCTAAGATGCATGACAGTCATAGAGCTTATCTAACTGCAGGTAAGAGAGTTGAGAAGGTATTCTTACATTTGTAATTCTTCTATGGAAGCTCAAGAGAGGCAACTATTTAATACCGTATATGTGTTTTATTTTTTAATATTTCTTCATTTAAATAATTAAGTTATAACTGTTTCTACCCCCAATGTCAAGAATCCATAATAATAATTCTGAAGTTCCAAAAAATGTGTCACCTATCAGGACCAAGTTAGGTAAACCTCCCACCTCCTCTCTGGTGCGCTCTTCCTGGCTGTTCTTCATAGGCCCTGCTTACTTAAGACAAAGGAATGGAGTATAGAATGGTGTAGTCACTCTCCACAGGTTGCCTGGATCTGGGGGATTCTGACCCAGTACTGTCACATGTCACATGATGCTCCAAAGGGAGAATTTCCAGTTCTTGCAGCTTTTGCCTTGTTTCAGAGAATCCACTCTGCACTGTGCATTGCACAGTAGGGCTTTCAACAAAGACATGTTCACTATATCCAAGTTCTCGCCATATGGACATGTGCATCCAGTCAGAGGGAAAGAAAATGAACACATCTCTTAGCCCGAACTTGTTTGTCAGAACCTCTCAGCCTCCTGAGACAGGCAGCTCCAGAATCAAGTGCTCTCCTCAGAAGTGGTTCTGGTAAAGCTGAAGACAGGCCATCCACTGCCCACGAGACACTCGGGCTGACTAGAATGCAGAAGGGGAAAAGTAAAATGAATATTTTCTTTGCTCTTTGAACCTCCTTGGCTGTGTGTCTCATAAAACCTTGGCCAACACTGCCCTAGGCTGCATCTTCTATCTTCTGTCAATGACCTGTCTTTTCTTAAGTGTCGCCTGCTGCCACTGTGTGGAGCTACAGGCTGCTGGGATGCTCTCCAGTTTACCTTATGTCTATTTCCATTTCCAGTCATGTTTTAAAGCAGCAAAAGTTAAGTAGGGGAGTCACAGGGGATGAGGGTTGGCTAGAGAATTCCCAGGGGTCATGGGGTGGGTTACAGTCTACATCAGCGAAATCTCAAGCATCTCTTTCAGGAAAAACTCTTCAGTTAGCATGCCCCGAAGTGTCTTAGCCTTCCACCTGCCATGTAATATGAGCATACACGTCCCTGAAACAGAAGCATATGTTCATAACATGCCAGATCTGAGAGGTTGTTGGTTCACTTGTTTGGAAGATAATGACATCTTGCCCTAGCAAAATATTGATTTCTTCCTTTTTTCACTTCAGAAAAATAAGCCCTGCTATTTTCTAAATAAGGGAGGCTGGATCTAACAAAATATAGCAAGGTTGCCATCTGTCTCATTTAATGAATGGGACACTCATGATTGAGAGGAATTTGTCTTCATTAGAACCAGCTAAAATGTATGTTACAAAGCCAAGGGAAACTATTGTGACTCTGCTGAATTGATTATCAAATAGAGAGCAAAATTGCCCTTTTCAATCTTTGCAAATTAGAAAGGAATCTTGCCAAGAACTAAAACATCTTTATTTCAGACCTAATTTAGAAATTTACAGTTTCCCAAAATGTGGACACCACAAAATGAATATTCTGGCTAATAATTTCTTGAAGCAAACACTTGTTTATCATTTCTAATTTACCTTAGCAGGTAATGGGGAAAACTCCGACAGCTGATTAGAATTTAAATGATCTAACTTGACATTTTAGCCCAAGGTAGTAGTAGCTGTTTTCAAGGGATCACTGACTTAAGTAAGAAAAATACAAATAATTCATCTTGTTAAACTTAGAAGATCTGTTATTTGTTTTTATTTTATTTTTTACATTTACTTCCCATGGAAGAGTCACCTGTAACTTCTGCTAGATAGAAGGTCTATGGAAGTGTCTGCAAAACCTGGGCAGATATTCATGATACACGGGCCTGCCACTTAAGGGTGTTACGCGCAAAAGACCAAACCAAACAAAGGAAGTTACTGCTGATGCAACTGCACAACGTGTGATGCAAAAGGAGAGCAGATCTCTGTTAAATATTAAAAGAATGTATTTATTGGAAGGAATGTTCCATAAAACAGTGTTCTCAAAAATTTGCAATTAATGGACAGCATATCTCTTTACATCCTGAAAAAGTTTTATTTCTTTATTGTGGGCTAAGAACAAAAAATGCCATTTCTAGCAGATGGATAAAACTGACAAGGAAGGAAGGAAGGAGGGAAAAAAAGAAAGAAAGAAAGAAAGAAAGAAAGAAAGAAAGAAAGAAAGAAAGAAAGAAAGAAAGAAAGAAAGAAAGAAAGAAAGAAAGAAAAAGAAAGGAAAATGGCAGTGGCTTAAGTAAGATAGAGGTCTGCATCTCTTCATACTTCAAAATTCTGGAGATGGTCAGCAAAGAGCTGAATTGAGGCTCCCTAGAACAGGGACTCAGGCTCCTTCCCTCTTTTTGCTTCATTATGTGTCCTGACATTCTCAAAATCATAACATAAGTCAGCATGGCTACCAAAGTTCCAGCCACTGCTTTTGTATTTCTGGCAAAAAGAAGTAAAAAGGCACAGAAGGACCCTTCTTTTATATAAGGATACATCTTAGAAGTTGCACACACTACTTCTGCTAATGTCCCATAGCCCAAATTTGGGCCATCTCAAAGTTAGCTGCAAGGAAAGCTGAGAATTACAGTCTTCATTTTTGATAGCCGTAGGCCCATCTAAAAATTTGGGCCTTCATTTCTTAAGAAGAATAGGAAATGTAGATTTAAAAATGCTTAGCAGTTTCTGCCACACTGTCCGAACTAGTTGAGATCATTTTTGGACTGTTTTCACCTACTTTAATGATAATACTTTATTAAAATATATATATATATATATATATATATATATATATATATATATATTCTTTAATACTGTGAGGAATTAATCAACCTTGGGAGATGAGGATGTTTACCCTTTTTCTTAAAATGAAAAAAAAAACTATGGCACAAGATCCTTCTGTGTTTCTGTAATTCTGCAGAGCATATTTTAGCTTTCCTTTACTTAAATTGAATTTTAAATTTAAGAGCCAATCAAATGGATTACTTAGTTCTTACTCTTTTGCTACAAAAATAAATTATTCTATGGCCATAACTCTTCAACTATTTTATCTTGGCAGCACCTTTTTTCTGAACTGATAAGAAATGCTATTATTTTCTTTTTATTCAATTCAACAAACATGCAATGGACACAAATGCTTAGGAAAGTGGGGCAGGATAGATCAGTGAAAAGCATGTTGTCCTTCCTTTCTGTTGTTTTCTCTTAGTAAAAGTTGGGCTTGTGCTTCCCATGATCTGTTTTTCTTCAAAGACATAATATTGGTCAAAGTGGAATGGGTATTTTAAACTCCTGATACCTAGTCTGTTTCTCTAAGAAAAATTCAATTGAGGGAAATTAAAGAATTTTTTTGTAATCAGGTTTTATTATATATTATTCCTAGGTTGTGTGTGTGTGTGTGTGATAGTGAGACAGAGACAGAGGAAAGCAGAAACACAGGGAGGCAGAGGGAGACAGAGACAGAGACTCAGAGACAGACAGATAGAGAAATCTTTAAATCTTCCAGGTACTCCTTACTTAAAACATCCCATGAAGTGACTTCAATCACTTCACCTTGTGCCAAACCTGGCAGCTGTCACTAATGACTGAAGTAAGATTGATGGATTTATTCATGTTGCGAGCACACATACACACAAGCTTCAACACTTGAATATGCCCTTTCTAAACAATCACTTTGTTAAAATGTGCCATATACCCTTCCTATGAATAAGAAATAATATAACATTATTTTAGGGACTGAAAGTTACAGGAAATAAGATGTCTGGTGCTGTGTGCTGTTTCCCTGCTAGATCAAAATGTAGAGTTGAAAAAGACCTCAGCAATTCATTTGCTTAGTTTACAGAGGAGAAGAGAAAGGCTGGTAGCTGCAGTGGCTCATCCCATGTCCTGCTGGGTCTGCTATACAAGCCTTCACTAGTCCAGCCTTCTTTCCTCTACATCAGCTGTCACAACTCCCAGCTGAACCAGATGTTTTCTGTTGCCTTCAGTATGATGCTTTTTCACCTGGGCTCTGCACCCTGGTTATCAAGGCTCAGAAACTCTGGGGAAGACATTTGCCATTAGCTTCTCTCCTTCACCCCTTGATCCCCTTGATCTCAGCATCAGATGGTCAGCTACTCCTATTCCAGTGGGCTTTCATCATGTCATTTGGTCTTCTCAGAGCAAATAAGACTCCCCAGACATCAGACGACTGCTCTTTGCTTCCTTCTCAAAAGACAAAACAGCTCTGCTGGCCTTCCTCTGTCTTCACTCATGGTTCAAACATTATCCATCGGCCCAACTCAAGCCTTCTCATGATTCTTTGTCAACCAGCAGAGAGTTTACTTTCAACTGCTGGATGCCCATCTTTCTAAAGACCTTTGTTCCTGAGGAAGTGATTTTGCAGATAATTGCAGAAAGTTAGTTTTTAACTGCCTCACAGTTTCATTTCTTTAAAACCTCTGTTTTAAAGGGAATTGTTCTCCCCTTCTGGTTTTTTAATCTATTTTAAACCTTAAACAGTAGTCATTGAACACAGTTTTACAAAATGTTTTACTTGGGTCCCTATGTAATATGAGACCAAGAGTCAAATCAATGTAGTTATTCCTATTATATTCAGAATGATAATACAAATGGAGTGTTTTATGTGAATGTCAACTAGCTTTCCAATTCCTTCCTCAGAACTTGTGTTGTTCAGCCTTCTGTTTGCCCCATCTAGGCATCTTATTGCTATAAAATGTCACATTGAACCCATTTATTCAACCAATACCTATAAATATTTATTTAGGCTCTTCCATGGAATAAATTTTAAATAATAAAAATTTTTGCCACCATTTTAAATATGAAAAAGAGTTTCCTGAGCAAGCCATTTTTAGGCAAAATATAATGTATAGATTACCAAGTTAAATAATGTTAAAGAATGGGATTTTGGGCAATTCATGTGGCACACTTAACTTATTTTTATAGGGCAAACATACTCATTAAATCCATTTTATTTATTATTTTCATACCACTTGTTTAGTGTGGTGAATTTTTTATTTAAATCATTTGATTGATCCTTGGTTTTTTTTAATATCACCATGAAAGGCTGTTGATTATAAAACTCAAATACCTGACACTCAGAAATAGAAATCACTTGGTCCTTTGTGAAGTACTCTTTATACTCCTCTGCCTGCAAACTCTTTGCTCTAAAGTCTCTGAACTTGAGTCATGTTGATCCCATTAATCTTTGTCAAGAAGGAAGTTTAAAGGGAGGGTTGAGAAAATGAACTCTTGATCTTGTTTTATTCTTTCCTTAGTTTTAGGGCCCATGTCCATCAACCCTTCTTGATTTCATTCTGCATGAGCCTCACATGACCATATCTAGTAATACAGGATTGCGTGATAATTATAACCTCTAAAGAAAATGGAGTTTTCATTAAAGGTTCCCTGAAAAATCTAAGATGCCATATGACAAATGCTGGCAGCACAGATATCATGCGCATCAGTGATAACTGCAATAACACAATGTCTCCTTTCCTTCAAAGACATAGATATCCCAATTTTACCCTGTATAACTCATAGGGAATTTGGTGTTAACATTTCAAAATACTTTTAAGTCCTTAGGGGGGAATCTGAAGTGAAAGGTATTAATTTTCAAATCAGCTCCTACAGCAAAATGCCTGCCTCAGAATGACAAAGTTGTATTTCTCCTTCTGTGGTAGAAATGCAAAGGTGAGAACTCCCACAGAAACCTCCTGATCTGAAAACACTAACAAATCTGCCATTGTGAGTAAAAAAGACCAAAAAAAGGTCTCAGCTGGGCTTACCTTTCCAATTTTTCTGAGACCTCCTGTCTGTGACAAGAATTCTGCTACCTGACACCCCCATCTATCTACAGCAGGACCAAGAACCAAGACACAAAACAGGCCTCTGACTACCCCAATCAGTTTTGTAAAATCCACCTCAAATGCCTGAGTTTTTTTCCCATAGAAAAGCTTTACAATCCTTTATTTTAGTCCTATTTGCTCTTAATTTATTCACAACTCTAATTGTCTTAATAACATGGTTTTCAATCATGTGACACATTACAAGCAGAAAATTAGAGAAGTAGGTAATGTTATACTATAAGCAGAAATACAAATAGCAATTTAATTTACTCCAACTAAAAGAATAGAAATAGAAAAACTAATATAAAAATCTATAGCACAGTTGTCCAGGGGCATTAAAGATGAGAATGAATATACTTAGAATCTGTGGGCAACATTGGATTGCTTCAGAGAAAAGCATTTTATTCACATGAAGGTGAATCTGGATTATCAATAAAAACATTTATTGTGAATTAGGAACAGAAACCCCTTACTCAAGATGCTTTTCTTTCATCTGTCCTAAAATTATATTAATTATTGATTTTTATTTCAATAAGACACTTTACTGTTACCTGCTGAAAATTTTTGCAAAGAATCATTTAGACCTTCAGCATCTAGTTTGACTGGGAACCCATTTCATGCAGCATCGCTGTGCCCACGTAACTCACACAACATCTTGCTGACCCTGTGATCAATGTGGAAATCTCTCCATCCAAAATCGTTAAAATAAAGACGCGTAGATATTTAAAAGGTTAAAGTATGAATAATACCAAGGACATTCTCTGAACGTTCTGAATAGGAGACATGCTCTAGTGAGAAATTCTCTCTGGAAGAAAGGAGTAGATTTTCAAGACTGAGGACCTTGGTATTTGTTCTCTTGAATTTCTCCCTATGGCAAATTTTGCTCCACCTTTTTGTTGCCATAGTTTCCGCTTCTGGTTTTTTCAGTTGCGAAAACATCAAAGCCCTGGGATATTTCACAGCAAAGAGAAGCCTTTGCAGAAAGCTTAAGAGAGGGGCATGCTTTTTCCATGGGAAATAGTTACTGTCCTGCCTGCGGTTACCAAAACCAACTTGTTTCCTGGTGCATTCTTAGCCTATTATCACTATACAAAAGCAAACCCCTTCTCCCTTGATAGTATCAGCTTACATCATTTTGGGATATGTAGTTTCTTCTTCATTCATGATAAGTCTAATATGCTATTTGGTGTGTAAAACTAGAAGATGCCACTAGTCTTGATGTCTCCCTGAAGCTAGTTACCATACTATCATTTGTAAACGAGCTACAGGGGTGAGGTAGGATTAGATGACTTCCTTCAAGCCACACCATGTGCCAGTATCCATTGGTTGCAAGCTATGGCTGCTGCTTCTTTTCTTCCAAACACTCTTCCCGAGTGCCTACTATGTGTGAGGCAAAATCATAACGTTTGTCCACAAAAAACTCACAGTCCAGTTGTGAGGAGTGTTGACCTCCTGCTCCTGAACCAACACCTGCTAGTGCTCTGCACGGCCAGGCCCTGATGGGAGGTACTGGGCTTTCTTTCAAATCCTGAGTTCAGCCATCCCAGGAGGAAGTGCCCATTTACAACTCCCTCCGTCTCCCTAGGCACTCAACAAACACTTAGTGAGCATCCACTTTGTGCAAGAAGCCAGAGGAGTGACAAAAACAAATCAAATACATATCTTTGCCTTGAAAAATGTACGAAAGCAATCTTAGTAGCTTTCAGGTGGCCAGTAAGTTGCTTCTGTTCCCTCTACTAATAGTGAAGGCTCACTAAGTCATAGACTACAACATCCTCTGGGCCAACGTGTGCTGTGTTTCTGTTGGGACTCCCTATGAAACAGCAAATTGAGCAAATGAGCCTTCTGTGGCTCAGGACCCAAATAATAGATGCCAGATCTATTACTTCACCAGATACCAAAAAGCAAATCTGCAGAACCACTAAATAGGCATTAAAAGTAGCAAGCTTAAGTTCCTAAGAGTCAAAAGCAGCCATGGCTACTATGTGCTCCAGTGATACCAATAGACATTTTCTAGTTACATCTGGGGCGATCTGAGTGTCATGCAGCAAAGCCTGGTTTGAGGGGTCAGTGTTTAAACATAACTCAGAGCAGACAGGTACAAGGACTCACTGAAAGAGCAAAAGCAATGTTAAAAGCTGTCCCTGCGCCACTGTGGCACAACCGCAAAGGTTTGTGCGGCCCATAATTGTTTCTCCATATCATTTCTAACAAGCAAGTTATGATTGTGTATTATTATTATTGAACGCATGAAAGCAGTATTTAAATGGAGAAGATGAACTTTGAAATCTCTTTGTTGCTGTGACCAACAGAATGGAAGTCAGTTTGCACTTGAGCAACTCTGCCACCTGATGGAACATATTAGGGGTTCCGATAGCATTTCATTCTATGTCAATGGCAAGGATCTGCTGGTAAGGACAGAAAGACATGGACGTTGCACCTCCTGTCATTTTCTACACATTTTTAACCTTTCACACTTTACCAGCAGAAGTCATTAGAGATAAACTTTCAATCCTGAACAATTCTTAGATTGCTTGCCAACCAAGATGCGTCTCAATCTTGATACTGCAACTTAATGTAAAAATCTTGAATGATATTTTGTACCACTATGAATTTCTACTGCCCCCTACCACTGTGTAGTGACTTCACTGTATATTAACTTCTTTTCTACAGATTTTTTGAGCTACCAGGTGAATTAATTTAAAAAGTCGAATCCTGTTAGGAACCATCTGACATGGTATCAGTCGCCTGTATAAAATGAAAGTCCTTTTTCTTATACAAACCAGTAACAAGACTTGTTTTCACAATTCCTTTTTACATTTTTGTGCATATAATACCTGTATATTATGCCCATTCTAAAGTGACCAGAAAGTGTTATTTAATAGAAACTACACACATTTTTTATGTCAATATGGGCCCTTTGATTCTGGGTGCATTTACAATGAGTTAGCAGTATAATATTCTTTTCAATTATGAATAAAGATGTACATTGAAGTAAAGATGACTATTGTTTTTTCATTAGTTTTCCGCATTACAGTATGCACTCATTACAGCAAACTTGGAAGAGGCATGGATCTTGAAGCTCCCTTCATTCTTAAGAATCAAGGAATTACCCCTCTATTTCATGCAAAAATGAAAGGTATGTCTCAGGCTACGTGTCTAGAGAAGCCCAGGGTCTTCCCCACAAATTTCTGAGCATCCCTGAGGAGGGTTCAGAGACACTACAATCCACCCTGGTGTTGCCTGGGTGGGTGATGACTCTTTCTCATCACTGTTCCTGCCCTTGCAGCCTCTCCCCAAAGCAGGCATTTGGACTCTCCTTATTACCCAAGCATAGCTGAAACAAATGTTTGGAACAGATCAATTTTACTAAGGTTTGATGATAAATAAAAGGATTATATCCTAAAAAGAAAAGCTTGAAAGTACCTCTCATGTATTATAGAGTGGGCTTGAAGCCCTGTTGATTTCACCCTCACAGGTGTTACATGTTAGCCCTAAACCCCTGTCCTGCCTGATGACCTTACCAGGGCAACCACATCACTAGGTGACAGGAATTTTTCAGCTCCCTTATATGCGGTCCATCATCAATGAAATGTCACTTTGCAGTGCGTGACAGTACTGAGTGCAGAAGAGAGGTCTAAGAAAAGGTTAGGAGGTGGAGGTAGGAAGTAATGGATTCATGGTGTGGTAAGTTAGTGTAAGTTGAGATTTTGTTCAATGGGAAACCGCTGGAGGACGTTAGGCCTGATTGGTTGGTGGATAAATCAAATCATCTTCAACACTAATGTCTTTGGGGAACAAAACCCAGCAAATGCTAGGAACCGGGCGCATCTTTGAAAACCAAAACTGCTGGCAAAGGACAAAGGTACTGAATTGTTCCTCTTACTTCAGCAGGAATTCAATTTCATTCCTCCCTGCCTTTGCCATCTTAACCCTTTGAGAATGTACCTGTGCCAACGCAGAGCAAGGTATGTGCGTGTTTAGCTCACTTTTAACACATAATATCCCCTAACATTAGTCAACATGTTGAAAATGAAAATTCATATAAAGGAACCATGGACATGGACAACAGGTGGGATTGACTTTGGGGGGAATGGGTGGGTGGGTGGGGGGACAGAGGGGAGCAAAAAGGGGATGGATGTAATACAACAACAATAAAATTTAAAAAAAAAAATAAAAAAAAAAAAGAAAATGAAAATTCACTCATAAAAGACATGCCTGCTTCCAGATTATACGAAAATGACTTCATTAAGTTTGCTTTCAAAAAGTATTTTCGCCCAAAGCTGATGTCTCCTGAAATGGCTATGTTAAAGGGCTCTAATGAAGATCTATGAGGACTGAAATATCAGAACTCATGGCGCCTGGTGATGTCTTTGTCATCTTTGTGATGAGAAATAAAGAGACTGGTTATCTGCACTTAATGCAAACCTTTTAGATTTTTTCTTTTGACGATTTTATTTATTATTTTTAGGGAGAAGGGCAGGGAGGAAAAAAGAAAGGGAGAGAAACACCAATGTATGGTTGCCTTTCGCCTGCCTCCAGCTACAGGCCTGGCTGGAGACCTGGCTTACAACCTGGTTTATGTGCCCTGGCTAGGAATTGAACCAGCGACCTTTGGGTTCACAGGCCAGTGCCAATCCACTGAGCCACACCAGCCTTCTAGATTCTTTAATTGAACAATTTCTGAAAGGACAAAGGGTCTTGGGGAATAAAATCAGCTGAAGCAATTTCCCAGAGTTGCAGGCACTGCTACAGAGCAAACCTTTTCAGAGGAAAGACGAGTGAGTAGTTGGAGAGGAGGTGCTACTTAGGGTAACACCAGACTTCATATTTCAGCCCCCGTTACCCTTCCCTCTCTTCTTCTCTGACTTTCTTTCCTCACATTAGTTTCTCAGAGCCTGAGTTTCCTTAGCCAGAAAAGGAGGATGACGTCTATCCCATTGAATTGGTGAGAAAATATCAATACATGTAAAGCAGATAGCACAGGCCCTGGAATATTAGTAAGTCCCCTATGGATATTAGTCCTCTTCACTCAGCCCCTTTCAACCCTCCCTTTTTTCTTTTCTCCCAGCCACTGTGAAAGTTCTTATAGCCATGGCTCACTTTAGCTGTCACTCTGGGGCCCAGGGCCTGGAGGGCACTGGCATAGAGGTTAATGCACTTGGAAGTACATTCTAGCATGCAGAGTAAGCTTCTATTTTATGTTTTATTTCAAGGTTTCACAAAGAATCATCTGACCTGACTAAGGACAAGATTTTTATTTAAAGTTGGGGCAAGCTATATGGCAAAGTTGAATCTATACCTTCTTAGCCAGAAGCACGTGAGTAGCTGGATATTACAGCAAGCTGCCAGCAGGCACTACTCAAGGACAGAACTAACATCCAGTCAATGAGGGCATCAAACTTAGATCCTCCAGAGATGCTCTTCTCAAGCAGAGTTCAGGGCGCAGCCTCATGCTGTGTTCTGGCTTGACCTAAGGCCTTGAAGTTTCTGCCTTCAGCTGTACAGAGGGAGAAATAAAAAGAAGTGATTTCATGGGGAGGTTGTTAGGGGCAGAGCCTGGAAATGGTGCTTGTGGGGTCTTGATTTCCTTCATCCCCATGTGGAGAATCCTTTACGGGTGCCAGCTTAGGAGCTTCTAGGTTTTCTTTTTGCTAGGGAAGGTGGAATCGTCTTCCATGGGCAATCAAACTCTGTTTCCATAGTTTCTTCAGCTTGGCTGAAGCTCAGGAAAGTAAACAGCAAAAGCAGGTGAGCCATAAAATTAAGCCCACATCATTGGGGTGTTAACTGAAGCCATTAAATCTGTCATTTGGGATCTAATGATGATGCTGGAAAATCGTTCCTAAAATACACTGATCCAGAATAATAATGTAGCAAACAGGGTGATTGAAACATTTGAAAAGCTGCTCAAGCTTTCCAACTGGTGTTTACATTACTGCATTCCCCTCCTTAATGACATAAAGAAAAATAGTGTTACAGATGCTCAATGCAACAGGGCTCAGTGAATCCGGAAGAGAAGCAGCTGGCTTACGTGGATCTGAGAGCATTTTAATAGTAAATAAATAAGCCACAATTAGATGGGCGTGGTGTGCTTCCTCATGGGAAGTGGGTGTTTCAGAGGTTTGTCCTCTGTACGCTTCAGCTCATTCAGTGGCACCTGCTGCTGGGCAGGAGCCAAGGGAATGAGGTGCGGCTGAGAAGCTGGACAGCAGAGGAGGATTCACACGTGGCACAGACAAGGGCTCCCACAGAGGGTGGCAGCTCAGCCCGCGCCTGAAGGGAAGGGAAGACCTTACGGACACTTCCCAGCCTTGTGATGCAGGGTGTGGAAGCAGGGTCGTCGCCCTACTAAAAGCCAAGAAAAGCTACACTGATGGGCATTAGAAACATTGCGTGCCACGTGGAAGAAAGAAGACTGGGGAAATGGAAAATAAGGAAGAAGAAGGCAGGGTTAGGTGAGAACTTGGAAAGGCAGAAAGAAAAGGAGATGAAAGTGACTGAGGAACCTACAAATCAACAATGTGGGAACCGTGGGAACTGGAGTGCAAGGGAAAATCTTAGTGTATCTGTGGCAATGCAATCGCTCCCTCCCCCATAGCCCTATATAAAAATAAAATCAAACTTCAACTCAATACCTGTTTTATTCTTCAGTATTTCTTGGAGTTAGAGTTATGTGTTTTTTTGTTTTGTTTTTTTTCTGTGTATGATGCTGAGCCGACAGTGGTTTTGTATCAGGAGAAAGCCTCGTGTTGTTTGGGTTGAATTATTAAAACTGAAATGGTGAGCCCAATTCATTCTTTTCAGTATATCTGATGTTAGAAGTCGTTGACATCAACACTTATTAATTGTGGCCAGGAGTTTCAAAGACTGTGAGGTTGCCAGATTTTTGTTATTCATTTTATGAAAGTGGCCTCACAGGCACCAACTTCTAGAGTAGAGTTAAATCTGCCTTGGCGGATTAAGTTGTAAACTGAGTGTAAAAAGCAAAAAGTAAAGTATAGTCAAGATTTAAAAGACTGTAATTCATCCTTCGAGTCCAGCAAGTACTCGGTTGTACACTCAAGTTCAGCCAGTCAGGAGTTTCTTGACCTTGAGCCCACAGGTCTCAGCAGGTACTTAAGTGGCACTAGCTGCACAGGTGGGCCAAAGTCAAGTCTCCGCCTCCATGTGAATTAGGTTCCAGTGAAGAGACAAAGAATAATCCCATGAGCAAGTAAATAAAATTACATCAGACAGTGTTCAACACAGTGGAGATGAAGAAGGGGAAGGGGAGAGGCGGAGAACTGGTTGAGCATCATGAAGATCACAGACATGCACAAACACGATGTGTGCCAGGGGTGGGGCATCTGAATCCTGGGCTACAGAAAAAGATATGAAAGTGGCTTGGTAAGTTTCTGAAGAATGTCTATAGCATGACACAGACCGGCTCGGAATTAGGTTATGATAAATTATGAGATTATAATAAACGTCAGAGAATTGAAATTCTGAAAGCATGCTAAATTTACATGAACGTGAACACATGTCCCCAGAGCAGCTCAAATTGTATGAGATTCTGGTTCCTTCCTCATCCAGAAAAATGCTCCTCTAGTCTAGAAGTTGCCCAGTGAGGCAGCAGAGGAAAGGGGATTGGAATTTTGTAGCCAGCCCACAAACTTATGTACATAAAAGTACCTGGCCCTTAATAGATCATTTAAATTGTTTGTTTCCTTTATTTTTAAATCGAGTCCTTAAAGGCCACCTCATAGATCAGAATAGAAAACATCTAGTATTAGGCATAAACCTATGTCTATACAACCATTAGTATCTTGTAATTGAGGTATAATTGACATTAGTTTCTGGTGTACAACATAATGATGCAAAACACTGCTAATATTTAAGTAAATATAGTAACTGAACTGTTAGATGTCCTTAAGGTTTCTGGCAACCTCCTAAAATCTGTTGCAACTGTCGAATGTAAACACAAGCTGTTCAACATTGTGTTAGCTGGTTCTCTCCTGACATCTAGTGTTCCTGCTTCATTACTGCAACACAACTTCATTTTAAACTGCTCTGAGAATGAAAAATGCTACATGGAATAAAAACTGAATTCATTTTAGAAAGTTAAGCAGAATAAAATTACAAGCTAAGTAACAACACAGCTTCTGTTTCTAAGGATCAAGAGACCCATTTTTCATATTTTTTTCACACAAGCAAACGAGTGTATTTTCTTGCTCTTCTGATAGATGACACAGCATGTATGTCGGGCTGTTACACTCTTGTGGAGGAAGAAGGGGAAAATGAGGGAGGGGCACTCACGGAGGGCCTACTATGTGCCAACTGGGCCACAGTACTTTAGCATGGCTTACCACCATCCTTTTAGGTTAGGACCATCCTAACCTCATCCCAACCATGGAAACTCCATGTGACAAGGTATTGAGACTTTCCTGCTCTGCAGTGTGGAAATGGACACAGCCCGTGTGCCTTCATAAAGTGTCTCCTGCCAGGCCAGCCATGGACACTTGCAGGTACTCAGAAATATCTGGCTGGATAGAAATGGGTGACAGTTTCTGTCCATAAGCCCAACATTCCCATTCCATGTAGGTAAGAGAAGGGGATGGTCCTCCAAAACCCCTTAGACAGGAAACCAGCTGTAGGCTGGGAAGGATTCACATCTGCTGTCTTTTCCCTATAGGAGGAAGCCCCACCCTGACCCAGTCCTTTTTCCTCGTTCTTTCTTCTTTTCCTTCTAATCCACACGCTGCCTCCCTCGCTCTGTCTTCCAGCCTCTGCAGCTGTCCCCCTGCCACTCAGCAGCGTGGTCCCTGGCCAGCAGCATCAGCACCACCTGGGAGCTGATTACACATGCAGATCTCAGGCCCCACCCAGACCTACTGCATTTCAACAAGATCCTAGGTGATCCCTACACATGTAAATTGTTAAAGCACCACTCTAGACCAGAAGCAGGAACGAGTAAGTTTCAGCTGACAAACCAACTCCAGTAATAGTAGCGGACTAGAGCCATGAATTATCTCAATGAAAGAGTCTTGGGACTGACTGTAAGGGACATCTTCTATGAGCACGGCACCGAGTATGGCACCCATATTTTGTATTTAGAAATGAACCTTCTAATATCTTTTAAGTGTTTCTTTCTCTAAGCACTGGTTGTCACTGAGTCCCTGTTGAACAGGGCAGTGTGCCACCCATAGACTCAGGCAAGTGGAGCCCCTGCCCCATCAGGGGTCCTGATGTACCCCTGATGGGGCAGGGGTACCTTCCTCAACATGCGTCGAGGCCCTTTCTAGTGCCTGGGACTGAGAAGGGCCAGAAGTGCAACTGTGTTCAGTTCACCATGCTTGGGCCATGTGGGTGCTGATCACAGGAGGCACCTGCCTTCAACATTTCATTAGTGCCCCCAGTGGCGACAAGCCAACCATGGCAGAGCATCTGGGCATGGCACACTGAGCCTAGCCAGACGGGCAAAGGCCCTGACTCCCATGTCTCCCCTTCAAGATCAACAAGATGCCTGGCGCAGCTCTAGGATTTATGCCTAAGGGATTGTGCCGGGTCCTGTGGCCAGACTCTAGTTCCAGAAAAGCCTCCTGGCAAGCACAGTATTTCTTTCACAGGATTAGATGAGATGGGGTGGCCAGAATGGTGTTGATATACTGATTTTAAGTGACTTTCATGATGGGCACAGAGAAGTTCAGGAATCTGGGCTACTGGAGACCAACCATTGACCCCTAGGCTTGAGGAACACCCATGGGCCCACATGTTGGCTCTTATTCAACTCCCAGCCGTAGTGTCACCTCTGATGTATAGCAAAAGCTGTGGTGTGGCAACATCTATCTTTTAGCCTCTATACCTCCAGCTGCTAGCACCCAAAATAGTCACTCCACTCCTTCCATGGAAGGCTCTACACGGTGTGTCAGGCAGTCTCTCCAGGGGTGGCTGTCACCACCTCCTGGGGCTCAGTAACATAAGCAAGCCCCTCTAGTCCATGTCCTCTCTTGCCTCCATTGATGTGGCAATGTCTGGCTGCCTTAGGCCAGTCTTAAGCCAAGCTGGACAGGGAAAAGAGGAACAGAGAAACAGACATTCCTTGTCTGCATAGGGCTGCTCATCTCACTTGCCCTCAGGCCTCTTGCGTGGCCTTCCAGCAGGTAGAGTGGTGATTCCATTCTTGGAATGAAGTGATTCCAGCATAAAGATGTCAAAAATACACATGGTTGGGAAAATGGAAAAGTTAACAGGGCCTACACCGCATTGCATGCTCCTGAGATGCAAAAGAGACAGACACCTAAGGGAGTGAACTACAGGCAGGATTTGAAGAACCTTCAGCAAGAACGGTTTTGCTGGGCAGGGGGTGGTATTTATTTCTATAATCGATCAGAAACAAATAAAATATTTGTATTTTCAATAAATTTATTTTTTCTAATCTTGAGATAAAAGCTTTTACATAAAATACACTCTGATTATGTATCTGCATCACTGATTATCAAACGATATAAATAGTCAAATATGTTGAAGGAAGATTCAGAGCCAGTAACATCTTAGAAATCTCTGGCTTTCTATTATTGCCATGAGTATCAATTATTAAAACAATTTCATCATGGAGTTATTCAAAACTTTTGTTAATATATGGAAAGCTTTCAATTAAACATGTAACTTTGTTGAAATGAAGAAATATTTCCAGTAAAAACTGGATGGAACTGATAAATCAGTGCTTTGGTCTCTTCAACATCAGATTCAAAATGATGACTGTTCTTCCGAGCTGCAAGAAAAAGAAAATGAATTTTTTAAAAGATAGGATATATGAGGGGAGATGCCCCTCCCCCCCAAGAAAACATGGAATTATCTTCTGGAGGGCGGGCCCCTTGTCACACAGGCTTCCCCAGGAGGTGAGTGTTCTAGGAGCCCATCTGTATCAGTGAACCAGCTGGTGTTGTTGAGAGAGATTGTGTTTTGCTCTAGTGAATTATTTTTGAAGACCATCAACACATTTATTTTCCCACTTCATGGTGGGTGACTTATAAGCTTACCTGCCCACACTGCAGCACTGAATGGTCATCCAAAAACTGCATGATCCCTGTGTCCCACCCTTCTGTTCACCCAATGTCACCCCAAGTGACATTTTCTTGTTTCCCTGGGTAAAAAAAGTACTCAAAGGGAAACGTTTTATCATGTGAAAGTGGTGAAACAAATGGCAGAAGCACTAAAAGGCATCAAAATTGACAACTTGGAAAACTGTACTGAGCAGTGGAAAGAAGTCTCAATAGGTATATTGCATCAAATAGACAGTACTTTGAAGGTAACCGAAGTTTAAACATGCAAGAATAAATCCACAATGGTTTATAAATAAATTCCAGTTTTTTAGGGGTTCCCCTTTGTAATTTTCAAAAGGCTACTTTATAATATCTTGTCCTGTTGTCAATATTAAGTGGGAAAATACCACCAAAAAGGAGACATGCGTTACAGAAGAACGTCCCCCAAATACAGCAACACCTGAAGTGGATGGATACCTGCTGGTACAGCAGCCACATCTGCCCACCCCAGAGCCGATGGGGTGCTGCTCAGGCCCCTTCATCAGACACACTAAGTGCCTACTGCACATAAGATGTGATGATAGATGAGCCTAGTGATGGAAATACTCACATAAACAGGGCAAGGTCTTCACACTCGAGTCTAGTCCACTTGCCCCAGAGAATCATAGATAAGAATGTTTTTATAGTCTACCTTCATTGAGATGCTTCAAGAGTAAAGAGGATGTGGTAACTGGCAAAGAGAAGGCAGATGGAGAAGTGAGGCAACTCCCACAGAGCAGGCAGAAAGCCATCAAGCATGCAGGTGTGGAGAGGTGGTGACGGGTCAATGTGGATATAAGAAGGCGAAAGCTCGGATTTCACCCGAAAGCCAAGATAAAGTAACTGTAGGCTTTTATGGCATGTTTAAAAAGAAGGATACTGGCAAATAAAGACCAAATAATAGCCCTGCCAAGGCACAACGCTGCAGCCCACTGCTCTACACTGTTTCTTATCAACTCCGACACACACAGCATGGAAATCACTCTTGGGACTAATACTACACTTTGGAGAATTTGTTTTTAATTTGGGGGTTTTGTCATAAAGTCGGCCATTTATCTGAGCATAATTCTAAACCAGAGTGAACTCCGGAAGAAGTACTGTATTTCACTGGCCAGTGTGGCAGGAGAGCTGCTAAAACCGTAAGCCACGCTTGGGGGTAGATGCGAACAAGGCTCGCTGGTGTTTCCAGTGGCCAGGCCAGGCCAGAGTGATACCTGCTCTTGCAAGTTGTGTTTGTAGCTCTGTATTATCTCAGGGTCACTCCACCAAAACATAAACAACTACAACTAAATTCTCAACTTAACCCACAAACATAGCATGAAAATGTCTGTTTTCCTCATGAAAAAAAAAAAAAAAAAAAAAAGCAAACCTTATTAACTTTCTCAAATGTGCCAGTGACTTCAGGTAAGGCAGTCTTAAAATCAGAGAAGGATGAGTGTATGCTCAATTTGTATCACTGCCTTGAAAAACAGAGTATCTAATTCTCAAAAAATGCTATAATGAAAAGCATTCCTTAAAAGAAGACTAGTGGGGAAGAATCTTAAAGAAAACGTATTCAAGAAAGAAAGAAAAATAGTAACAACAATCTTTATGCTGTTGTTGAAGAATTCAGTCGACTTTAGAGCGTACAATACTATTCACTGAAATCAGTGTCCTGGTTTTATTTGAATGCCTAATAGGTCAATTCCAGGGCTTTCACATGATTTCTTTTTTTTTTTTAAGTTAAAGACAGATCATGTACAAAAGTCCCGATGAAAGCATTTCCTTCAAAACGATACTAATAGAGTGATAAAAGTATATACCCACATATTACCTTCAGAAACAAAGAACTCTGCAAAATAAAATGCCACCCTCACAGCATTGGGTACATGGGCTATGCCATCTAATTTCCCCCACTCATAAGGAGGTTTCTCTGGATGCCACTGGACACCATACACCGGATACTTGTATCCTGCATGAAGAACACAAATCAGTAGGTATTAAGTAGTAAGAATGTCTACAATGTTACTTACGTCTCCTGACCAATGTAAAACACACTGTAACTCACTGTCAGACAAAGTAAAATTGTGCAACCCTCCCAGGACACAAAATAAAGAATTTCAGTTTGCAGTCAATGTGAAAATTCACAATACAGTACTTTGCTAATTTTCAACCTTTTATAATTTGCCATATTATTCACTTTACTAGATAATTAAACAGTTGAGCATCTGAATATATCCTAGTTCAATAGGCAAATGCACATTTCAGGAGTGAGTTTCTTCCATGATGGGTCTCTTTTCCCCCTACTTCATACACATTTTCACTCCTCCCCTGACAATGACCTATTCCTATGAGAATAAACTAAGCTAGCATTTTTGGTGTCCTTTTACGTAAGCCAGCTCATCTCAACCGAAACTGTGACTTTCTCTCAGACTGTGGAATGGTTCATGACTTTATGGTGCCAATGTTCAAAATAGTTTTTAAAAGCTTAAATTTGGTGTAAAAGACTTTTGGTGATATAGTTCAATTATTTTTAGAATTCTTGAATATTTTTATATATAAAAATGCTGATTCTAGCCCTAGCTGGTGGCACAGTGGATAGGCGCCGGCCTGCGAACCCAAAGGTTGCTGGTTCGATTCCCAGCCAGGGCACATAACCAGGTTGTAAGCCAGGTCTTTAGCCAGGTCGGTAGCTGGAGGCAGGTGAAAGGCAACCATACATTGATGCTTCTCTCCCTCTCTGCCTCTCTCCCTTCCCCTCTCTCTAAAAATAATAAATAAAATCTTTTTTAAAAATGATGATTCTGTAGGATTTACTTCAAAAAATAATCTAGAACCAAGAAAAAGTAGATATGAAACCTAAATGTTGATAGTCATTGAAACCTAAGATACATACCTGCGGGGTTCATTATATTACTGGCTCTACTTTTACATATGTTTTCAAAAGTCATTAATTTTCAAAAATATAAGTATGGATATTTACCTTTTGAAAAATGTATAAACTCATCTCTTTTCTTCTTCACATATTCCTTTCTTTGTTTTAATTGGAAAAAAAACCTCCCATCTATTATTTTTGCTTTGAAATCATAGTTATGATGACCACAGGAAAGTACTTGGAGAAACGCGGAGAATTAGCTAAAAGGAGAAATACGCAGGGAAAAGACCACTGTCCTCTCCCATCCCCCCAGGTTCTGCCACTGGAGATCATGTCACAGAGGGAAACATATTTTTATCCTTGCCTTCCTGGGGTTCACAAGAGAAAACAACCTACGAGCACACATCTCTGGTCCCTCTACTCTACCCCTCTTCCTGTCTACTTCCTTGTGTCTGAACTTTCTTTCTCTCTTGTCCAGAACTGCATGTGAAGCTACTAGCAGGAGACCCACAGGCAAGAGAATTAGAAAATTAATGGTTACACATAGTTAACTGGAAGATCATCCAACATATTTCTTTGAGACATAAAATGTACAATTTAGAATAAGAAATGCCTTAAGCAGTAAATTATAAGAAGCATTTATCAGATAGATAGATGATCGACAAATGAGTGGATGAATGGCTGCAAATATATACACTGACACTCAGATACAAGTGAGATTCACTCTTCTATAGTAAACCACATTATTAAAAGAACACTGTAGGTTCCTGAAAACTGCAGGAATCATGCTCTACCTCACTCATTTAGAACAAAAGTGTGAAGAATGAAAAGAAAATATGCAAATAATAGAGCATCTCATGTGTTCCCATCTAGCAACCAACCTGGAACCTGATTCCCTAACTTCCAACCCAATACTCTTTCATTTAAATAATTAGCCATTCACTCGACATCTACTGAGGTTTATACAAAGCCCTAGAAATACAAATAATAATAAGATGGAGTCCAAGCTCCCAGTGAGCTTTTAGTCTCAGGGGAAAGATAGAACAGGAGCAAATAAATGCAAAGACAGATATTCCTAGGTAGCACAGAGCAAGTAGGAGTGAGGGGTACTGAAAATGTGGAGAGGAGGAACAAAGGGTATGGGCAGCCTCTAGGTGATAAACCAGGCCTGAGTTCAAGGTTAGCTGAGTTCATCAGGAGAAGGGAATAGGGAGGAAGGGAAGCTTTTCAGAGACAATAGGACATAAGGAAAAGCACAGGGGCAGGGAACATTGCTATGTGGAGGGCCGTCCACCAAACAGGAACACAGGCTAGCGATGCACACAGGGAGACATCACGGAGCAAACGACCTGGCGATTCTAGGCTTTATCCTCCAGGTGCTGAAGAGCCACTGCAGAGTGTTCCTCAAGCAATAGGATCAGATGGGCAGCTCAGAGGGATCAGTAGCAGTCTGGAAGGCGGAATTGTGGGACAGTTAGTGAGGAGGCCACTGCACCATCTAGGTGGAATGTAGTTAATGTTGAAGGTGGACAGGGTAGACCAGGTCATATATCTGAGAAGAATTTGGGAAATGGAAGATGGCATGAATTTTCTAGATGTGGGGAATGAGGGTAAAAGTCAAAGATAGCTCCCGGGTCTCTAATTTGGGATGCGTTGGTCAATGGCAAGGCTATTGATGGAAATAAAAAATATAGGAGGGGAAACAGGGTTAAAGAGATGATAAACTCAGATGATAGATCTACTTCAGGTTGGATTGACCAACCTTCTCCAAATTGCCCGATATTGTTCCTAAACCCTTCGGGGTTTGTTCTCCCCACACAAACAAGCCAGTGATAGGACCAATGTGCAAATGACCTAAGCCACTTCCACTGTATTCCAAGTTATTCTACCCCAGGACCCTCGCAGTAGCACTAACCACCCTCACCAACTCAAAGGCTGCCTGCCTGCCTGCTGCTTCCGCAAATTCTCACTCATGGTATGCTCCTTCCTTATTCACTTGTGATTTTCTGGC
This sequence comes from Noctilio leporinus, assembly GCA_004026585.1. NCBI lineage: Eukaryota > Metazoa > Chordata > Mammalia > Chiroptera > Noctilionidae > Noctilio > Noctilio leporinus. The sequence continues at coordinate 284,252 of PVIW01000972.1, forward strand.
TACAAATTTGTTCCTTTTCCTTAAAACTTCCTAATATGGAAATTCCTTGAATTCTGAAATAAACTTAAATTTCTCCATAAAGAGTTACTTATTATTTGCTCCTGCCATGCGTGTAGAAGAGGGAGGGTCGCTATCAGTCTGAGAAACAAATTTTTTGAGTTGAGATTTCTTCTGCTTCCCAGTTAAAGCAATGCAGGCCACGGTCAAGCCTGTCACTAAGAATGCTTAAGGCTTATTTGCCAGGCCACCCCCTCAGGGCAGGTTTCTGTGGTGGAGTGGCCATGTTGCTCACCTAACACACAAAAGCTACTTGGTTCAAAACCAAGCAGAGACATTTGGTGCTCTTTGCCTTTCACATTCTAGGAGAAATCAAATCAAAGTCTCCCGCCAGGTGACCCCACCTAAATATTCCATTCAACTCTTGGAGGATTGGGCCTAAATATTCTTAATTTCTTGTCACTTCACCAATGTACTGAAGATGATGTTTTTATGTATGTCAGTTATATCTTCTGTTGTTGTCTGGAGAAGAATCTGTCAAGGTGCTTAATGTTGCTTGGTGAAAAAGGTGAAGGGATTAAGAAAAACTCATAGACACAGACAACAGTAAGTTGATTACCAGAGGGTAATGATTACCTTATTACCAGAGAAGAAAGGGGGAATAAATGGTGATGGAAGGAAACTTGACTTTGGGTGGTGAACACACAATACAGTGTACAGATGATGTGTTATAGAATTGTACACTTGGAACCTACATAATTTTATTAACCAATGTTATCCCAATAAATTCAATAAAAATAAAAGAATGAGAAACCCCTTTCTCCATTTATTTCTTCATCACTCTCCTTACTTCCCTTCTTCCCCACCCCATACTAGAAGATGACTTTGGTAAACCACAACTCTTTTAGAACATGGAAAAACACAATTCCTACCTCCAAAAGTGTGCTAAATTGCACCCGAAGACCCCAAACTTAACACAAAAAATGCTATAAAATCAAAATATAAACATAACATGGGAAAAAGTATACATGTAAAGTGATACATACCTTCCATTGTTGAAATAAACTCAATGTTGCCATCAGTATTTGTAGTTAATACACTGAAAAACTCCCTTAATTGTTTATCCGTGGTAAAATTCTGGAGGATAAAAATCAAAAAGAATTACTCCTTTAATTAAAGCCTATTAATTTCTTTTTCAATTTAATCTTCATTGTAATTTTTTATCTTTTGGTCCCTTTATATAGCCTCCCCACAGCAATCACCACACCACTGTCTGTGAGTTCTTTTTCCTTTTGCTCAAGTCCTCCACCATCTAACCTGCCCCTGCACTAGCTATTATCCTGCTCTCCTTCGATGAGTCCACTCCCCTTTTCCTTGTCAGTTCAGTTCATTGATTAGATTCCACATATGAGTGAAATCATATGGTATTTGTCTAACTGGCATACTACATGTAGCATAATGTTCTCTAGGTCCATCCATACTGTCACAAAGGGTAAAATTTTCTTTTTTATAGCCAAATAGCAGTCCTTTGTGAAAATGTCCCATACTTGTTTTATCCACTCTTCTACTGATGGACACTTGGGTTGCTTCCGTATCTTGGTGATTGTAAATAACACTGCAATGAACATAGGGGTGCTTATGTTCTTTCAAATTGGTGTTTTGGGTTCCAGAAGTGTGACTGATGGGTCAAAGACAGATCCATTTTTAATTTTTTGAGGTACCTTCATAGTTTTCCAGTCACTGCACCAGTCTGCATTCCCACCAACAGTGCCAAAAGTATTCCCCTTTCTTCACTCCTCATCAGTACTTGTTTGTTGATTTATTGATGATAGCCATTCTGACAGGTGTGAGATGCTATCTCATTGTAGTTTAAAGTTGCATTTCTCTAATTAGTGATGTTGAACATCTCTGCATATGTCTATTGGCCATCTGTAAGACCTCTGGGGAGAAGTATCTATTTAGGTCCTTTCCCCATTTTTAAATTGGGTGGGGGTTTTTTTGGTGTTGAGTTTTGCAAGTACTTTGTCATTGTTTATATTAACCCCTTATTATATCAGATGTATTAGGGAATGTTCTCCCATTCTGTGTGTTGTCTTTATTTTGTTTATGATTGGCTTTGTTGTGCAAAAACTTTTTAGTTTGATGTAGTCCCATTTGTTTATTTTTTTCTTTGGTTTTCCTTGCCTGGGGAGATACACCCAATAAAAATTGCTATGAGCAATGTCCGAAATTTTGCTGCCTACGTTTTCCTCTATGATTTTTATGGTTTTAGATCTAACATTTAAATCTTTGATAGATTTTGAATTTATTCTTGTGTGTGGTTTAAGAAGGTGGTCTAGTTTCGTTTCTACATGTCTCTGTCCAATTTTCCCATCATTTATTGGATGAACTGTCTTTAGCCCATTGTATGTGCTTGCTTCCTCTGTCCAATTATTAATCAATTATAAAGGTGTGGGTTTATTTCTTGGCTTTCTATTCTGTTCCATTAATCTATGTGTCTGTTTTTATGCTAGCACCATCTGTTTTGATTACTATGGGCTTATAGTATAGTTTGATATTAGGTAGCATGATTCTTCCAAGTTTGTTCTTCTCTCTTAGGATTGCTGTTGCTATGCAGGGCTTTTGTGGTTCCATATAAATTTCTGAAACATTTGTTCTAATTCTGTGAAATATGGCATTAGAATCTTGATAGGAATTGCACTGAATCTGTAGATTGCTTTGGGTAGTATAGGCATTTTAATTATGTTAATTCTTTTTATCCATGAACATGGTACGTGCTTTTACTAATTTGTATCTTCTTCAACTTATTTCTTTAGTGTCTTATAGTTTTCTAAGTACTGGTCTTTTACTTCCTTGGTTTGATTTATCCCTAGGTATTTCATTCTTCTTCAAGCAACTGTAAGTGGGATTGTTGTCTTGATTTTCATTTCTGTTAGTTCTTTATTGGCATATAAAAATACAACTGATTTCTAGATATTAATTTGTATCCTACTACTTTGCTGAATTCATTTATTAGTTATAGTACTTTCTTGGTGGAATCTTTGAGGTTCTCTACAAACAAAATCATGTCAACTGTGAACAATAACAGTTTTACTACTTCCTTTCCAATTTGCATGCCCTTTATTTCTTCTTCTTGTCTGATGCTTCCACTACTGTGTTAAATAAGAGAGATGAAATTGGACACCCTTGTCTTGTTCCTGATCTTAAGGGGAATTCTTGTAGTTTTTGCCTGTTGAATATGTTGCTGGAAGTGGGTTTGTCATATATGGCCTGTATTATGTTTAGGTATGTTGCCTCTAATCCCACTTCGCTGAAAATTTTTATTATAAATGGGTGCTGGGTTTTATCAAATGCTTTTTTCTGCATCTATGTACTGATATGATCAAGTAGTTTTTATCCTTCATTTTGTTTATGTGGTGAATCACACTGATTGATTTGTGAATGTTCTACCAGCCTTGCATTCCTGGAATAAATCCCATTTGACCATGGTATGATCTTCTTGATGAACTGCTATATTCAGTTTGCTAATATTTTGTTGAGGATTTTATTTTAGCATCTATGTTCATCAGAGACATTGGCCTATAGTTTTCTTTCTTTGTACTGTCTTTATCTGGTTTTGGAATTAGGATAATGCTGGACTTGTAAAATAAGTTTGGCAGCCTTCCCTCCTCTTGAATTTAATGAAATAGTTTGAGAAGCAGAGGTGTTATTTCTTCTCAGAATGTTTGGTAAAATTCCCCTGTGAAGCTATTGATCCAGGGCTTCTGTTGGAAATTTTTTGAATAGTGCTTCAATTTCACTAGGTGTAATTTGTTTATTCAGATTCTCTGATTCTTCCTGATTTAGTTGTGGAAGATTGCATGTTTTTAAGAATTTATTATTTTCATCCATGTTATCCAGTTTGTTGGCATATAGTTGTTCGTAATATTTTCTTACAATCCTTTGTATTTCTTTAGTGTCAGTTATTTCTCCTCTTTCATGTCTTTTTTATTTATTTGGGTTCTTTCTCTTTTTTCTTCATGAGCCTGGTTAAAAGTTTGTCAATCTTGTTTATCTTTTTTAAAAAACCAGCTCTTGGATTCATTGATCTTCTGTATTATTTTTCTTAGATTCTATTTTATTTAGTTCTGCTCTGATCTTTATTATGTCATTCCTCTACTTACTTTGGGCTTTGTTTGTTGTTTTCTTTCAAGTTTCTTTAAATGTGAAGTTAGATTGAGCTTTTTTAAAAAACATAGGCCTGTAATGCTATGAATTTCCCTCTTAGGGTTGGTTTCCCAGTGTCCCACAAATTTTGGATTTTTACATCCTCATTTCATTTCTTTCTGTGTATTTTTTTATTTCTTCCTTATTCATATTGCTTACCCCTATATTGTTTAATAACATGTTATTTAACTTCCACATCTTTGAGGGTTTAAGTGTTCTTCTTGTGATTGATTTCTTCTTTCATTGTGGTCAGAGAAGATGCTTGATAAGGTTTCAATATCTTAAACTTATTGAGACTTGCTTTGTGTCCTAACATTGGTCTTATCCAAGAAAACATTCTGTGTGTACTTGAAAAGTATATATATTCTACAGCTTTGGAGTGAATGTCCTGAAGAAGTTATCAATTAAATCTATTTGATCTAGCATGTCATTTAAGGCCACAATCTCCTTCTTAATTTTCTGCCTGGAAGATGCCTTGAACTCAATGGGGTGTTAAAACTATGATTGTGTTTCTGTCACTCTCTACCTTTATGTCCAACAAAATATGCTTTACATATTTAGGTGTTCCTGTGTCGGGTACCTAAACGGTTACTAGGGTTATATCTCCTTGTTGGGTTGTTCTCTTTATTGTTGTGTAATGTCCTTCTTTGTCTCTCATTATATCCTTGATTTTAAAGTCTATTTTGTCAGATATAAGTACTGCTACCCAGCCTTTTTTTTTCTTTTCCATATGCCTCTTTTTATATCCCTTTACTTTTAGTCTGCATCTTTCAAACTAAGATGGGTCCCTTAGAGGCAGTATATATATATGGGTCTTGTTTTTATATCCATTCAGCTATCCTATGTCTTTTGGTTGGAGCATATAAGCCATTTACATTTAAGATGATTATTGATAGATACGTATGTAGTGCCATTTTTTTGTAGTCTTTTCCTGTTGTTTTTCCCCCTTACTCTTTTTGTTCTTCTTGTCCTTAAAGCAAGCCCTTTAACATTTGTTGCAATACTGGTTTAGTGTTAACAAACACCTTTAGTTTTTTCTTATCTGGGAAGCTCTTTATTTCTCTCTCGATTTTAAATGATGACCTTGCTGGGAAAACAGCCTTAGTTGTAGGTCCTTGCATTTCATTACCTTGAATATTTCACACCACTCCCTTCTGACCTGAAATATTTCTGATGAGTAAGCATGACAATCTAATTGGTGCTCCCTTGTAGGTAACTAACTGCCTTTCTCTTACCACTTTTAGGATTCTCCCCTTCTCTTTAAGTCCTGTCATTTTAATTATGATGTGTCTCAATGGAGGCCTCTTTGGGTCTAGCTTGTTCAGAACCCTCTGAGCTTCCTGGATTTGTGTCTTTTTCCTTCACCAGATTAGGCAAATTTTCAGTCATTATTTCTTCAAATAGGTTCTCAATCCCTTGCTCACTCTCTTCTCCTTCTGGTATTCCCATGATACAGATGTTGTTCCACTTCATGTTGTCCAAAATTCTTATGCTTTCCCCATTTTTTAAAATTCTCTTTGCTGCTCTGCCTTGCTATTTTTTTCTAACTTGTCTTCCAAATCATTAAAGAGATCCTTTGGTTCACCTAACCTACTCTTTATTCCTCCAATATACATATTTTTTTTAAAGATTTTATTATTTTTCAGAGAGAGGAGAAGGGAGAAAGGCAGAGAGGGAGAGAGACATCAATGTATGGTTGCCTTTCACCTGCCTCCAGCTACAGACCCGGTTGGAAACCTGGCTTGAAACCTGGTTGTGTGCCCTCACTGGGGAATTGAACCAGTGACCTTTGGGTTCGCAGGCCAGCGCCTTATCCACTGTGCTACCGGCTAGGGCTCCAATGTATTATTTATCTCAGGTATTGCATTCTTTATTTCTGACTGGTCATTTTTTATGGTTTCTACATCTTTTTCATGTTTTTAAGTATCTTTATAATCATTACTCTAAACTCTCTTATAAATTGCTTGCCTCCATTTCATCTAGTTCTACTAGAGAATTATCTGGTTCTTTCATTTGGGGTCCGTTTCTTTGTTTTCCCATTTTGGCTACTTCTTTGTATTTTCCACTTTAGTTGTTAAACTAATCAGTTGATTCTATGATCAGCTGTTGAAATAATCAAGCTGTAATCAGACTCCAACTTAAGCACCACAGGTGCGACAGAGTAATTCCTGTAGGCAGGGCTATTTCTTCCCCTCAGGCTGATGCCACTTGAAGAAGAGCCCTCTGCCTGAGAAGGAGTTGGCTCCTGCAGTGTGGGGAATGACTCAGCACAGGGATCCTGGCAGCTGACCCTTCAGTTCTCTCCCCAGACTCTTTCAAGTGTCTCTACTCCACTTCACTCTGCCCTCCCTCTGTTGGAGCCCAGGGTAAGTGGCTGCAAATGAAATTTTGTGCATTGACCCTTTCAGATGCTCTCTCAGTCTCCAGCCGTCTCTTCCTATCAGACAGAAACTCTGATGCTTTTCATAGCTGGATATTATCTGGGTTCTTTTCTGGCTCTGGTGCTGTAGGCTAGGGAGCTTAGCTAGGGGTTTAGACCCCACACTTCTCAGGAGGAACTCCCAGCTGCTAAAATATCCCTCTGGAACTTCAGCTGCTACCAGTAAGAGCCCAGCTAGCCCTTTCATGCCTCTACACTCCCTACCAGCCATGTTGTGGTAAAGTAGTTTCTTCTGTCTGTGGTTATACTGTTTCTTTCAGCTAGTGTTAAGTTGATTATTCAGGATACTTTCCCTACAATTTAGTTTTAAGTCCAGATTGGTCCTGGGAGGAGGTTAGTGTATCTTCCACTTAATCCTCCACCATCTTGGATCCTCTGCATTATTTTATTATGTAATTAATGTGATACCGTTTTGGAGAGGCTCCAGTTGTGGAAATTTGCAGTCAGGGGCTCTTTTGCTAATGACTGTAATAAGTCAGCAGGAAAATTCTGGAACATTCTGCTCTGCAATACACCTAAAATAATTTAAGTACAAGAAAAATAATTTAAACATAGAAAAACATAAATCCACTCAAGTCACTAATCTCCAAAGAGATAAGACATAATCAAGATGACTAAGCAAAACACATGGCTTCCACAGAAGTATTCCAGTCAATTATAAAATTAGTTTAACACACAAATTCAAATATGCTCCATATTTAAGTACTTTTCTTCTAGAACTTCAACATTAATAACTAAAATTCTTCTGATATGCTATACAGCAAACTAGCCATACAGTAAGCAAGAGAATCCTGAGTTCTCTAGATAGCACTGAAAAACACGTAAGATTTTCCACACATGTAAATATTTGCTTTCCCAGGAAATGATCCAGAACTTTCAACATACTTTCTAAGGTATTTGGGACTTAAAAGATTAAATATACCAACAATGAATAAGAGATCAGAGCCAGATCAAGAAATTTCTATTCAGTAAATAGATCAAAATAAGCAATATACCTCTCTGAAACTTCTGGAATTTCACACACAGACACAAATGCTATCAAAGGGGTAAAAAATTACTGATGGTGTTGAAGGCCCTGAAACCAGCTATCCCTGAATGGGGTCCTCATTCAGGAAGCTAATGGCTTCCATCAGAACCCCAGTCCCTCAGATAATGACAGTACCTCACTTCAGTGGAATTTATTCCTTTTTCTGTATTATCTGGGTTTTTACCACATACAACCAAAATTGACTAACCTAATGCATATACTTCCCATGGGTTCTCACAATGACTTGAGTGAGATGATGTGAAGAGGAGCCCTGAAAAGTATACAGCATTCTATAGATTCCATGTATAACTACTACTTTCTATCCAAAATGCTTATGAGAACAGAATAGCTGGTAGAATTTAATTCTGAGGATTCAGAGATCAAGTAACCTACAAGAACCATTATTGTTTTATAGTGTGGTATAATAAAGAATTTGTCTGGTTTCTCGAGTTCCTGACAGGAAACTTCTCAAACCCTTGGACTTTCCTGAGGGATAGCAGTGTCCATAATAACAATGATGTGATGCACAGTAAGCCATTCAGAGTGTCAGACTGAGAGTAGTCATCAGAAAAACTAACTCTCAAGATTACAGAAGGTTAGGTTTCTGAACCAGGGATGGGAGCGGACCTAGAGACTGAGTTCAATCCCACAGCCAGATTTAATCAATCATGCCTTTGCAATGAAACACCAATAAAGACTCTTAATACTGAAGCTCGCTGATAGGAGCTTTCCAGTTAGTGAACATATTGATATGCCATGAGGATGATACTCACTGATTCAATAGGGAAAGGCTTGGAAGCTCTGCATTCTCTCCCACACCTCATCCTAGGTGTATGCTTTTCATAAAACTTACTGTAACTACAGTGCTTTCCTAAGTTCTGCAGGTCACTGTAATGAATTATAGAACCTAAGGTTATTCATGGGAATCCTCGAATCTGTGGCCGGTTGATCAGAAGTGTGGGTGGCCTGAGAGCAAGAATTGAGGCTAGTGTCTGAAACAAGGGCAGTGTAGCAGGACAGACGCCCTTTAACTGTGGAGTCTGAGCTAACTCCAAGTGGTTAGTGCCAGAACTGAACTGCAGTATATCCCCGCTGGGGTTGAAACAAAGTACACAGCCAAGGGGAAAATGTTGTATTATAATTATAATTATAATTATAATAATAACTAACATTTATGAGAATTGTATTTGAAGTGCTTAGCACAGTACCTAGAAAACATACTCTTCTTTAATCCTCACAAAACAAACAAACAAAACCCTAAGAGGTAAACTGTTTTACAAATAATGAAATTAAAGTTAAGATTGGTTAGTGACTCCCCACAGCAACAGCAACAAAGCTAAGACTCTAAAGCAGGTCCCCTTTTAGAATTTTAGTTATCCACAGCCCTGATAACACTAGAAGCAATGAATTCTCAAAATTCAAAATTCCTTATAAGCTACCCTCATAACTGAGTACAAAAGTGACCATTCGCATCTTCAGTCTATGTGAATAATTTAAAATTAGTAAATGTTATGAGCAATTTTTAAATCCTCAACTGAAGATATGTTTATTGACTTCAGACAGAGAGGAAGGGTGAGAGAAAGACAGAGAGAAACAGTGATGGGAGAAACATTGATTGGTTGTGTCTGAAAGTGTGAGTACCTTTTACTTGATATTTACTACTTACTAACCTTGTCCAGTTAATATTTTTTAAGGGTCAAAAAGAGAATTCTTACCTCCAGTGAAGTTCAGTGGCAGTGCAATTCCATCAGTATTTGTGTGGATTAATAAGTACTTTCCACTGACCAGATATGAAAGTTCTTGGAATCCAAGGCATGTCCCCCACACAGGAAAATAGTCTCCATCGTCAAAACTCTTTGAAAGGGAAAATTAATCAAACTTTTTGAAACAAAAATTATACATTTGGTATGTTCTTACAAGGGAGACACAGGAGTTATTCATGGATTTCTCAAGAATTTTCCAGGTTCCATTTGTAAACTATCACTTAATCTCTCTCCAGACCAAGCTCCCACATAATAATTCAGTTTTAATCAACCAAACTATCCAACTTCGTATGTGCTGAAAAAAGAGACACCTGCTAGTCAGCTAGTTACTTGCAGATAATGCAAGTAACAAGGGACTAAAAAAATCAAAGGCAAAGCTTGATAAATGTGTATTTTCAAATCTTCTATAAATCTTGTCCCTTGGATAATTGTCTGGTTTTAAACACACTCCTTCCTCCATTATCTCAGAATACATACTAATAGCTGCATTATGCCACTAGCTATTTAGATTTAAAATCAATGGAATCCATGATCTGGAAGGAAAGGAACAGTCAGTAAAGAAAAGGCTAAGCAAACGTCAAATATATATTTTATAGAGTAAATGCTGTCAACTAAAAAAGTGCAAAAGTACTGGGTTTCTTCAAAGGAGGTCACAACAACTAACATGACAGGGGGAAAAGTATTCCAGCAACTCAGTTTTCTGGTTAACTGTGAATTAAAACCATATGCACCAATAGTTACAAACATGGGTTTTGTAACTTTTCTAAAAAACAGCTATTGTCCTGCATAGACTATAAAATATAACCTAATGATAACTCCTTTTGAATGAGGAAATGGTTAAGGCTTTTTTCCTGTTCCTCACTGAGAAAAAATGGAGAATTACATTAATTCCTATACTTTCTATTCCAAGGTAGGGTTTTTTTTTTAATCCTCACTTGAGGATATGTTTTCTGGGTTTGTTGTCATTGTTGTTGCTGTTTGTATGGTTTGTTTTGGTTTATTTAGAAAAAGAGGAAGGGAGAGAAGAGAGAGAAACATCAATCTGTACTAAATGCCTTGACCAGGGATCAAACCAGCAACCTAGGTATGTGCCCTGACCAGGAATTAAACCCACAACCTTTTGATATATGGGACAATGCTCCAACCAACTGAGCCACCTGGCCAGAGCCCTAAAGTAGTATTTTTAACATTGTATCTACAGGTATGGAAAATTTTATTTTTAGCAGTTAAAATTGTACACATTAAGTTGAAGGGTCTTACTGCATTGTCTTATAATAAACACAAAAGAGGATTTAATTGTTCTCTGTTTCCATATGTACTAAATATAATTTCTCAAATAAATGTTAAGTCTCCACTTGCTGGAACTACCTCTTTTATTTGCTGTGATTCTCTACACAGCCTAGCAGAGCAGGGGACACAGAGGGGAACTGAAAGCTCTAACAGACTACTCACTTCCCAGGATTTCTTCAATGAGGGCCCCAGTGACTAGAGCTAAGTAAGCTAAGCTTTTTCCTTTGTTTTGAAATCTGCAAGTAGCTGATTATATTTTTTTAATAGATCTTTGGGTCTTATGGGTTATGTGGCTTTTTTTTTTTGTTAACTGAGCAAGCTAGTTACAAGAATCTCTAGAAGGAAAACGAAGAATGACTAGTTTATAATGTTCATACATATTTCTCAAATTCATTTTAAACCACGTTATAAAATTTCCATTTTCTTCACTCATTTTCTTTTTAAATCCTGAGCAAGCACTAAGCACATATGAAAGGAGGAACACCTCAAAGGGTGTCAGAACCATGAAATCAGATGAGACATGAACAGCTAACCACATGGTACTTTGTCTTCTAACTATAAGTCTCTTAAGGTTACAGACCCTGTAACTGTACAGAGTTGGAGCCAAATAAATGTTTGAACAATTCTACAACACAATATGCTACAAGTGAAGAGGGAGTGGGATGCCACTGCAGCTGGACGAAGCAGAGAAATCTCCACAGAGCAGAGCCCTAGCCTTGGGAGACAGTGGAAACATAAATAGGGATGGAGTAGAAAGAAACAGACTAACAAGGTTTGAAAGTATGGCAGGGAGGCAAAGAGCCTGTGCTGGAAATACCAACCTGGCTTCAATTATTTGAAGAAGAAAAGGCTGAGAAAGGCTTCACTAAAAGGCTATGAAAGACTAGCCATTAACAAGGTTTCAAACAAGTATTTCAGAGGCTAAATGCAATTTATTAGGGAAATATTTACGGAGGAAGAAGGAGATACTACGTGAATTTTAAAAGTTCAGCAGAGAAATAGCAAGCGTCTGAGCTATGGCGCAAAGGTGAGGCATTACAAAGGACTCGATCCAAAGGTGACTGAGAGCGAAGTTAAGGTAACTATGAAGAACAACCAACTAGGCTGGAATCAGTCCAGAGAAACAGCAGCTTTCGAAAGGAGATGAAAATTAATCACATACGAACAATGCCCAGTGCATAATAAAAATAGCTTATGAAGCCAGCGTGAGGACCTGGTTCACATTAGTGAGCACAAATAGAGAGGGCCTGTCAGCTGGGCTCCGAAGGTCTCCTGGAGCCCAGAATTCAGCTCAATGAGCTATAGCCACCCCTGGCTGTGCAGGAGCAGACACCTCAAAGGAAAAGCGGGGATGAAGCCAGGGTAACTGTGAGGGAAGAAGTATCACCAAATGCTTGCAAAAGGAGTTATCCCCATGGGAAATTACAAAAAGCCATCTGAAATAAGGAACAACCAATATTTACCTGTATGGCAAGGCGGTAAAATATTTTGGCTGCCTGGGCATAGCCTGACTTCATGAGGTCAGCACTTCCACCAGGGAAAAGGACCCTGAAACAACATTGAACAGGGTGCATTTCAATCCCTACCCCCAAGAGCCAAACAATCTTTTCACTTTCAAACAATGTTATCCTTATTTCATAACAGCAAGATCATTACAGAAAATTTTTAAACTATAGTAAAAGAATGAAATATTTATCATTCTACCCATTTGTAAATTTTTGCAGTTGAGAATATTTTTGTGCATTTCTTCCAAAACTTCTTTGATAAGCAAGTTTATTTTTCATATTGCTAAGTTAAAGGTAAATAAATGGGATAGAAGAAAAGAGTAGAGAGCTAAAAATAAAGTAGAGGTAAAACTGCAAGGACAGGAAGGTTAAATTAAGGTGATCCATGATGTCAAATCAATTAGAAGTCCATAATCATGAGTCAGTTTGGGTTCACAAAGAATTTTTTCCTAACCACAAAGAACAAAGTGATCATAAAAATATATGTAGAATTAAATATCCTTGAGAATTTAATTTTTTATTACAACCCTGAAATCTTTTCAGAATTAAGCATGAGATTAGAAAATTTTGAAAAGAGCCCAACCACAATTCTAGAAAAAGTCTAGGGTACACAAGGAGGGAGTAACATACATTTGATTTTATTTTACTCTATCCATAAAGGTGAGATACAGAGAAATATTTACTACGTTTTTATATCAATTTTTTAAGGTAACTCTAAATTCTAAACATAACAGCTCTTAAAATAAGCAAGATAGTCAAAAGAGATTATAAATGTTACAGTAAATGTACTAACATTTTGAAAATACTTAAATATGAATTTGAAATGCAAGAAGTAATGCTTTTGAGATTATTGGTTCTGCTATATTCAACTTCTGGTGAGAGCCAGGCTCAGTATTAGCCTGGTGGACCAAAGATGAGTAATTTTTGCTGTTAGTAAGATCACAGTCTAGTAGACAGCATATGAACTATAGGAACACCTGCCAGAAAACCATACAGAAAACCCTACAATGCGGGGGGGCGGGGGGGGGGTAGTGTGTAAAATAAAATTACTTACAAAAAATTTCCTGGCCCAAAGGGTATGTGCATTTTTTATTTCAATATTACAAAATTGCCCCCCAAAAGACATCTAACTTACACATCCGTAAGTATGAGAATACTTATTTCTTCATTCCCTCACCATACAATATTAACAAATTTTCTGCTATTTGCCAACTGGATAGTCATTTTTAATGGCTGTTGATTGCTATAATTAGCTTTCTTTTAATTATGAGTAATGCTGAGCATTTTTGGTGAAGTCAGAGAATAGATAACATTCTTCCAAGTTCTATGCAAATTACCTTCTGAAAGAGAACTGATTAATATCCTTCAGCTCAGGCCTTATACATCCCCTAAGCAAGCAGCATGCCATACCATTCAAAGTGGCTCCAAAATCTTTAAGACAGGCATTAAAAGAAGAAAGACTATATCACACATTTAAAAAATTATATACTCTTATGTCTACACTGTAACATTTCTTAACCTTCCTTCTCTGTAGGACTTTTGCATCTCTCTCTCAACAAAATAATTCTCATAAAGGAACTCAGAAAACCAATGGTCCACCACTATAAGACAGTTACCCAGAAACACATGGAACATTTATATGTACTTTTTTGCAAGTGCAGACCTCACAGATATCACAAACTATATCAAGCCAGCACTGCTAACTTACCCATTAATAGACTTGAAAAGCTTTTCATACTCTTCATTTTTAAGATCAGGCCTGAAAAAAGAAAAACAGTAACAAAACATTTATTTCCCAAACCTAAGAAAACAGTCAAGCTCTAAAGGAAGTCGCCACATTAATTTTTAAAAGCCAGATGAAAAATAATTCTTAAATTCTTTTCAAACTTCATGGAAACCACATAATTACATCCTTGTTTTGCTACTCAGATAATCAAACATACTTTCCTGAGGTCTAAAAGAATTATATTGTGAAATATGTGTTCACATGCAACATGGGAAAGGCCATGAGGTTTAGAGATCCAGAGATATTTTAAAGGTTGTCAGATGAAAGGGGGTTGGGAGGCTAGGTGGGTAAGTGAAGAAGCTCTACAAATTGCCATCTATAAACACAGTCCTAGGGATGTAAAGTACAGCATATAGAATATAATCAATAATATGATAATAACTATGTATGGTCTCAGATGGGTACTAACTAGATTTATCAGGAATCTCTTCTATGTTATATAAATGCCTAATCACTATGTTGTACACCTGAAACTAATATTGTATGTTTCAATGGTAGTTAAAAAATAAAAAATTATTTTAAAAAAACATGAGATAAAAGCATCCGTAATTTCTCTGCTAACCAATCGTATTTTTATGGAAAGTCTAAAGAGATTTACTAACGTATATATCTTAACTACAGGCAGCTTTGGCATATAAAAACAATACATAGAAAAGCCATATCCCTATTCATCCCACCCTCACCACCAACTGCAAAGGTCTGGGGACTACTGTGTATTCAAAGCCAGAAGACCTGAAATCTAGGAGCAGACTGCATGCAATCACTGCAGACTGGCCTAATCTGGCCAGGTAATTATTCTGAGGCACCTTCATGAAGACCTCCTAACCAATCACTGTGTTACTGATTTTTCCCCTTCTTACGAAAAGATGGAAGGAATTAGACTGTGGCAATTGGTTACAACCTATAATTAAGTCACAGAAGATGGATTTGCTCTTCCAGAGTTCAATAAAACGCAAGAATGAGAGAAGAGAGCATCCTGCCATGAAATCCCTCCATTTAGCCATTTTATGGTCTGTAAAAGAATCTCAAGGCATAAGTCTCTCTCAACCTGCCACAAAAGTAGGTTGATGGTTAAATATCAACTACAGTCCCTTTCAGCCCCAGGGAAGTTTAGGGGGAGATAGAGCACCTCTGACATTACTAAGTAGACACCTCCAATGCCCTGCACTTGGCTTGGCTAAGCCAGTAAACCCTCTGGGCTCTCCTCTAAGTCCAGATGAGCTTTGCAAGCTCAGGTCTGTTTGGAATTTGATAATAATCCTCTGACAGGGAGCCACAAAACAATGGATGACACTGCAAAGGCGCCTACCACTCTCTTACATGGAGG
Source organism: Noctilio leporinus (assembly GCA_004026585.1). Classification (NCBI taxonomy): domain Eukaryota; kingdom Metazoa; phylum Chordata; class Mammalia; order Chiroptera; family Noctilionidae; genus Noctilio; species Noctilio leporinus. Next base: position 299,593 of record PVIW01000972.1, read on the forward strand.
AAAGATGGACAGTGGCCCTGACTTGGGAAGTGACAGAGAGAAGAAATGTGGGTTTACCTGTTCCCAATATTCTGCTAGTTCAATCTGCCCAAATTGTGCCAACAAAAAAGGAAACTATTCAGGACCCACAATCTTCCCCGTGGAGAGACCAGGATGGACAACCACCACCACCACCAGGCAACAATGGATTTAGATCACTCAGCTATAGCCCAGGGACTCCTGACAGTGAGCCATGCAAGGCTAGTTTCACTCACTTCATTACTCCTGAATAGGTGGCTCCCCCATTGTCCATGACTGCATTTCTGACCCCTACTATTCACTGTAAAGGACCTTAGTTGATGAATATTGGGGAAGGGGGCTGTCACAAACTCAAGTGCCTCAGAGACCTGACAGGGAAAACCACCAGGTCACCCACTTTGAACACAGAAGTGCTTTGCATGTTGTCAGACTTCCTCGAAACAAAAGAACCTCTCAATAATTCCTCTCCCTTGAACTAAAAGAATGCAATTGAAGCCTGGTAATGACAACAAAGGACACAGCTTGAAAAGGAATGACAGGCACTGCTGCCAGGGGAGAGCACTTGCTCCACTTCAAATCAGCTCCAGATAAGTTTCTTTAAGAGAGAGACAGACAGACCAGAAACTGATACTTTTATGAAGTCTTCTGATTTATAAATGTTTAAGAAAGAAGAACCTCCTACCTTTTGCAACAACATCGCTGGAACTGGAGAGTATTATGCTTAGTGAAATAAGCCAGTCAGTGAAAGACAAATACCATATGATCTCACCTAATACAGGAGACTAATGGACAAAAGAAACAAGCAAGACAGAACCAGAGGCATGGAAACAAGGAACAGACTCAGGGTGCAGAAGCGAGGGGGAAGAGGGAGAAAGAGGCAAAGAAAGGGAACAGTTTAGTTAAGGAACTAGTATAAATGACCCATGGACATGGACAACATGTGGGACTGACTGTGGCAGAGGGGATAGTGAGGGTGGGGCAGGGGAGAAGGGGGAGGAAATGGGATAAATGTAATATAACAACAATCAATTAATTTTAAAAAATAAAATTAAATGTTTTAAAGTGCTGTGTGAACAAAACACATTTTTGAACCAAAAGCAGCCCATGGGGCACCACTTGCTACCTCTGAGGAGGAGCATGCTCTGTGAGGCCCACGCGGCCCACAGGAGGAATTTATGATCGCTGGAGAGCACCAGGCACCTGACAGAGGAAGCAGAAAGAAGGCAGAGGGAGACCAGGGACAAACTACCTATGCCAGAATTCTGCTTCCATCTCCCATTCCCTCCTTTTTTCCTTCTAAACTGCAGAAGTTGACCTCCAAAGTCCAAATTCCAGAATGAACCCACCCAACATCATCAGTACGATCCTCTGTCTCATTCTACATGAGGTAATCCTTTGCAGGTTACTCTGGGAATTCAGCTGTCGTGTATTCCTTTGTTTTTATAGGATTGTATGATCCTAATTCCTAGCAATTAACTAAAACTAAACTTTGGGAATCCAAGCTGAAAATTAACCTCCATGTTGACAGTCACATTTGCAGTGTCATACATGCCACTATGTGGTAAATCAGGGGTTTCAAAACTTCCCCAGTTTCAAAACTTCTTTCTTGTCTATTATTCCCTGTGCCCTTTTTCAATTAGTCATCAACTTCTGCTGATTGTTTTTTTTTTAATAACATTTACCTATCAATCCAACAACCACTGATCTAAGACAAGCCCTCATCACTTCGCAGTTAACCTACTTCAACAATCTCTGAACTGGTATATTTATTTGCCTTTTGTTTCACCTTCCCTTCATTCTGTCAGCACTAATGTCCTAACAGAACAGCTTGCAGGAAATGCTCCCATGATCAAAACATTGAAACGTTCTAAAGAATCCCCGGAGCCTCTTCCTCAGCTCTAAAACTCTGGTGTCATCTTGGTGCCAAGTAAGATTTCTCCTAAAAATCAGATCTGCTACTACTGCCCTGACTAGTGACACAGTGGATAAGGCACCAGCCTGAGAACCCAAAGGTTACTGGTTTGATTCCCAGCCAGGATGCAAGCCAGGTCTCCAGCCAGGTCTGTAGCTGGAGGCAGGTGAAAGGCAACCATACAATGATGTCTGTCTCCCTCTCTGCCTCTCTCCCTTCCCCTCTCTCTAAAAATAATAAATAATATCTTTTAAATTTTTTTAATAAAAAAATAAAAATTAGATCTGCTACTAAAGAATTAAAGACTACTGTCAAAAGCAAATATGCATCTTGAGGTAGAGACAGTTAAACGTAAAGAACAAGCAAGAAGACAATCCTTATGAAGCAAAACATAAAGCCATTTTGTGGTATAATTCTCTAAAGTGTAATACCTGCATTTTGATTATTCATGTTCAATTTGAATGGTATTTTTGGTTATAGTTTTCTTTTTTATTTTAAGGATTTTATTTGTTATCTCCAGAGAGAGGGGGAAGGGAGAGAGGCAGAGAGGGAGAGAGAGACATTAATATGTGGTTGCCTCTCACCTGCCTCCAGCCACAGACTTGGCTGGAGACCTGGCTTGCAACCTGGTCATGTGCTCTGGCTGGGAATCAAACCAGCGACCTTTGGGTTCGCAGGCCGGCACCTCCACTGAGTCACCAGTCAGGGCTAGTTATAGTTTTCTTAATGCAGAATTATTTACAAAGTATATTGCCCAAAGCAAAAGCTGTATTTTATGTGTGAGATCACCTATACTGGATTAGATGGTACTGCTGGAAACTTCAAAAATATACTAATTTGGGATGGTAAGATATTACTAATACTTAATAAGGTTTTATTTGTTAAAAAATTTCAACTCTTTCCAAATCAATATATGACACCAGTCATTTTAATCTTACTAGGCCATTGTATTACAAAACTAATATAGCTCTTTTAAAACCGTAATACCTGCAATCAATACTGAAACAATACTGCTATATTAGTCACTTACAAAATTTTAAAGTAGAATGTGAAGGTATTTCAAAAGTCATCTTCTAAATCTCCTTTATGTCCTAAGTGTACCCTTATCCTAATATTATAGAATAAAGCTGGTAAAGTTGAAGATTGTTTACTCCATTATTTTCAGGTCTAATGAGGACTCTCTTTAGTGGGGTGGAGAAAAAAGAAACTATTATTTCTTCTCTATCTAATACATAAAATACTTCTAATGATGTTATAGAGAAACATAACTTCAAAGTTTAAGCAATTTAGTGAGAGGCTTTAAGCATGAGATCTGTGGCAAAAATCATGTGAATGTTACCACACTTAAATGATGCAATCAAAAGAGAAAAGTATTCATTTTAGAGATAAAAGCTAATTTTAAAAGTAAAATGGTAGTTTTTATTTATACAGTGTAAAAAACATCGAATCATACCTTATTGGCACAACTCTTGCACCTGCAGACTCCAGAAACTTTACATACGATGCAGCAATATAGTATTTTCCCAGGCTTCTCATTTCCTTTGTACGGCAGTTTTGCATTAATACGCCTAAATTACAAAAAAAAAAAAAAGATGTTTTAGTTTCAGTCAATTTCCTCTTTTCCTGCTCAGAAACTGAAAGATATCACAGTAGAAATATCACTATAATACCTACCGCTTATCCAAGGTTTAACTTTGTGAGGTTTTAGCTACCCCTGGTCACCTATGGTCTGAAAAAATTAAAAGGAAAATTCTAGGAACAGAAAATTCGTAAGTTTTACACTGTACACCATTCTGAGAAGTATGATGAAATCTCAGGATGTCCTACTTCATCCCACCCTAGACATGAATCCATCCCTTTGTCCAGCATCTCCATCCTGTAGATGCTCCTGACCAATTGGTCACCTAATAGTCATCTCAATTAGTAGATCAACTGTACAGGATTGCAGTGCTTGTGTTCAAGGAATGCTTATTTTACCTAAAAATGGCCCCAAGCTGTGGGAACAGTGCTGGCAATTCAAACATGGCAAAGAGATGCTTTGAAGTCTTTCCTTAAGTAAAAAAAAAAAAAACTGAGTGGAATATAATACAATATTCCGAGAGGCATTACATTCACATAATTTTTATTACAGCAAACACTTGATTCTTGAATATGGATGTGAACTGCACGGGTCCACTATATATGGATTTCTTCAAACTCATCCCTCTGTACCCCCACATTCACAGACTTAACCAACCATGGATCAAAAAAGTTCTTTTTAATCCAAGGTTGAGAATCCACAGATGCAGAGGGATGACTTAAGTTACACATGAATTTTCAACTCCACAGAACAACTGTATTATTTGTAACTGTTCTATTTTATTATGTTATTACTGTTAATCTCTCACTGGGCCTAATTTAAAAATTAACCCTTATTATATATATATATATATATATATATATATATATATATATATATAGAAAAAAAATATAATATATGTAAGGGTTCAGTACTATCCATGGTTTCAGGTATCCACTGGGGGGTCTTGGAATGTATCTCCCACAGATACATTCTCCTCTGGTGCTTTATTCATTTAATTCACAGAATTAAATATGAAGCTTCTACAAGTAAACCCATAGATTTTAGGAAAGAAGTAGTGGAGATTGATGTAAGCTTTCAGTAGCCTCCTCTCTCTGCCCTTATCAAGAGAGACTAAATAAGCTCCCAAAGCAGGTCTACAATAGCACCAGCCTCCTTCACACAGCCTTAGACCTAAATGGATGTCAGAGTGCATATAGACCCCTAAATCTAGTAGGAGACCCCTCTCTTCACCCACACACTCAAAGACACACTGTATCCCTGACAACAAAGCAAGACTAGAAATACCTTCTATCCATGTCTCTTCAACATCACCTAAACTACTTCAGTCCAAGCAGCCAACATTTTGCCTCCGTGCAGGCTATTATAATGGTCTCTCAAAAGGCCTCTCTACGTATTTTCTTAAACAACACCCACCATCTCCAACCAGCTCTCCACATGGAAAGAAATCTGATCATATCAACATTCATTCAACAGTCATTCTTTTATTTACTTGGTATATGTTACTGAACCAGACTAGATACCAACCACTTAAGTAGGTGCTGCAGACACATAAAGAGATAAAACAAAAATCACTGCCCTGTGGCCTTTAACTCTAGTGTGTGGGGGAAAGCAGAGAGAAAACAAGAACAAACAAGATAAAAAAAGGCAAAATGTAAGAGTGTTGGCTGGTGGTAAGTGGTAGGGAGAAAAGTAAAGCAGAAGAAGAAGGTGTGTGTTTCTACAGGCAGAGTCTTTTAAATATGCTTTCCAGGAAAGTGGCCCCTGAGAATGCAGAACATGACATCTGAACCTAGACCCCACAGTGGTGAGGGGGCCATGTGCAAATATCTGGAGGAAGAGATCCAAAGTGAGGGAATAGCAAGTGGAAAGGCTCTGAGTCAGGTGTGTGCCTGTCCCATTGCAAGGAGTCCCGTAAGACCGGAGCCAGTCCTGTAAGCAGGGGAGAAGGCAATACAAAATGAGATCATACAAAATGAGAGATAACAAATCAGCAGGGCGTACCTCCTTGCTTAAGCACTTCAATGGGTTCTGAAACTTTCATAAACATTACAAGACCCTGGATGCTCTGCCCCACCTATTTCCTTGGCTGCCTCTTACAACAGAAACCTCAGCCCCAGCCGAGTACTCAGTCACACCAAAACATGTCTATCCCAAGAGTACACCTATGCCCATAGCAATCACTGTTCAACTATTTGGAACACTTTCAATGTTTCCGTAAGCCACATGAGACATCACTTCCGTATTCCCAGCTTCTTACAGTAATTGGCATTTTATCAGGCACTCAGTTAACATATCCTAAATGCTAAAATGTGTTCAACAAGACTGTTTTTCTCCCCAGGGATAGGCAGGATCGTCTTAACTGAGGGAAATGAAATTTGGTAGGGGAAGATTTAGGGAGTGTCATAGGAAGTGGAACAGAGAAAAATATGTAGATGCGTGACAGCAGTTAAGTTCCACAGACTTATTCCCCTCCCATTGCCTCACGCATACCCAGTTTTCCCATCTTGGGAAAAGAGCTCAGGCTATTCCCAGCCCCTCAAAATATGACCAAAATGACACCAGTACTATAAAGCCAGCTCACAACTTTGGCACTTCCTAACAATGCTTTACACATAGCAGGTGTTCAGTTAACTATTTTCTCTTAATTGATCAGTTTGCCCAAAAGCATACTCACTTGTTCTATATTTGACCCTGAACTACCACTGTTTCTAGGAGAGGGAAAAGAAACTCCTTTCTCTTTCCTTATTTCCTCCTCCCTGCACCCAGTTCCCAACACACTACAGAAAATTATATTTTGAGTTAATTCTCCTGGGAGAATCTAACTTCAATTTTAAACAGCTATGAAATAAGGCATTCCAATTTCCAAATATTGATACACAACCCATTTGAAAACTGGGCACTACCAATATAAATGAAAAAAAGGCTCATGTGCTTTGTATTTAGTTACAAAATACTGTGCTGCTCTTAGTGGAAGGGGAAAAATAGTATTAATGGCATAATATTAAAGCTAAAATAAAACCAATGTTAATTTCCGACATAAATTTCTCCTGGCAATTTTTTTTTTTTAATTTTATTTCATTATTTTTAGAAAGAGGGGAAGGGAGAGAGGCAGAGAGGGAGAGAGACACAATGTATGGTTGCGTTTCACCTGCCTCCAGCCACAGACCTGACTGGAGACCTGGTTTGCAACCTGGTTATGTGCCCTGGCTGGGGAATCGAACCTGCGACCTTTGGGTTCGCAAGCCGGCGCCTTAGCCACTGTGCTACCAGCCAGGGCCTCTCCTGGCAAATTTTAACTCCAGGCTCACTTCCCCTGGGTAGCTTTCCCCTGTCCTGTCTCAAATGTCTTTTATGGCAATGCAAACGGATTTTACTCTTTTCAAAACATAAATTTGTGGAAACGGAAACCTACATGCTTCCTTCTAACCCCAAACAGAACTGACATTAGGCCACTGCTGCCCTCCCCTGCTCAAGATGACCAAGTTCAAGGCATATACCATCATTTCTTAAGTACCTGGTCAACTCGATTTTTGATATGTCCTGTACAACGCATTGTATCTTGATAAACACCCTCAACCAGTGAAATTCTAATGACTATAATGCAGACACAGAATTTGTTGAACTAGTAGAATTCCCCGCCCCCTCCTCCCCACTATGTACAATGAGCAAGTAAATCCGCAAGGTCTTCAGAGCACTCTCCTCCCAACCTTACGAGCCCTGTGAAACACCGAGGCAGCAGCTCTGTTTCAGCACCACCCAGACCTCGTCTCCGCGCCGTCCTCCTGCGGTGCCTGCGGGCACACATCGCACCCTCTTTCTGGGGCGCCTGGACGCACTAGCTAAAGCCACAGCAGCAGGAGGCCCCAGGGGCAGACACCGGCCCCCGCCCCTCTTTCTTACCGATGATGGGCTTCTTGGCGTCAGAGGCGCGGGAAGCGGGCAGCCAGCGGGCCGCCGCCATACACAGAAGCAGGCCCAGCAAGTACAGCAGGCGGCCGAGGTTCGCCATGGTGCCGGCCGCCTCCCGCCGCCTTTCAAAGGTACTGCGGGCGGGCCACCCGCGGCTGCGGCGACAGGTCCACGGGGCGTTCGGAGGCGTCAGGCAGGGGTGGCGCGCCACCGCGGGCCGATGGGAAATGCAGTCCCGGGCGTGTGCAAGGCGGCTGCGGGGAGGGGTCTGGCGGCACCGACGCACCGTGGCAGCGCCTGCCACGTCCCCGCCACCCAGCGACCCTCACGCTGGCTTGGCAGCCCTTCTGGAGCCCCTGAAAACGGCGGGGGAGGGCATGGGGTGGGCTGCGCGTCCTGGGATCTTCCCTTTCAACTGTTAATCAGCATGACGAGGTCACTGCCACCTCCGCTGGGGTACCAGGCCCGGCCCCAGGTGGACCCTGCTCCGTGACGGGGCAGCGGGGCAGCTGGGGAGAAATGCCCCACAGCGCCTGAGACCTTTGCACCCACCCGTAGCTCCCGTCCAGAAGGGCAGAGCTTTGCCCTTAGGAATGCTAACAGCCTCCTGGAGACTTTAGTGCTGGATAGAAGGCTAGGCAGTGACTTCGGGGATAATTTGCACGTCCTGCTATTTCTTTTCAGGATGGAGGCAACTGGAGGCAGGGAAGGTAGGTGTTTGTGCCCCGTGTTCCACGCATCGCCTCACTTCAGACTGGGTCGAGAAGGGGCCGACCCCAGGCATCTCCTGCGAAGGGGCAAGCCCTGCCAAGCCCTCGAAGGACGCTGACTGCGGTCACTGTTAGCACCAACCAGACTCTGTCCCATAAACGGGAGGAAGACAATGGCTTTGGTTCCAGTTCATTAAAAGTATTTTGAGGGTTCTGTTTAAAATTCTTTAAAAGAGTTGGAATCCCTTTTCATGGCGGTTAGGAACCTTTTTCTGTATGTGAAAACCTAAATGTATAGATACGGATAGTATTCGGTGGAAGTTGCCACCTATAAAGCCCATATTAAATTCAGAATAAAATTGAAGAAGTGAATTGAAAAATCCACTCAATCACTGCTAAGTACTCAAGATGCAAAAATGAATTGAACGATGTCTTTTTCACAAGTTTAAGTTAAGTAAGGGAAAAAGACACAGAACATGACTTAGGGAAAGAAGAGTGGTAGCTTTGGTATCTTTCGAGAAGAGTGAATGCAATAAGTAGTCTGGTTTGACAAGAAAATAATACTTCTTGCCCTGGCTGATGTGGCTTAGTGGATTGAGCACTGGCCTGCGAACCCAAGTGTCTCTGGTTCCCTTCCCAGTCAGGGCACATACCCAGGTCTCCAGCCAGGTCCCTAGCTTGAGGCAGGTGAAAGGCAGCCATACATTGATTTTTCTCTCCCTTTCTTCCTCTTTCCCCTTCCCTCTCTCTAAAAATAATGAATAAAATCTTTAAAAAAAGAAAATAATGCTTCTGTAGGGAAAGTATGTAGTGAGAGATAAGGCCAAAGGATGTAGTTAAAGATATTGTGAAAGACCTCACCTAATCAGCTGGTTTTGCATATAATTGAAAGAGGCTTTGTAAATATGAATTTGTGATTATGGAGTTCAAATCCATAAATTTGAAAAAATTATTACCTAGTATTATACACAAAAAAAACTCCAGGTGAATAAGGCGCCAACCTGCGAACCCAAAGGTCGAAGGTTCGATTCCCCAGCCAGGGCACATAACCAGGTTGCAAACCAGGTCTCCAGTCAGGTCTGTGGCTAGAGGCAGGTGAAAAGCAACCATACATTGGTGTTTCTCTTCCTCTCTGCCTCTCTCCCTTCCCTTCTTTCTAGAAATAATGAAATAAAATCTTAAAAAAAAAAAAAAAAACTCCAGGTGAGTGAAAATATAAATGTGAAAGGCAAAATAATATACTCTGAATACAAAATATAAAAGTGTATATTCATGACTTTGGTGGTCAAAGGATTAAAAATGCAAATGTTAATGGGAAAAAGTGATAGACTTAATAATATAATTTTAAAACTTTACATAACTTGAAGCAAATGAAAGGTAAGGCACAAACTTGGAAAATATATTTACAAGATACAGAATTTCAAAATTGTTCATTTCTAGAATATACAAAGAACTAAACAAGAAAATGCAACAACCCAATAATGAGAAGAATATGAAAAGACAAACCTTCACTACTCATCAGGAAAATAATACACATTAAGGTAATATGTCAGATTTATAAAAATGTAAACCTTGATTATAACAAGGGCATAAAAAATGAGACCTCTCTTAACAGTGCTGGTAGAATTGCAAATTACAACCATCTTGACAGCCATTAGGCAACTTCTGGTAAAGGTGAAGACACACATATTCTATAACCCAGCACTTTTTGCTATATGTAGGTATTACCCTAGAGAAATGCTTGCATGTGTGAACAGATTTATACAGGAATGTTCTTTGCAGAATTTTTGTAATAATGAAAAATACCAAATACAATGTAAATGATCATCAATAAGAGAATGACTAAATAACTTGTATAATTAATGGACTATTAGCCTGAAAATGAATAAATTGGAGCTGCTTATCAACAAAGTTCTATTAATAAGAGATAACAGAAGTAAATTTTGTTTGAATCTAGAGGATAATATCAACGGCCTAAACTAGAACCTCTCCACACATCTTCAAAAAACCTTTGGATATAAAAGGCATACAAATAAAATTGCACATGACCCATGCCTTTAGCAGTAATGGGAGACAGAGGATACCACAAACATCAAATTATTAGAATTGTTAAGTACCAAATTGCAGCAAAGAATCCTCCACTGCTGGAAGACTGGATTCTGAGAGTTGGGGAGGCGAGTCTTCAAAGAATCTTTGATAAAGAAAAAAGAAGAGTGAAAGATAGAGACAAAGCATGGGCAAAATCAAACCCTGATAGGGAAATGTCCAACATTAAGTGCTAAAATATTGAATTAACTTAAAGTACTAATTATAGGAAAGAGGTTTGAAAATGATTGGGGCCAGAATTGACAGTTTCAGATAAGTATTGCTTCTAAGGAAGAATCAACTTCATTGACAAAGACGTGGTATCCCTCAAAGATATGGCACTAAAGGAAAGAAGGATGCAAGGGAAAAATTAAGGATCTTGTAAGAAACAAAAAAGTCATGCCAGCCACTGCTCTTCATCCCCACGTACACACCACAACCATTACAAAAGCATCTCAAGAAATTGCACTTCACTATACTGACAGAATAAAACACACTTCAACCAGGAAGGTATCCACAAAAGGCCTATTGTGGAAAAAAATCAAATCAATACAATACAAAACTATGTCAAAAAAGGAAAAAGAAAAAGTGAATTATAACATTTTATCTAATGTAAATTCTTCCTCAAAAAAATAAATAAATTTACTATCAGGAAGAACATTCAAGGCTGAGAAAAAAAGGAGAATGTCCAGGATTTCAATCAAAGCCCAAATGAACCAGAGATAAACTGAATCTTAATAAATTAGCATCCAAGCCCAAGACCTGATTGAATTCACTAGACTTTCACTCCATGACAAAAGACAGGAAAAATTATCATTGATGAGAAAGATATTACCTGGAACCTCCACAGTTAAATATAGTGCTCAACATGCAATAAAATATTAAAAATATGTAACAGAAATTTCAAAAGAAAATTAAAATGGAAGAGCCATGGATGATCCTGATACTGCAGTTAGAGGACAAAACTTTTATTTTAAATAAAATAGAAAAAAAAAAGATAGGTGAAACAAATCAAAATTTTCCAGCAAATAATTGGAATCTATAATTTTTTAAAATTATAATATACCTTAAGCATGTCATCTTGTTTTGTATAACAAATTTTTTTAAAGATTTTATTTATTATTCTTAGAGAAAGGGGAAGGGATAGAGGCAGAGAGGGAGAGAGACATCAATGTATGGTTGCCTTTCACCTGCCTCCAGCTATGGACCTGGCTGGAGACCTGGCTTGCAACCTGGTTATGTGCCCTGGCTGGGGAATCGAACGAGCGACCTTTGGGTTCACAGGCCAGTGCCTTATCCACTGTGCCACCAGCCAGGGTTATATAACAATTTTAGCTGCAAGATATTACACCATAAAAGGATCCTATTTTATTAGCTTGTTCCTAAAACTCAACACTATAAAATAGCTAACCAAAAAAAAGCTAAACAAAAGCCTTAGTAAGCTTAATGAAGTATTCTGCAAAACAAAAATCAAAAGTATAAACTTAAGAGTAGAATAAATTGATTTTTTTTTTTTTTAATCAAGGAGAAAGCAAAGACAAGTCACCATTGGAATTTCAAAAAGAAAAAAACAAAGACCACTAAGCGCTAACCAACAAAACAAAGCTAATACCTTGTCCTTCCCACTGTATTGGTATGTAAAGGTGATCTATTTAAGGCTTACTTAAAATGATCATGTCTATTACTAATAACTTTGTTTTTTCTTAAATAATTCTAATAGTATGATCACATCCGACTAGGCCTAGGATATATTTTTTCCCACCTTCAAAAAGGACAACGCATCACTCCCCTCTATGTATAGACCTATTAGTTAACTAGATGTTCCCATTCTAATTTTAACATCAATTATTGACCTAAAAAATTTTATATCTGAGTTTCTCAATGTTTTACTTAAGGGTCAAACCAGGGTTTTCAAAACTGGCCACCTCTATATTGCTGGTAGAGAAACCCACTGGCAACAATTATTTGAGTCCACCTGCTTGCAGGCCAGTTGTTGTTGGAAGCATCACTAACAATCACACAAGCGGAGTCGTGGATGCCAGTATTTCAGATTCTGTAACTTATAGGTCTCCAGTCATCAAATGCTTGCAGATCACTTATGGCTTAACTAGCAAAATGGTGTCTAGCTGCACCCTAGAATTTGCCTAGCCTCTTCAACTGCTCTGTTTTGACATTTACTTCCCCAAGTGCTTTGTAAGCGTTAACATCCAGAACAGTCATGGTGATGTGGGAAGGAATACTTGAGCATCAGTCCTTGGATAGGACTGAGAAGTAGCAAAAAGCACCATCACCACAATGGCTCTAGTCTCCTTCTGTGGGCTGAAGAGGGTTTAAGGGGATTTCAGATGACTCATCTCTTCAAAGGCAGAGAGCAGTCCACTTAGACCCCATTCAGGAACTCAACAGGCCACTAGAGGAAGAGGAGGAAATAACAGAATAAAGTAGGGTAACTGAACACTCTTTAGACGTCTATTTCCATTTAGTGAAACCAGTAAGTTTACTGAAACAGAACATTCATTTCTGGGGGCATGCAGTGGCTTATTAATCAAAAAGAAAGAGTTCTTCTCTTGTAAATTCACAGGCAGGGCTCTGTTTACTAAAAAGAAAGCCCAAAGGCTTTGGGAAACCACTGATTAGGGGAATAACTTCAGCATTCCCTAGCTAAACCCTATTCTAGCTAATTCTCCTGGGCTCACAAAAGGGTGGAAGGAAACTAGTAGAAGCAAACCTCAAGGGTTTTCTCTCAGGACCTGCTGGGAAGGTGAAAGAAACCATCCTAGAGCTTGGTAAAATGAGAGCAAAGGAAGAGGCTGAAATTCGGCTGGAGCCTCTACTCTGTCACCTCCTGTGAACGTGAACTGGCATGTTTGAAACCAAGTATTCCCTCACTGAAGTCAGGAAGAGGCATTTCTTTGAAAGTCTTTCACTTCTTCTGACATTCATTAGATAGTAGAAAATTAATGGAGCTTGTCCAGAATCCAGTGGGAATATATGTGAGGGAATAGAAGGATTTAAAGTAATTGAAAAACGAAAAGAAAAATTTTAATTTGAAATTGTATAAAATTTAATATAAATTAAATAAAAATAAGGATTAATACAAGTTAAACTGCCCTGGATTTCTTTTCTTTTTTAAGATTTTTATTTATTCATTCTTCAGAGAGAAGAGAAGGGATGGAGAAAGAGGGGTGAGAAACATCAATATGTGGTTGTCTCTGGCCCGCAACCCAGGCATGTGTCCTGATCGGGAATCAAACGGTGACCCCTTGGTTCACCGCAGGCCAGCGCTCAATCCTCTGAACCACACTGGCCAGGGCAAGCCCTGGATTTTTAATAAAGCGTAAGAGTAGGATTAAAATTAAAAATAACATAGAGTCATCTGTCCATCCCACCTATTTCCATAATTTTTAAGGAGAGTGGATTCTGGAAGAGATCTTTTGTTTTGCTAATGCAGGAGGGTGGATAGATACCCATGTAGGCACACCCCAAAGGAACACTGAATTGGAATTTAATGAGAGAAGAAAGAGAAGAAAGGAGAGGAGAATAGAATGAACTTGGGCAAAAGATAAGACTGTTAGAAGTTACATTGCGGTTTTGCTGGGTGGTCTGCAATTTAGCCCTCTTTCCATCTCAAGCTTTACTAAAAGTCTACATTATTTATTAATGTTTTATTGTGTATATGTGTATGTTTTATGGGTGTGCCAGATGTGAAATTTGTCTCAATACAGTAACTGGGTAAGGGCAGAGTCAGCTAGGGAGGCCCAGTTACATATATGTATCTATAATAAAACATTCCTGCAGCAAGGGGCTGAATAAAGCTGAGCTTAAATGGTAGCTCACAACCTTTTCCAAAAATCTGTTGATTCCAGATAGATCGCCTGCCTGTCAGAGACTATTTTGGTGACTTCCATCAAAAACAAAAACTGGACAAGTAAGGAGGTGACATTACTCTGGCTGTTGCAATATGAAAACATCCTGGATCTGAATACCAGAGTTTCTCAATAGGGTAGTTTTGCCTTAGACTCTTGTGGAAAGGAACGAACATGTAGCCTATCAGGAACTAGAGCAGTGGTAGTTTTGCAATCAGATGTCTCAATCAGATATCTGAACAGGAAACATTTTTCTCTGTTGTTAGCAAGTTTCAGGAAGGCAAAAAGTTCTGATCTTAGCTAATCAATCACAACAAACAGTTCTACTCTTACCTAATCAGTAATGAGATAAAGAGTGGGAAATTGGAGGGTCTGTGCCTGACTTTGTCAGCAGGTTTGAACAAAAAAGAAAGTTCTGTGTTGGTCTTTTCAAACAAACATTGTTGGGTCTTAGAACAATCTTTGAGATTAATTTCTGTGGAATTTTGATGAAAGTTCCTCAAAAGAAGCCACAATGTCAGCATTTCATGGTGATGCTGTTCTTGGAGAAATAGCTGAGCCATCTGTTGAACTCTGATGGTAGCCTGGAACTGAGAAGAGTTCTGGAGACAAGGCATTTAATCAGGGGGATACATGCAAGAACAAGCAGCAAAATGTTATGCAAGGTAATAAAGAATAACACCTCAACTTGAGGCCATACAGCAACCAGTCTAGAGGAATCCAGGAAATTAGTATGGAAAAAGATCCTTTGATAATGAGGTTATCTCATTATCTCTTATGATAATGAGTGAATTCACTCTGACAACAGAGTGAATTCCTGTGTTAGCAGCTTGAATGTTCTTGCTTATATAGAGAGGTCAGAGAAATTTAGGGGAACAAACATTCCAGCAGTTGCTTCCAAACACAGCACGTATCCTCCTCTGGGCTCCAAGATAAGACTGAGTGTCAGTCAGTTGAGGAGTCTTTTGTGTTGAGTCTTTTGAAGGTCTTGGGTAAGAAATTTCTTCTTTATATTATCATTAACAATTTTTAAGGTTTTTCATCTTATGGTGTTACCATGGATAGTCATTTGGAAGGGGAGTGGGGTCATGTAGGAATTGCACCAAGGACACAGGACTGCTGGGTGGGATCCAAAGGTACCCCACGAACTCCGACCAGCTTCCCCAGATGCATGAGCACATGTCCAGCACTGGGGGGCAGACTGAGGACTAGAGCATCTCCAGGCTTCCTGGTGGTGAGCCCTGCAGTCTGCTCCCCACTGACCCCAATGCCATAGATAGGCAGCACTTGGGAGTCTCCCTCATTGGACAAGATAGTGCAGGGGGAGCTTCTTATCCTAAACGTACCAAAGGCTAGAAATGATGGGACAGGCCCATGTATGCCAAAAGCTAGCAATGTTATTGGACAGGGAAAAAAAGCCCTCCCTTCCTTATCTCTGTAAGAATCACAGACTCAAGCAGAAAGGAGAGATGGTCTTTGAGATGGGAGTCCACCATTCTCCCAGGTGGGCACCTGAATAAACCTCTTTCATTTTTCACCAGCACCTGCCTCAAGAGTTTGACTTTTGCTGGCACAGGGAGCTGAAACCTTTTGTTTTATTTCAATGGCACATATAACCTAATTACTAAAGTTCTGTGGTACAACATAAATAAATAGACAGATAGATAGATTAAGGCACCAGCCTGTGAACTCAATGGTCACTGGCTCGATTCCCAGCCAGGGCACATAACCAGGTTGCAAGCCAGGTCTCCAGACAGGTCCATGGCTGGAGGCAGGTGAAAGGCAACCAGACATTGATGTTTCTCTCCCTTTCTGCCTCTCTTCCTTCCCCTCTCTCTGAAAATTATAAATAAAATCTTAAAAAAGAAAAATGTCCCCCTTTAAAAAAAAAATCTCCTTTAAGCTTCCCTTTACAGCTGCCATCAGATGCAGTAAAAGGAAGAGTGCAGTAACATTTTGGTGTTGGTCTCCACGTGTTCAGGGAACAATTACTAGTGGACTGTCAGGATCAATGATAGGCACTGAATAGGTCAGAGAAGAGCTGGTTGCACTACTTGACTGATAAAAGCGAAAAAGATCATAAAGTAATAGGAATGTGTCCACTGTGCTAGGAGATACCAATAGACTCTGCTTTGACAAGTAAAATACATAGTTGTCATCTGAGGCAACTAAGAGGAGTGGAGGATTCTTCACCAGTGGATTATTCTTTCTGCCATATAAAAATTGAAAAAAGGGTAGGGCTATAAAGGGTATACCAGATTAGGACTTTTCTACATGTAAAACTTTAGTGCCCTCAGATCGTAGCACCCCATAATAGAATTATTTAATATAAATAATTAAATTTTCTGTGGGAAAATGAAGAATAGTTATGAGTTGTTATCTGTATAATAGAACCTGGAACCTATAAAAATTCCTGTAAAATTGCCAGAGAAATAAAAATAACTTTTGATTGGATTTGGATAGTTATTTAACTAATATACAATATAGGAAGAACTCCCTAATGCTGTGTGGGAAATAAAATAAACTATGGAAGGTTTTTTTCTTTTCTTTCTTTTTTTTTTTTTTTTTGTATATATTATTGAATATGCTTTTCTAGTTGTCCCAATTTCTTTTCTCTTTGCTCCCCTCCACCAAGTTATCCCCTACCATCCAGTAATCCCAATCCCATAGTTCATGTCCATGGGTTATGTGTACTAGTTCTTTGGCTTCACCCTTTCCTGTACTATTATTAGCATTCCCCTATTTTAAGCCTACCAATTATGCTTCTTAATCCCTGCACCATTTCCCCCTTTCTTCCCTTTCACCCTCCCATCTGATATCCCTCTAAATGATCCTCATACCTATGATTTTGTTCCTCTTCTGGTTGTTTGCCTAGTTTTTTTGTTTTTCATGGGGTTTTTATTTTTTTAGATTCTGTTGTTGATAGTTGTGAGTTCGTTGTCATTTTAATGTTCACAGTTTTTATCTGCTTTTTCTTAAATAAGTTTCTTTAACATTTCACATAATAATGGCTTGGTGATGATGAACTCCTTTAGTTTTACCTTGCCTGGGAAGCACTTTATGTGCCCTTCCATTCTAAATGATAGCTTCGCTGGATAGAGTAGTCTTGGGTGTAGGTCCTTGCTTTTTATTTTTTATTGCTTTCAATACTTCTTGTCAGTCCTCTCTTGCCTGCAAAGTTTCTTTGGAGAAATCAGCTGATAAGTCTTATAGGAACCCCTTTGTAAGTAACTCGTTTCTTTTCTCTTGCTGCTTTAAGATTCTCTCTTTATCTTTGGTATTTTAATTATGATGTGTCTTGGTGTGGTCCTCTTTGTATCTAGCTTATTTGGGACTCTGTGCTTTCTGGACTTGTATGTCAAATTAAGAAGGAATTATTCCCTTTGTCAAATTAAGGAGGTTTTCCTTCATTATTTTTTTCACATAAGCATTCCTTGCTCTTCTTCTTCTCCTTCTGGCACCCCTATGATTCAGATGTTGGCACATTTAAAGTTGTCCCAGAGGTTCCTAAGCCTCTCCTCAATTTTTTTCAATTGTTTCCCCATTCTGTACTAGTTGACTGTTTATTTCTTCCTTATGTTCCAAATCATTGCTTTGAACCCCATTTCCCTTCCCTTCACCATTGGTTTCATGTGGATTTTCCTTTGTTTCATTTATTATAGCCATTACTTCTTCCCTTGTGCATTTTCCATACTCAAGCATATCTGTGAAATTTGTGAACACCTTCATCACCAGTGTTTTGAATTCTGCGTGTGTTAGGTTGGCCATCTCTTTACTGGTCAGTTCTTCCACTGGAACCCTAACTTGCTCCCTCCTTTGGGCTATACATCTTTGTCTCCTCAACTTGATAGCTTTCTGTGTTTGCCTCTGTGTTTTAGATAGAGCTGTCACTCTGTTACATTGTGAGGGGCAGGGCCTTACTTGTTCATCAGTTTGGGGGCAACCTGTTTCACTATGTTGTGGTGTTGTATGTGAGGGAGAGGTCCAGAGGGAACAATGCCACTTGCTCAGCATTCATCCATTTTCCACTAAACAAATGAGCTGTGCTGTGAGACAGGTAGTTTCCTCTACCACCCCTACCCCCACTGGTTTTCAGTCACCTGATTTTTGTAGTATGTGACTGCCCATGCTGCCAGTGGGCCCCAGCCACTGTGCCAACACCACTGCTGGTGCCAAACCCCGACCTCCACCCTATCTGCCCCTCCTACCTGTCTGTATGAGTATTTCTTTATTTCTTTGTTGAACTTCGCTTCAGTTCAATTTTCTGGAGCTTTTCATTGTTTTTTATAGATTTGAGGTACATGTGTTCCTTCTTAGTTGTGAAGGGAGATGTAGAGTATCTACCTATACCTCCCCCTTGACTGGAAGTCCTAAACTGTGGAAGTTTTAAGTATAGGAAGAAAAATGTAGGATGGTTCAGCTGAATGGAAAGGGTAAACAAAAGCAACAACTTTGTAGCATTATAATAACTCTATGGTAACAGATGGGTACTAGACTTACCTGGGTGAGCACTTTGTAAGTTACATAAATATCTAATCACTATATCATATACCTGAAACTAGTATATAATATTATATGTCAACTGTAATTGAAAAATAAATTTAAAAAATAATTTAACCCTAGCCAATGTGTCTCAGCTGGTTGGAGTGCCATCCTGTAACTGAAGTGTTGTGGGTTCAATTCTCAGTCCAGGCAGATACCTGGATTGCAGGTTTAACCCCCTGTCCAGGTGCATATAATCCCCCCAGTGCAGGCCCATTTGGGAGGCAGCAAATCAATGCTTCTCTCTCGCATCCATGTTTTTCTGTCTCTCTTCCTCATTCTTAAAAGCAATGAAAAAATGTCCTCAGATGAGGATAAAAAAATAATTTAAAAAATTGTAAAGCAACAATTTTGAGAAAGATTTTTAAGTAATCAATTCCATGAAAGCCATCCAAAGGTTTTGGGAGGTCTGGAATATAGATACAATGAGGAATAGCGAAGAAGGAAATGAAATGAAGTGAAATTTAAAGTCAACCAAAAAATGAAACTCAGCTAGTTAAGATCCCTAAAACAGAGAAATGGATAGAAGCTTGAGACAAAAATAAAGCAATGGGTAATACCTTTTCACTATAAGAGAGTTAACATTTAGGATGAGAGAGAAAATAAAGGCAGGTCAACTCTGAAGTCTTATAAGGAGGAGGCTGAGGTCAGCCCAACTTCCTGGTAACAAAACTTCATCTAGCCCTGGCTCCTAGCCTTGCTGTGAGAAATATCCCTCACATAGGTCTTCTTGCTGTGAGTATGGAGCCTCTGCTTGATGATGGTTGGATACTGATTACACAAAGATAAAAAGATAGTGTCCACATTTAAGAGCACTTTTCAGCAGGGAGACCAAACTGGCAGCTAAATAGCACTCAATTCAGTGTCCTAAAGGCTGACCTTCACACAGGGAACCACACAAGTGGTAGCAAAATAATTCTCACTGGGAGGGTCAGAGAAAATTTTAGAGGTGACACAGTGATGAGACTTTGAAGATAAACAAATAAAGCAGCAAAAGGCCTGGAGCAGAGAGATGTGTAAGAGCACAGGTTCAAAGTACAAAATTCACAATTTTAACATATTTTCCGCCTCACCCCTCCTTGCTACTGATTCTGAGATGTCTTGTGTGAAAGAGGCAATGTTTTTCAAAGTGATGAAATGTAGAGTGTAGGTGGAGATAGGAATCCTCAATGTGAGGATGGAAAAACCGGTTGGACCTGATTGTAAAAGGCCTCGGATGACACTTGGCAATTTACCCTGCATGTAGGGTTGTAAAGTTCCAGGGATTGAATCTCACAGGATAGATGCAGATGGGACATGGGACAGATTTCTACCTGAATAAACCTTGCCACAATCTCCCATGTGTGGGTCTTTAGAATGCTTTCCTCACAGTCCTGTGGGAGAGCCTGATTTCCACTGGCAACACATTTACTCTTTCTCAGATAATGACCTTGTATTTCTCACCTCAAAGTCTTTGTTCATGCTATTTCTTTTCTTGGACTATTCTTCCTCTCCTCATGGCTCTCTAGGGAAGTCAGTTCTCCTTAAAGACCCTGCTTCGACTTGTACTTCCTCTAAGGACGCAGCCTCCTTCATCCCAGGTGGAAATGACCTTTCCTCCTGTCACCTGCACAAAGCACTTTATTGGAACCATCCTAATGAACCTTACACTACACTGCATTTTACCGCTCCATTTTGGATACGGTGAAGGGAGATTGCCAAGGTGGAGCCATTTATGCCTGAGAAACTACCATGGAGCTTGAAAACCATGAAGTTTGTCTTGCATTCCCGCCAGCACATTTTTCCATAAACTTTTGCACTTTTCAGCTGTGCCCAAACTTTATCTCCTCCTCTATATCATAACTAGATTATTTATATTTCTTACTTTGAAAGGCGCAACACACATTTCACCAACCAACACCTTTCATTTGTACATGGGGGTAAGCCCATATTAATCCTCATTAACTCAGCTGGAAACCTTTCTTTATATAAAGAGGACAGCAGTGCAGCCCCAGCCCTTTAGAAGCCCTGCCTTTCTTGGTTTTCCCTGGACCACAATATAAATTACTACCTCAGTCTGTGCCCTGAATTGTAATCCCTTCCTTTCGCAAATAAATGCTTTTTATTCTTTATTTCAGCCTAAATATATTTTTAACATTCCATTTTTATTTTTCTCTTCAAAGTAGCATCTGGTTAATTTTTCTAGTCACTATACTACTTACTTCAATGTGCAGCGTTATCAGTAGATATTTAAAAGTCAGACTGATGTAATTGGCTTAGAAAAGAGCAGTTAATGGAGCACTGGGTGTGGAGTTGGGTGTGGTCTGGTCCTTGCCAACCAGAGAAGTAGTGGGGAGGTACGGCTGTCAACCCTAACTGTATTTCTAGTTCTGTCTTCATAACTTATGATTCCTCTAGAGCAAAATTCAACATGTAGGGATTAGTAAGGAGTGTTTCAGATAATACCACCCTACTAGTTTCCTGAGTTTTTGGTGTTTTGCTTTTTTTGACCTGTTTTGTGGCTTTATTTTGGTGAATGACAAAGATGGTATTTGCTCTAGAACTTCAGTGCTATTCAACGTAAGAAACATATTTAGTTTGACAAATAAAATCGTCATCTAGGTTAATAGCAAACTATTTCAAAATCAAATTATCTGAATAAGTGGCACACTCTGACTTTTTCACTGGACACTTTACCTTAGTAGGTAGGCATGGCTTAGTTTTACAAAGTTAGTTTGTGGTCCCTTCAAGAACAGCAAAAGATATTAGAGGAAGGTAGTTCTGAACTAAATAGCTAGAGAAACCAGTCTGCCATGAAAACTTATAAAGAAAAAATTGGCATTTGTGTAATGGACAACTAGCTGTGGTAGGTTTTTCTTGAACTCTTCTGTCAGGAGAAGCAGTTTTTGAAAGAAGAATGCCTAATATTCATATTGTAACATAAAAAAGAAACAGCTATAGTGTATGTGAAAGATTTTTATTTTCTTTTGAACAATATTAAAACATAAATTACTATGCAATTCAGTAACATAGCAATGCTAGAGATAATCTTGAAAAGGCACTCCTGGTGCAATTATAGTTAGATAATATAGATAATTCGATAGCTATTTATCTTGACACCTTATAAAATTGCCTGCTCATTTCACATTTCTCTCCTAATGCTCTGCAGTGAATTGCTGCATTTTGTAAAAATTTCAAGGTCCCATTATAAAATCCTTCTATTGTTGATTTATTTCTATTTACTGTTAATAACATCACTAATGAATCACATTTAAAAGATATTTTTTTAAGTTATCTATTATTCATGTGCTAACATAATTATTCTTTCATAGAGCCATGTGGAAATGTTTTAAGCACCCCAGTGTAAATGAAAAGATACTTTGCTATGTAACCCTCCTTCTAGGAATAAAAATTGAACAAACCAGAGCTTTTTGTTGTTGTTGTTTACTCTTTTCAAATGGTTCTATTATGAAGAATAAGTTTTTTTTTCTTTAGAAAATAGGCACCATCTAATTTTTAATAAAATGTTATAATATAAAATTAGCTTCTCAATGCTAAATCAAAATAAAACACGTTCTCTAAAGAACATTCACAATTGCTCTCAATTTTATCATAGATATGTGTACAGAAAGTATCAGCTCACCTGATTAGAATAATTTTCTTATAAAGAAAAACACCCTTCCCATACACTTTCACAAAGATACTATTGTATGATTCATGTAGAAACCCAACTAAGCTGAACAAAATGTCTAACAAATTTTTAAGTGTGTTCTTTAATTTTTGAGTTTAAAATGATAAAACCTGTCATAAATTTAAAGCCAAACATTTATACCTTTCTCATTAAATGAAATATTCTTTGTTATAAGATACACATTTCAGCTACTGATTTTTTTTTTTTAAGTAAATGTGAATTGTAGGATTTGGTTTTCATATTCTGAGGCAGTAACAAAACTCATTATTTCATGCATAGCCCAAAAGTTCCAGATGTATTTGAAAGAGATTTAAAATATGTAGACATATCATTTCCTTTTGTTGTATTATTGTTCCTTTAAAAAGAAAGTCCATGTATACAACAACTAAATATCTCTAAATATCTATGCAATCATGATAAGAATAACCAAAAAACAGAAGTCTAAATTATATTCGATTTGTTTAAAAATTCAGACACCCTCTTAAAAAGCCATTAACTCTACCTGAAATATTTTCAAAATTATTTTCAAAATTGTATCAACATGAGTCATTTCATAGAGGTCCATAGATGCCACATACAATAATTTAAGATACATAGGCTCTACAATCAAGAGTTTCTTTTGTGCAAATATGCTAAAATAGAATTTCTCTGAGGTAAACTATCTTGCTGGCCCACAGAAAAGTAAATATAGTAAAACCATATTCAGATTTTAATCTGAATTATAATATAATCTGACACCCACCCAAAATGAGTGTTAGATTTTTATCATCAGTTGACTTGTACTAATAATTCTGTTTAGTGGACTATTTATACATTCATTTCTAAACAAATATACTCACAGAACTTGTTTAAAATGTAACTTACTGGAAATGTACAAAGGCACACATGAACAGCTACCTTACAGATAAAACTTTCAAGTGTAAAAATCAGGAAATCTCTTCTATGCTTCTTTTAAGTATACTAACATTTAATTACTTCAAGGGTAAAGAAAATGTTTTTAAAAAGCAGTTTCCTAAACACCTATGTTGTTCATATGAGAAGATTTTTACAAAAGATCAACCAGACAAGCATAAAATAGTTAAAAAGACTTTTCTTCTTTCCTTCATGTAACCAGGTAGAATCTCTTTGATGTATTTTTAGTTAGGAAGGCACTCACATTAAATAACTCCTCACTAAATGGTCTGTGAAATACTGCTGAGATAATTTTCAGACTTCATTATAAAATCTGTCCACTCTTGACAAATGTCCTCCATGGAGAATCCTTCACCACCATATTCCAGAGGAAGGATGTTTGGGAAATGCTGAAGTAAACTTTGTTTGTAATTGGACCCGTGCATATGAATCTGAAATAGCCAAAACGTTTTAGGAAGTTTGCCTTCTGTCTTTTGATACATTAGGTAAATTTTCAATAGAAAATTAACAACATAAAATAAAGTACTCTAAAAACTTGCAAGATAGAAGAGCATGTACAGACAGATAGTGCATCTTTTATTCCTATGCTTATGAATCTAAAAATTTTAGATTCTGTTGCTTATGTATCTGATCATCTTACTATTTTCTTATATTTGCATTCTTTTTTTTTTTTTTTTTTTAAGATTTTGTTTCATTATTTTTAGAAAGAGGGGAAGAGAGAGAGGCAGAGAGGGAGAGAAACATCAATGTATGGTTGCCTTTCACCTGCCTCCAGCCACAGACCTGACTGGAGACCTGGTTTGCAACCTGGGTATGTGCCCTGGCTGGGGAATCTTATCCACTGTGCTACCAGCCAGGGCTATATTTGCATTCTTATAACTACTTAAGATTTATTTTAAAAAATATTTTCCTCTTTCACAAGTAGATTTTTAAAACTCTAAATAACAGTATTTTATACATATGTATAAGTGATTCTTAGCAAAATATCAGATATCCTGGTATGTAGATTGTAAAAATGTCCTACCTGGTATTATTTCATATGAAATAAAAGCATGTATCTATGCATGAAATTAGGTATATAGGAAATAATTTCTATGATACATTTGATGGATAGTCTTGGCTAGTACAAAATCAAAAGGCAATCATGTCAGTTAAGTACCATAAATTTTCAAATATTTTAAACTATAAATATCAATCATATAATGCCCTGAAGTTACAGATTTAGAAGCTTAAATCATAAGTGTATCTTGTTAAAATGTATTTTTTGTTGTTACTTTTGTTGTTGTTTTAATATTTTATTTATTATTTTTAGAGAGAGGGGAAGGGAGCAAGGCAGAAAGGTAGAGAAACATCAACGTATGCTTGCCTTTCACCTGCCTCCAGCTACAGACCTGGCTGAAGACCTGGCTTGCAACCTGATTATGTGCCCTGACTGGGAATGGAACCTTGAACTTTGAGTTCACAGGCCGGAGCCTATCAAATCGGCCACTAGCCAGGGCAAAATACAAATATTAAAAAGAGCCCTGGCTGGTAGCACAGTGGACAAGAGGCCAGCCTGAGTACCCAAAAGTCATTGATTTGATTCCCAGCCAGGGCACATAACCAGGTTGCAAGCCAGCTCTCCAGCCAGGTCCATAGCTGAAGGCAGGTGAAAGGCAACAACATATTGATGTTTCTTTCCCTCTCTGCCTCTCTCCCTTCCCCCTCTCTAAAATATATATATATAATAAAAGCTCTAAATATATATATATATATATATAATATTTTTGCCAATCTGAGAAAAACTAAGTATAATCTTGACTGATTTACAAAATATAATAATAGTAAGTATCTACCCTTTTTGCTCCAACTTTACTTTTAAAAAACTCAGGTGCCTATAACTGTATACAGGATTTCTGGTACCAAGAATTAACCAATAGGACACTTTATTACGCGATGTGACCAATAAGAGGCAACTCTATTACATGACTTATATATTTATAGTCATATAAATACAGAAGTCATATAGAACAGGACAGTCACACTATCCTGTGACTAGCTAGCTATTGTTGTGTTGGCTGTTGTCTTTTTTTTTTTTTTTTTTTACAATCTAAGGGAGAAGAGGTCAGTGCCCCTGACTACATAGTCAGATGTTACATGTTTTAAAATTTTTTGCGGCACTCTGGATAAAAAGCACTGTGCTAGGATATGAAAATTCAAAATGAATGAAACAAGTTTCTTGCACTTAGGAACCTCACAGTCCTCAATTTTGAATTTTTTCTGAAATGTTTAAAATATCATCAGCTAATAGAAAAGACAGTCTACTATCTCCTCCGGAGGGAGGTAATTAGAACATTCATAGGGGATTGCCAAAATACTGAAGAGGAGAAAAGCAGCAGGATTGGGATCTTCCCTACTCCCCCAGCATTTTGGCAAGTCTGTTTCTTATCAGTTGACTTTTACTAAAATGCTTTACTTAGCTTCTCATTTTTTTTCTTTCTTTTTTGTTCATAGTCTCCTATTTATTAGATTCAATTTATTATTGCTTTTGTTTTTCCATTGATAATTTAACCCAAAATAGAAGTACCTGATTTCAGATCTTTCAGAGTTAATAAAAGGTTAGCCAGCTATTATGAAGCAACATTGAATAGATTAAAAAATAAACAAACGAATTGATTTTTATAAAAATACTGAATGAAAGGGGCCATCTTCAGAAATGTGGTTCTTCTTGAAGACAAAGAAATACCTATTTAATAACCTCAAAAGAATCTCTAGGGTCACAATTTTCTAAAGATGCAAAATGTTAGACTATAATATAAAAGATTATATTTTCTAAAATTCTAAATACACTATTAAAATTCATACAATCACCAATTGTATTTAAATAATATTTGAGATTTAAAGTGTCAAAAGTTTTAAAAACTGTTTTCTTTCAGGCATTAGATGTTGTCAATGCTTGTCCCAATAAATGCTTTAAAAATTCTCTTTAAAAGGCCAGTGAATACCCTAAGAGATATTAGATACTTACCTGAGATTAGGCTCAACAGGGTAGGTAAAAAAAAAAATCAAACATCTTTTCTTTAACTAACATGGCGTTAAGTAACATACCTCAAGTACTGTGGTTTTCAGTTAAAATGTATATTTAAAGTATTCATTTTTTAGCCCTGAGTGGTGTGGCGCAGTGGATTGAGCACCAGACAGCAAACCAAAAGGTTGCTTGCTGGTTCAATTCCAAATCAGGGCACATGCCTGGGTTGCAGGCCAGGTCCCCAGTTGAGGGCACGCAAGAGGCAACCACACATTGAGTCTCTCCTTTTCTCTTTCTCTTTCCCTCCTCCTCTCTCTAAAAATTAATAAATAAAATATTTAAAATATATATTTATTTTTATTTGCATAGATAACACATTCATACGCCTAGAAATCAAAACAAAAGACACACAATGAGCTGTCTAGTTCCTAATCTTATCCTCATCCACCCTGGCCACACCTCTATTCCATATAGATAACCACCTAAGTTTCTCTCTTGTTGATACTTTTAATAAACTTTTAATGCAACTATAACTACAGATTCTGATTTCTCTCCTTTTGATACTAAAGGTAGCATACCATAAACTCTTCTGCATTTGCTTATTTCGCTTTACAATAAATCCTGCAAATCTTGTACTCCATTGTGTCAATGTCTCACAGTTCATTTAACCAGTCCCCTGATGATGAATACTTAGTGGCTTCTTATCTTTTGCTGCAATAAATCCTCTTACATATGCAATTATTAGATTTACGTGTAAAGAGCATAAATTCCCAGCAGCACAGGCTGTAATTTTGATAACTGTTACTATGCTGCCCTCTATAGGGCATATACCAAACTGCACTCCAACTTGCAATATCCCCATCAAATCATTATCTTGATTTTTCAGAAGTAAAAAGAAATTTTAATTTATTAGAGTAGCTGGCTTGTTATATAAATACTCAAAATATTAGTTCAATGGTGGGGGGCTGCTTAATAAAGCAATTCTTAGAGAAATGATTGGAACATATGGTAGAAAGGAATAGTTACTTAAATATACTTCACTCACCCGTTCCTTAATTTTTTCAGTCAGGAATGGTTTAATCATGGAAAAGACAGCATAGAAAATTACTGGTGCGTTTATCAAATGGATACCACGAACTTTTAATGGGAAGGAATCCTTTAGAAAATAAAGAAAAAATCTTATTAACAACAAAGCATAAATAAATATATATTTCTATTGACAAGCTGTTTCAGATTTTACTCTATAAAAATTTATGCTATTGTACCTATCTTTATATAAAGGAAGCAATGATGGTTATAATTCAGATGTTCTGGACTGGAAGCTTTGCTTCACTGCTGACAAAACATGTGTGCTTAGGCACTGCCTTCCCCTCTCTGTCATAGTTAACTAATTTGTAGAAAGGGAAAATAAGTCTATAACATAGGCATGTGTGGGCGTTAAATGGTAACTCATTTGAAACACTTAGCCATACAAGTATTATTCTATATAAGGTCTTTACTATGTTTAAAAGTATTCTTTGGTTATGTTCCCCAAAGTAGGTTTACTGGGTCAAAAATCATGGCCACTTTAAAAAGCTTTTGATTTCTAAAAAATTAAAAATAAAACTGGATCAATGTATACCTACCAAACTTATGTGAGATTTTGTTGTACCATTGCTGTAAATATTATTTTTTGATTCAATTTTTTAATTTAAAAAGAGAATTTTAGTGACAGAAAGATAGTAGCCATACACTATTGTTTAAATGTATAAATTCTTTGATTACTACCCTTGGTCATATTTTCAGTTTGTTGCAACATTCTTGCTTTTATGAATTAAAAATACTTTACTTTCTCTTGATGTTCTTGAATTCTATGTATCATTTCTAAAATTATATTTGATTTTCTAATAAATGTACCATCCCTTCTCTTTATATAACATATAACTAAATTAAAATATATTGGAAGTATTATTTCAAAAAGTTAAACTATTCACTTACTGTAAGAACAGCAGCAATCTTCTTAGCTACAGATGGGGTAATTTGAAAAGCATGAGAAAAATGCCAGCCTTCCAGATCAAAGATAACCTTGATTCCATTCCGTTGGGTTTCTACCTCCTGTACGATAAGCTCGGATGTGATTAGACTTACACGGAATACATCATAAGCTGTAAAAACTTTTGGATCCCAGTACGCTAAAAAATAAAATAAAAAATATCATATCTCAGCATCGTGTAAAAAATCAGAAAGCAAAAGGAAACTAATTCTTTTTAGACCTAATAAAAATACAAACATGTACAAAGACTATGAATTAAATAACAAACAGGTCTAACTGGTGACCCAAAAATCATATGCCTGCTTCTCTCTAGCAAAGAACATATTTTTTAAAAGCATATGCCTTAAAAAATGAATACATAGGGCCCTGGCTGGTGGCTCAATGGATAAGACGCTGGCCTGTGAACCCACAGATTGCTGGTTTGATTCCCATTCAGGGCACATAACCAGGTTATAAACCAGGTCTCCAACTAAGTCTGTAGCTGGAGGCAGGTGAAAGGCAACCATACATTGATGTTTCTCTCCCTCTCTGCCTCTCTCCCTTCCCCTGTCTCTAAAAATAATAAATAAAATCTTTTAAAAATAATAATGATAAATACATAAATAAATGCAGGCTGGAATTGATTGCCAGATGAAACTACAGCCCAATTCATGCAGGAGGAGGCTGTGGCTAAAGATGGTAATGCCTGTCAGTGCGTTCGAAGCTCAGACCTACTGCAAGTGGGGGAAGCAGGGCCTGGATTATGAAGAGAGGCTCCGGCCTTATAGTCACCAGACAGGTTGCAAAAGGAAATCCCTGAAGAGCAGGAAGGCTGGCTCATGTTTCTCACACTACTCAGCAACAAGCAGCCTGTGGCAACATCCTGTCCTGACAGGCTAGAGCAGTAACAGGCTTTGGAAAGAAGCGTCAGGGAAGCACTCGCTTAGCTGCCCACACCCAGGAAAACAGGGAATATCTGTGCTAAGAGAGGTTGCTGACATTCTTCGCCTCTCCCCTCCCCCACCATTCCTGGGACAGGCCATGGCATACAGAAAAGACAGTAATGGACAGGCAAGCAAGTAATCTTACATAAACAAACAAACAAACACCAGGCCCTGGCTGGTGGCTCAGGGGATATATGTTAGCCTGCAAACCCAAAGGTTGCTGGTTCCATTCCCAGTCAGGGCACATGACCTGGCAAGCCAGGTCTCCAGCCAGGACCTTAGCTGGAGGCAGGTGAAAGGCAACCATACATTGAAAAAATAAACAAACAAACAAAAACAGGCATCTACTAAGAATTGTAATATTTTTTGAAACACATATACACGAAGAAGAGAGGAACCAAATTAAGAGACATGCAGCTAGATCTAGAAGTTTCAAAAGTCATCTCATTAGAGTTCTGGGAAGCAATGTTACAGAGAATGTGACACAGAGGAAAGAAGACTAACAGTAGGAAAATTTTTTCCAAAGCTGAAAAACATAGGTAAGTCTTCAGATTGAAGAGTCCACAGAGTGACTAACAGGGTGAAAGAAAAAAAGAGAAAAAGAAATTCATGACTAAGAAAATTTCAAAATACCAAAATGTCTGGCTTGGACAACAGGCTAGAATGGTGGTACTGTTTATTGAGATAGGAAACAATGGGGAAGAATATTTTGGTTGAAAAAGATGAATCATTGTATCGGACAAGTTAAAATGGTGGCTGTGAGATGTCCAATGGAATACAGCTGGATTGGAGAGATAATTGTGTGAATCCTTGGGAACAAGAGATAGTGGGAGTAGTCACATATCAGGGCATTGTTTGTGTCTGTATGAGAGCCCATGACAGGGATTATCTTAGATCTATGTTTTGTTTTGTTATGGTAGAGAGATAAAGTAGCCTGAGAAAAGGAGGCTGAGTCATATGTCCATATGAAGGAACTTTGGGATTTAAAGGTTAGGTAGAATAGGGGATGCGAGCAAAGGAGTCTATAAGGAGGAGCCAGTTACATCAGGGGAAAACAACAGGAGTGTGTGGCATCAAAGAGGCCATGAGAAAAGGGTGTCTCAAGAAAAAAAAAGTATTTAACCAACATAAATTATAAAAAGTGAGGGCTTGCTGAGGAATGATCTAGAAAATATGGTTATTGGTGTATATGCAGAAGTCATTCTTGTAAAAAACATATTTGTGAATGCAGTAATGTTGAGAATATTAAAATTTTTACAACATATGTTTTTAAATTTGAGTAAAATCTAAAGGACAATTATTTCTTAAACAAAAATAAATCTACTCCAAATTGAAACCAAAACTTAGATTTGTGATATTTTAATACTACTACCAGTAGTTTGGGAATGCTTTCTTTTAATTTTTATAAGTATGATTTATTTTGTTCTCATAGAAGCCTTTCCTCCCCTTGGGATTATAATCAACAAAACTTGACCATATTTGTTTTAATATTCATGTAACTACATTGTCTTCCCCTAAAAAAGATTCAAGTAGTCTTAAAATATCTACTGTCCATTTAAATTAGAGTAAGAAATTTCACATTTGCCTGGTATTACACATCTATTTCACAATTCATATAAAAGTGCTAAAATTTTTAAATTTGAGGCATTATTGAATTTATTCAGGAAGTATAATGTTATTCTTTCTTTTCTTTTTTTTTTAAAGATTGTATTCATTATCTTTAGAGAGAGGATAAGGGAGAGAGGCAGAGAGGGAGAGACATCAATGTATGGTTGCCTTTCACCTGCCTCCAGCTACAGACCTGGCTGGAGACCTGGCTTGCAACCTGGTTATGTGCCCTGGCTGGGGAATCAAACCAGCAACCTTCGGGTTCACAAGCCTGCATCTTCTTATCCACTGTGCCACCATCCAGGGCTTATGTTATTCTTTTAATGTCTGAGTATAAATGTCTTTTTTTTTTAATAAGTTGTCTCTCCTCATTTTTCTCCCTCTTTTTTAAATTACTAAATTACAAAATGCCCTTTACATGAAACTTCCCTGGAAATCAAGTATATTTGCTAAAAAGAGGGTGGGGGAAGAGAGAGACAAAGAGGAAATGGCTAGTTGTATTGATGTGTTGAAAGGTAAACACATCAAGTAAAACAGGATGCCCATTTAATTAGATTTGGTGAAAAGAAGGTCACTGACAATTTGTTGAGGTCATTTCATCAGAGAGGTGGGAGTGAAACCAAGAAACCAGGGTTGGGTCCATTGAAAGGAACTGTAAGAAAATGTGAATGGTGAACATCACTAACTTAAGACATCTGGCTGAGAGTAACAGAAGCAGTGAGATGGCTGGGGAAGAGGCTAGAGGATATGGAAGGACTGACGAGGATGTTTTGTTTTGTTTTGGATGGCTGACCCTAAGCAGACTTAAATGTCAATGGTAAGATCTAGTAGCAAGGAATAATTCAATGATGTAGAAAGAGCAGGGATAATCAGAAGTATTTCTATGGAGGCAAAGTAGGATTGCCCCTTGTTTTAAATGCCACAGATTCCTGGTAAGAATTTTAGTAATCAATCCAGCTTATATATACTATATACTACTTTAGACATTGGTTGAAAACTACAACGATGAAAATATAAACAATAACTGAAAGTCTGCATTTCAAAAAAATTAGTCTTAAATTTCTCAACCATTCAACATGTTAAGACCTGTGCTGTCCAATATGGTAGCCATTAGTCACATATGGCTATTTGGATTTAAATCAGTTAACATTAAATAAAATTAAAACTCAGTTTATTTTTTTATTTTTTTTAAGACTTTATTATTATTTCCAGAGAGAGAGAGGAAGGGAGAGAGGCAGAGAGGGAGAGAGACATCAATGTATGATTGCCTTTCACCTGTCTCCAGCTACAGACCTGGCTGGAGATCTGGCTTGCAACCTGCTTATGTGCCCTGGCTGGGGAATCGAACCAGCGACCTTTGGGTTTGCAGGCCGGCACCTTATCCACTGTGCTTCCAGCCGGGGCAAAATTCAGTTTATTTTTAAATCATTTTTTATTGTTATTCCAAGACAGTTGTCCCAATTTTTCTCCCTTTGCACTCCTCCACCCACCCTATCCCTAATTCCCACAGTCAATCTCCACATTGTTGTCCATGTCCTTGGGTCATTCTCATATATGTTCTTTGTCTAGTCCCTTCCCCTATCCAGTTCTTAAGTTGCAATAACCACATTTCAAGTATTCAACAGACATGTGTGGCCAATGGCTACTATAGAACAATTTCATGATCATAGTTACATTAGATAGTTCAGGTCTGGACCTGAATCTTTTTTAAGATAAAAGAAAAACATGCCTTAAAACTTTAATTCTTTCTCTAACATGTTTCTAAGATTTATTGAGTCATTATTATATGCCAGGTAATGTTTTAATTATGTTTTATATATATTACAACATTTAATGCTCATAGTCATCCTATGAGATAGGGTTTTACTATGCTATTTGACAAAAGAGAAAGTGGAATTACAGCTACACAGCTCTCCATGTAGCTAGAACATAGCCAAGCTAAAGTTCCAACCAGGCAATGTGTTCCTCAGTACATGTATTTCTAAGAATTAAGCCATAGTCAAAACTTAATACTCAATGTTAAATTTTACTTTTGCTGCTTTAGTATAGTAATGAATCTCAAAAGGCTTAGAATTATAGCTGACCCTTGAACAACAAAGGGGTTAGGGGCATTAACTCCCAGGCAATTAAAAATCCAAGTATAACTTTTTCACTTCCCCAAAACTTAACTACTAATAGCCTGCTCTTGACTGGAAGCCTTACTGACAGCATAAACTGTCCATTAGCACATATTGTGTATGTTATATATGTATATACATTATATATTGTTTTCTTACAAAGTAAGCTAGAGGAAAAACGTTCCTACGAAAATAAGGAAAAGAAAACATTTACGGTAATGCACATATTTGTTAGAAAAAATATCCATGTATAAGTGGCTCCACATAGTTCAAGCCCATGTTGTTCGAGGGTCAATTGTGTACCCTCTGGCTTGTATACTAGTAACGGCAAAAACAGTGTTGGGGGTGCCCTGCTAAACTGGGGAAAAGGCTCCGTGCATTTTTCACTGCTTTATTGCATAGAGATGGTACCTAGGAAAGTGGTTAAGCAAATGTTTTATCAAAAAGCCCTACCTTAGCTGTCCTTTTTTAGTTCCTTCCATGAATTAAATTAAATTTAGAAAATTTATAAATCTTTATTTTATCCTTTCATTTTATTCATAAAACTGCTGCATTTCTTCTTTCCACCCTCGAATAACATGTTCTTCTCCATGACACACAGGAGATTTGCTACATACCTGCTTCTGACCACTAGTATACCTGCATGTTTTTCTTGATTTTAAAATTTCTTAAACAGTACACTTATAAATGAATATACCATAAGAAACCCTCACTAAACAGTAAAAGACTTGATTCAATGTTAAAGTATTTATGATCAAAGTGGCACCTTTGCTTTTTCATTATTATTATGGTGTCACTTTTACTAATTAATTTGCCCCGGTTATGAACAAGCCAGGAAAAATTCAGCCAGGCAGGGCAGAGCTAGGATACATGCAGAAAAGGTCACCTGTAGATTTCAGTTTTACATTCCTGGAATCCCTGTGCAGGGTTGCCAGATAAAATATAAAGGCTCCCAGTTAAGGCTGAATGTCAGATGAACGGAATATATTTCTATAGTATAAATATGCGTCATGCATACCAAACATTATTTGTTTATCTGAAATACAAATATAATTGCACGCTTTATATTTTCTTGGTTTACTTGCTAGTAAAACATAGGTACTATGCCTAATCTACAACCTGACCCCAAGGAACTCAACGAACTTCATTCAACATCCCATAATACTGCTGGAGCAGTAAGACAGCAATGTCTAATATTGTCTATAAACAGATGTGCAGTTTATAGACAATGACTTCATGACTTCCTCAGCTGTATTTAACACAAAAGCTGGAGAAAAACAATCATTCTACTCAGTTTTCTGACACTTTTTTGAGAATTAAATGCAGTGTCTTCTTGCAAGATAGCCAACATCTGAACAATGGGCAGTCCGTCTTATCTATAATCAGGTAGGAAAAGAAAACCTATACATATTTTAAAGTTCCCTAAGTATTTAAAGATGTAAAAGTTTCTGGAAGATTATAATTCATAAGATTCTGCTCAAAGGTTGGGCCATGAGAACTTGCCACAGGTGGTATGTGTCCTTCTTGCCTGAATGCCATTTTTCATCCCACACAGATCTAAAAAGAGGCAGGAGTTATAGACTGCCAAACTACAAGAAATACTGGGGGGACCTGATGGTGCAAAGGGGAAGCAATGAAAAGCAGAAGGAGCATGTGGAATATAGTGTCTTCAGCACTTCCTGGGTTCTGCTTTCCCACTGCACCTTTCCCCATCCAGGGCAATGAGCACCTTGCTCTGCAGTTTGGGCACTATCCAACTAGTCATTCATTCACTCACTCCAAAGTATTTAATAAACATCTTCCAGGTGCCCTGGTTCAGAGCATGGTACACATCAGCAAACAGAACAGACAGCTTCTATGTATTATTAGAGTTCAGAACCATTATTTGTATTTACTGAGTGTGTTTACAACATTTTTCCTTGATCTTTTTCACCCCACCCCCATTTCTCTTTTCCATTTCCTTTTTCTCTTATACAGTTGACAGTATGGAAAAATGAAAGTGGGGTTTTCATTGGTTTTTGTTAATTTTCTCACAACTGCCAGTTTTATTCTACTTGGGGGGTACAGTAAAATCTAAATTAAACCTAAGTTAAAACCTGAAAACCTAAATGCTTAAATATGAGCTCATTAAAGCCTTCTGTATGGCAGTCAGGGAAAATCAGATGGAAGAGCTGCATCTGACTTACTGATTCTGTAAATGAGGACTCTGCTTCCAGTGGGATCTCTGGCTCTCAGGACTCCAAGGTAGCCAGCCCTCAGGAGGCCAAGAACACTTCCAGGGTGTAGATCTGCACTTATCTCTGGACATTCTTCTCTCCACTTATAATAGTTTTTTAGTAACTGAAAAACAAAATAAAAATGGTCTACAGCCAGCATACATGGTAAGTTAGCATTTTGTAAAAATGATGGAAAAACCTCAGCATTACTTATGGTCCTTGCCACCCATCGTGTCAAGATTTTAATCTGGGGCATCCTTTTAGCATAAAGAATAAAAGTCCCCTTGATCAAGGATCTCAGGTGACAGGAGTTCATCAAAAATTCAAAGTTGAGTAATTCTTATTCGTCGCCTGTGATGGATCGCCAGCAAAGATAGCTGCTGACAACCCCTCTGCCCTGATGCACATATCACATCAAGAGGTAGAATCCAAGCCGTGGCTGAGTGGCTCAGTGGATAGGGTGCTGGCCTGTGAACCCAAGGGTCACAGGTTCAATTCCCCAGCCAGGGCACATAATGAGGTTGCAAACCAGGTCTCCAGCCAGGTCCATGGCTGGAGGCAGGTGAAAAAGGCAACCGTACATTGATTTCTGTCTCTCTCTCTCTCTGCCTCTCTCCCTTCCCCATTCTCTGAAAATAATAAATAAAATATTAAAAAAAAAAAAAAAAGAGGTAGAATCCATTTGATTCCTTCCCCCTTGAACTTAGGCTGGCCTTTCGTCTTGCTTTGACTAATACAATTTGGCAAAAGTGGCACAATGCTGTTTTTTTTTTTTTTTTTTTTCCTTTTGAGAAGACTGGACTTTCTGTGTTTGCTTTCCAGGATCCAGACACCATGTAAGATTATGCAATGAAAAGTATGCAGAGAGGCTGTCTTACTTAGATACAATGAGAAGCAGAGAGGAACATCCCTGCTCAGCCTTGACCAAACTGGAGAATCACTAACGAAGCTGTGGCTTATGCCACTAAATTTTGAGGTGATTTGTTACCTAGCAATAAGTAACTGAAACATCAACCTTTATTTAGTCTTTTTGAAACAAAGAATAGAAATCAATCAAAGGAATTAACTACAGACATGTTTGGAGTATCTACAAGGTTCCACACATTGTGTTTGGCACTTGGATTAAAGCAGCAACCACAAAGAATCGATAACATCACTGGAAGTGATATATTGATCGGTGACAACTGGATCATACAGGCCATGCTATGTAGTGAAAAGTTCAGTTCCCTGGCTGCCTCTTCCGTAAAACCTTGGCATGACCACTTATTACTTATGTGATCTTGAGTAACTACTTAACTCTGTGGAATCTTGTTTTCTCAATATCTGCCTTTGAGGGTTATATGTAAAGCATACATGCACAGAATGAATGGTGGTTAATATTGTTTAACATGGAAAGTCATTTGTGTTAATTGGCTTATCCAAGTATTTAGTGCAGGTTTACATTAAAGATAACTAGAGGACTTCCAGCCAAGGTAGACGTTGGCAGACATGCTACATCTCCCTCCACGACTAAGAAGAAATACAACTACCTCCAAACTAGAAACAACCAGAAGTTCCAGAAAATCAAGCTGCATGGAAGTCTAGCAAAAAGATAAAGAAAAAATACTCATTTAGACAGATAAGAGGGGCAAAGAGAAAGTGTCTATGGCAGCAGAGGCAGAAAGTGCAGTAACATATTTTAAAAAGTAGGGAGGGACACATGGAGAGCACCTCCAGCAACAGACCAGGCTGCACAGCTCACGGTTCCAGTGCCAGGGAAAATAAAGCCTCATTGCTTCTGACTGTGAAAACCAGTGGGGGTTGGAGCAGAGGAAGAAACTGCAGGTCTCTCAGCAGAGGCCATTTGTTTATAGGCCTCCATGGTCCTAGAACATTCTCAGACCCACCCACTCTGGGAACCATGACCAGGGCAACAGCTAGAGAGGCACCAGTCCCATCCAGGAAAGTGGGAGAAGTTCCTGGAAAAGGGGCAACGGCTGAGCAAGTGGCAGTGTTCCCTCTCTGACTCTTTCCCCACATACAACATCACAACAGAGTGAAATATTTTGCCCCACAATGACCAATACCTAAGGCTCTGCCCCTTACAACATAACAGGTGCAACAGCTCTATCTAACATATAGAAGCAAACACAGTCAAGTTGAGAAAACAGAGAAGAATGGCCCAAAAGAGGAAACAGATCAAGGTTCCAGTGGGAGAACTAAGCAACAAGGAGATAGCCAACCTTACAGATGCAGAGTTCAAAACACTGGTGACAAAGATGCTCACAGATTTGACAGATACACTTGAGTGTAGTAAATGCAGAAGAGAAGAAATGAAGGCTAGGCTAAGTGAAACAAAGGAAAATCCACATAAACCCAGTGGTGAAGGGAAGGAAACTGATGTTCAAATCAATGATTTGGAACATAAGGAAGAAATAGTCAACCAACACCGGATGAGGAAACAAAAATTTAAAAAATTGAAAAGAGGCCTAGGAACCTCTGGGACAACATTAAATGTGCCAACATCTGAATAATAGGGGTGTCAAAAGGAGAAGAGGAAGAGCAACAAATTGAAAACTTATGTGAAAAAATAATGAAGGAAAACTTCCCAAATTTGGTGAAGGAAATAACATACAAGTCTAGAAAGCAGAGAGTCCCAAACAAACTAGACCCAAAGAAGACCACACCAAGACACATCATAATTAAAATGCCAAAGCTGGCCCTGGCTGGTAGCACAGTGGTTAAGGCGCCGGCCTGTGAACCCAAAGGTCGCAGGTTCGATACCCCAGCCAGGGCACATAACAAGGTTGCAAACCAGGTCTCCAGTCAGGTCTGTGGCTGGAGGCAGGTGAAACGCAACCATACACTGATGTCTCTCTCCCTCTCTGCCTCTCTCCCTTCCCCTTTTTCTAAAAACTGGTGAAATAAAATCTTAAAAAAAAAAAAAAAAAAAAATGTATTAAAAAAAAAAAAATGCCAAAGCTAAAGATAAAAAGAGAATCATAAAAGTAGAAAAAGAAAAGAGAGTCACCTACAAAGGGGTTCCAATAAGACTTATCAGCTGATATCTCAAAAGAAATTTCACAGGCAAGAAGGGACTGGCAAGAAGTATTCAAAGTGATGAAAAGCAAGAATCTACAAAGAGCAGATAAAGAGCTTCCCAGACAAGGTAAAGCTAAAGGAGTTCATCATCACCAAGCCATTATTATATAAAATGTTAAAGGGACTTATTTAATAAAAACATCAAAACTATGAACATTAAAATGACCACAGCCGTGGCTGGTGTGGCTCTGTGGATTGAGCACTGGCCTGCAAACCCAAGTGTTGCTGATTCAATTCCCAGTCAGGACACATACTCAGGTTACAAGCCAGGTTTCCAGCCTGGTCCCCAACTGGAGGCAGATGAAAGGCAACCATACATTGATGGTTCTCTCCCCTTCTCCTAACCCCTTCCCCTCTAAAAATAATGAATAAAATCTTTCATTTAAAAAAATTCTAAATAAATTTAATTAAATGACAACAAACTCACAACTATCAACAATAGAATCTAACAAATAAGAACACTGCCCTGACTAGTGTGGCTCAGTGGATTGGCACTGGCCTGTGAACCCAAAGATTGCTGGTTCAATTCCCCAGTCAGGGCACATAACCAGGCTGCAAGTCTCCAGCCAGGTCATTGGCTGGAGGCAGGTGAAAGGCAACCATACATTGTTGCTTCTCTCCCTTTCTTCCTCCCTCCCTGCTCTTCTCTCAGAAAGTAATAAATAAAATCTTTTTAAAAATAAATAATAAAAAATTAAGAACAAAAACAAACTAAGCAAACAATCAGAATAGGAACAGAATCATAGGTATGGGGATCATTTGGAGGGTTATTGTTTGGGAGGAGGAAGAGGGAGAAATGATGCAGGGATTAAGAAGCATAATTAGTAGGTACAAAACAGACAGTGGGGAGTTAAGAGTAATATAGGAAGGGCAAAGCCAAAGAACTTACATGCATGACCCATGGACATAACCTAAGGTGGGATTGTTGGAGAGAAAAGGGGTACTAGGTGGAAGGGAGAAAAGAGAAAGGAAATTGGGGCAACTATAACAGCATAATCAATATTTAAAAAGAAAACTGTAATATTTTTGGTTTTATTTTCTTTTATGTAAGAGAAAAGGCTAAATCAAAGATACAAAAGAACATCTCATCTCTATACAACTGCTATCAACTAATAGGAAACAACAAAAACTAATTTTGCTAATAGTAGTGT
Organism: Noctilio leporinus; assembly: GCA_004026585.1. Taxonomy (NCBI): domain Eukaryota; kingdom Metazoa; phylum Chordata; class Mammalia; order Chiroptera; family Noctilionidae; genus Noctilio; species Noctilio leporinus. Next base: position 338,934 of record PVIW01000972.1, read on the forward strand.
ACATTCAAAGAGACTATGGAACACTATGCCTGGATATAAGGTCTTGACAAAATATGATTTGAAGAAATCCCATTTTCTCTTTTATTCCCAAAAGAACTATCAGTCATGGTTACTCTATATTTACAAATAATACAAACATTACCAGTGTGTTGTGAATAATAAAATGAAATTACACATTTTTAAATTTAATTTTTTTTTTTAAAGATTTTATTTCATTATTTCCAGAAGGAGGGGAAGGGAGCGAGGCAGAGAGGGAGAGAAACATCAATGTATGGTTGATTTTCACCTGCCTCCAGCCACAGACCTGACTGGAGACCTGGTTTGCAACCTTGTTATGTGCCCTGGCTGGGGAATCGAACCTGCGACCTTTGGGTTCGCAGGCCAGCACCTTATCCATTGTGCTACCAGCCAGGGCTTAAATTTAATTTTTAAATTTTATTGTTGCTCAATTACAGCTGTCCCAATTTTTCCTCTGTTGCTCTCCCCAGCTCCCCACCCCCATTCCCACAGTTAATCCCCAGTTTTCCTGTCCATGGGTCCTTTTTTTTTTTAAAGATTTTATTTCATTATTTTCAGAAAGAGGGGAAGGGAGAGAGGCAGAGGGAGGGAGACATCAATGTATGGTTATGGGTCCTTTATAACATGTCCCTTGACTAGATCCTTCACCTTCTTTCCCCTGTTATTCCCCTTCCCCCACTTCTGGTTGCTACTAGTTTTTCTTACTTCCATATTTATTATATTTTAATTTTCTTCTTTATGATTTCCAGCATTATCAATTTCTCTAAAATGCCATATATTTGAATTTAAACGGCTTTATTAGAAATGTGGATCTAAAGTTCAGATGAAAGGAGAGGACAAGTTTTTATATTTGAGAGTCTTTGAGAGTCACTGGAATAAATATCAAAACTGTAATTACAAAGTAGTAAATGATTGGGAGGAGAAACAAGTATAAATTTTAAAAAACAGCTGAGAGGCAACCACACATTGATATTTCTCTCTCTTTCTCTCTTCCTTCCCCTCTCTCTAAAATAAATACATAAATAAAACATTTTTTTAAAAAGTAGAGGTTGGAAGTTTGAGCCATGGGAAAAGTCAATGGCTGGGGATGGCTGGAAGAAGAGGGAGGGACTTCAGGAAAAATCACACTGTAGTGCACAGAAGGGAGGAAAAAGTGTGTTTCTCTGTCTCCGTCTCTATCTCTAGCTGCCTTCCTTTCCCTTACCCTCTATCTGATATTGTCCCCCTATCTTTTTCTCCCTCTCTTTCATTTCTACATTTAATAAACTTTTCTTACCTGTTTTTCAAAGGGGGATGTTCCTAAGAGTTAAATGCAACAGGGAGGAAAGGGAAAAACACTAAATTTGCCAACCAAGAAATAACTGGTGACCTAAATAGCAGTTTTCAAAAGCAGTAAGAACAAAAGGCACATTGTAGATGATTGTGATATATTCATTCTACTCTACAAGATGAATTTCTCTTCCTCCTCCTTTCTTAAGGGGCATCAGAATAAGTGTTAGTAGCATTTTACAATGCTTATTATTTTTCATAGTTCTCATAGGCATAAAAATAGTCTTTCTAGTTCTGATGCAAGCAAAATGCGAGAATCAGAGCTTCTATATAGAAATAACAATATTTTAAAGATTTTATTTATTATTTTTTAGAGAGAGAGGAAGGGAGAGAGGCAGAGAGGGAGAGAGACAGCAAGCAATGTATGGTTGGTTGCCTTTCACCTGCCTCCAGCTATGGACCTGGCTGGAGACCTAGCTTGCAACTTGGTTATGTGCCCTGGCTGGGAATTGAACAAGCAACCTTTGGGTTCACAGGCTGGCACCTTATCCACTGTGCCACCAGCCAGGGCTAGAAATAACAATTTTATTTTCCTATAAAATGATACAGTGTGATTTCACTGAAAGGAATCTTTCAAGTAACAGAGGCAGAGGCTTGCAGTCAAATAACTCTTATTTTACAATTATTAATAACCCCAAAGCCATTCAATCACTTTAATTATGGTATGTTATAATTGTTCTATTTTGTTATTAGTTATTTTTGTTCATCTCTCACTATGCCTAATGTAAAATTAAAGTTTATCACAGTAGATGAATGGATCAAGAAACTGTGGTACATTTACACAATGCAGCAGAAAGAAAGAACTCCTACCATTAGCATGGATGAGTATCATGCTGAGTGAAATAAGCCAGGCAGCAAAAATTAAATACCACATGTTCTCACTTAATACAGGAGACTAATGAACAAACAAATAAGCAAAAATAAAACAGAACCAGAGACATGAATACAAAGAACACACTTTAAGTGTGCAGAGGGAAGGGGAAGGGGGTGGGGGAGAAGGACACAAAGAAGGGGAACAGTTTAGTCAAACAACTAGCATCAATGACCCATGGACGTGGACAACATGTGGTATTGACTATGGTGTGGGGCAAATAAGGAGGGTGGAGAAGGGGAGAATGAAGGGGGAAAAGTGAGATGAATGTAATATAACAACAATAAAGTAAAACTGAAAATATTAAAGTTTATCATAAGTATATATGTATAGGAAAAATATATATATATACTATATCTATGGTTTGGTACAGTTCGCCATTTCAGGCATATCCTGGGTTCTTCAAAAGTAACCCCTGAGCACACAGGGGATTACAGTATCGCATGAGTCAACCAGCTGGATCCACACACTTGAGAAAATAATTTTTGTAAAGATGCACATTTAACTTAAGTTTTCGCAAAATTGAAATATTTAAACCTGGATCTTTGATTATTACTTTTCCACTGATAAATAAATTCAAAGATCCAGTTGATATAAACAAATTATGTAAATGACAAAAAGCTACTGAGCAATTCTGGAACAAATAACCTAAAGTTCACACCAACAACAAAACTGGCTTCAAGTATCATTGAAAGGCACCTGTTTTGTACCACAATTAAGAATAAATAAATGTAAAAAGATATGGTTTATTTTAACTATGCTTTACAATAGAGTAGCTTTCTCCTTACATTTTCAAGTTCTTTTAAACAAAGTAACGACTATATTTATGCAGCTCGCATAGCCTTTAATGGCAGCATTTCTGATTGGTCCTTGCAAGCAACCTGAAAGGTAGCTCTGTAACCCAAGGAAGTTACACATTTGTTTCAGGGCAATAACTACAGGAGCAGATTGGAGACTGAAACTCACAAAGTATAATAAATTTTACAAAAGAAACTACATTTAGTGGGAAATTAGCAGACAGAGTCAATGTTAGTTTGAAAGCTTCCAAGTCTTTCAGAAAACCATAACACTAATTAAAGTTAAAAAAAAAAAAAAAAAAGATATCACATAGAGCAAAAGTATGAGGAAGTAGAGTATTCACTTCTGAAAGACAGAAACTCACAAGAACATGCAGAACAGAAGAAAGTTAATAGTTGGATGTTTTCATGTTCATTGTTTTAAACAGAAAGGACAACTGTAGTATACTTAAGGGCACAGGCTCCCTGAGTTTAATCCAGGTTCAAATTCTTGCTCTATCACTTAACTGTGATTTCAGACAAGTCACTTAACTCTTCACATCTCAGCTTCTTCTAAAAAGAAAATAGTGAGATAATCCTAACAAACACTACTTACAAAATAATCAGCACTCTAAAAGCTATTAAAGTTCTAAAAACCTCTTTACTTCATTATCACTTCAAATATAAAAACCAGAAAAATGAGAAATTGACTTACTGATCTTTGTTTATACAAAAAACTATAGGGCTTTTATATAAATAAGAAAATTTGAGTTGAGTTAACTGCCTTTATAAAAGAAGATAAATAGTTTCATGCTCTAAATATTTCCCTTTCATTTCCAGTTGGCAGAAGAACAAGGTAAAGAGTTCACACACAGAAACTTGATCCCTGTTCAGTAGATTTAGACACAGTCTTACTAGCAAATTCTTCAAGGAGATGGATGGTGCAATGAAAACAATTCAGGAACATAAAGAATATACAAATATGAATATATAATCAAATATATTTATATAATATATAAATGTTTAATCAAATTATATATATAAAACACAAAGAGTGAAGGTAAATTTTATTTCTTCTATTTTGTTGGTTGTTCTGGTCTTTTTTATTTATAAAATGTATTGGGGTTGACATTGGTTCATAACATTGTATAAGTTTCAAGTGTACAATTCTATAATTGTACATCGCCTGTATATTGCATTGTGTGTACTCACCACCAAAAATCTAGTCTTTCTCTGTCACCATAAACTTGACCCCCTTTACCCTCTTCAGACTCTCTCTTCCACTCCTTTGCCTCTGGTACCACACTTCCATTGTCTGTGTCTATAGATATTACTCTTAAAAAGCAAAGAAAATGAAATCAACAAGAAATCATACACTTTTGTGGTCAGCTACCTCTACAATACATATGAGGTGGGGACCAAAAGAATTCCCAGAATTATCTTATGGAGGGCTAGCCCTTTGTAGTACAGGCTTCTCCTGCTAGATGAGTGTTCTAGGAACCCATCTGTATCAACAGGTGGTGTTGTGTGAGGCTGTGTTCAGTTTCAGTGATTCACAAGCACATCTACCCACACCATGCTGAGTGTTCAGCAGTTTTCAACCAAAAACAACATGAACCCCATGCCCTACCCTCCCTGTTTACTGAAGCTCACCCCAAGCAACTATTTTTGTTTCCCCAAATGAAACAAAGTCCTCAAAGGGAAACATTTGACCAACGTGGAAGAGGTAAAACAAAAATAGCAGAAGTACTACAAGGCATCAAAATTGATGAATTCAAAAACTGTTTTTGAACAATGGAAAAAAAATGTCTTGATAGGTGTATTGCATCAGATAGAGGCTACTTGGAAGGTGATTGGAGTTTAAACATGTAAAAATAAACACAATTTTTTGTAAATAAATTTTGGATTTTTGGGGGTCCCTCCTCATATATGCTTACTGCCTCACTTAAACTTCACTGTCTCTAGGACCTGAGACTACCTTCATATTTAGCATCTGCTAAGTAGTTATTAATTTATTACTCATGATGTTGGGACACCTGTGTAGCCATTTGACAAAATGAATATAAATAAAGCCATATTCCTAGTTCATTTCTAACATCAAAGAAATCCTAGTAGATCAACAAGTCCGATATCAAAAAAGAGAAGTAATAAATTACTTAAGAAAACTTTGGAAAGAAGAGTTTATAAAACCCAGAAGAAATCAGAGAACATCAATACATTTGTTACATAAAAACTAAAATTCTGCACAGAAAGAAAATAGCACTACCAATGTAAACACAACAAACTAGGACTATTTGTTTTAATACATTAAGATGTTTTATGAATGAAACACATATTATATGTGTGTGTGTGTGTGTGTGTGTGTGTGTAATGTAAGCAAACTGGAAGAAAATAAATGGCAAAAATAAGCAGTTAATGAGAAAAGAATTTTGAAGTGTTAAATATATGGAAGACAATTAACCTCCCTTGTAATTAAGTACATGCATATTATAATAATGAGAACCAGTTTCTCACCTAGCAGGTTGACACACAGATCGTAAAGTTAGCTAATACAGCATGGTGGTAAAATGCAGAAAAAGACACCATCGTGAAATACATAATTGACAAAATTAGTGCCAATACACATCTCACTTCATCTGGAAATTCTGCAGATTGAACTTGTCATATAAGGATTTATTCCTATTTTTGCACAAAGACAGACTACAATATTCAGTTGGTGATGAAAGACATCCTATTTGTCTTGTTTACTGCATTTTGTAATCTGCCAGGCAAATAGTAGGCATTCAAAAAATAATCATTGAATGAGTAATGAAGACACCCACAGCAGCACTGCCCTTGTCTGATGACAAATCCATATCCAACAACAGGGATTGCTCAACAAATGTTAGCATAATATAGTCACACAATGAATAGTACAAGGTCCACAAAAGAATAAGATGTATGTATACATGCTGAAATGCGATGATCTCTATGATACTTTAGGTTTAAAAAAGGCAAAAAAGAATCCTGCCTAGCGTGGCTCAGTGGATCCAACACTGGCCTGGGAACCCAAGTGTCTCTGGGTCGATTCCCGCACATACCCCGGTTGCAAGCCAGGTCCCCAGCCAGGTTCTCAGCTGGAGGCAGGTGAAAGGCAACCATACATTGATTGAAGGGGGGAAAAAAGGCAAAATGTAATACATACATAAGCTTGTGTGAATGTAGACTATCTGGAAAGAGAAACAAGACACAGGTAACAACTGCCCCTGGGTAGACTGCTTGACAAACTGAGGATTGAGGTGAGGAACATTCTTCCTTGAGAAAGTTACTTTTAGAAACTTTATTATTTATGGATTATTGTTACCACTTGTAGCCTCTACCTTTTCTATTAAAAAAATTAGTTATCAACAACCAAAAACCCTCATACTGAGACACATCCAGATTCTGTACTATTGGACTTCCTTTGCCTTAGAAGTCCACTGCCTGACGCTGAAGAAGCTGCTTGGGAAAATGGCTAGGTCCGGTTGGATTGCGGAGTGCTTGCTCTGTGCCAACCTCTGTGCTGGGCACGTCTTATTCTGTTAAACTGGTCAGTGGGGAATCTTGGAAACGAGTCAAAGTAGGTGTTCTCACCATTATTTAGCTGATAAGGATGCTGAACCCAAAGTCACAAAACTAAAGGTCGCCAACCTCTGTCTGATTCCTGTCTTCCCACCACCCCTTCTCTCAGCCAACCTGGAAACACAAAAGAACAGCCTCATTCTTACACTCAAAATATCCTGGACTACTTTACTGACACTTAACGATTACTATTAATCATAGTATTTCACTAGAATTTGGCTTAGACTGTCTTACTGATCATTTCATTCTCCCCTCCACACGTGGAGTTAGGCAATAAAATCTAGGCGTCCCACTTCTCAGCTGTTTTTTGTTTTTGTTTTTGTTTTTGTTTTTAAATTTGTGTGTTTTTAACATCACCAACTTTCTGCCAGGGAACAAGAAAGGCATTTCCCTCACTTCACAAATTCCAGAGACTCTTCCAGGATAGAGCTCCTGTGTCAAATGGGCTGAGTTTTGTCTAGATTTTCCGTGTCCAAGACCCAGAGAAACTGGGCCGACGCTGGATTTCTCAGCACACCCGTAGCCACAACACCGGCTGCCCAGTGCGCCAGGGGCGCGCTCCCACCAAGGTCCCTCTCGAAACTTCGACTTTCGCGGGACTCTGGGCAGCACACCCCCGGGTATCCAGCCGTGTCCTCAGGGTGGGCGCAGCGGCGGGATACGCTTACCCTCCAGGCCAGATCAATGTCGAAGTCCCGGGCGCGCAGGAAGCGCAGCAAGAAGAAGTCGGAGAGCTGCAGCTTGGCGAGCGGAGAGCCCACAGCCCGCGCCCGGCATCGCAGTTCGGCCAGGCTCGGCTGCAGCAGCGGCGAGTGGTCAGGCAGCGAGTTCAGCTGCAGCCCGGTCGCCGTCGCCGTCGCCCGCCCAGGCCGCGCGTCTGCCATGCCCGCAGCCTCCGCTCCGGCTGGGGTGGCCTTCGCTGTGGGGAAAACAGTGGGCTGCGCGCCACGCTCCAGCCCCTCCTCCGGTAGCCTCTGCCCTGCACATGCCCACCCTCCGGCCCCGCCCGGCCACGGCGGACAGCGCAATGCTTCCCCAAGGAAACCACGTGTTGCCCCACGGGTGCTAATCATTTCGAAAGTTCTAGGTAGTAACTTCAACCTTTCCCCAGAAGGAAGTCATTGGTGTTCAATGCCAAGGGAAAATGTCCAAAAGTTGATTTGCCTACCTCGATTGGCATGTTTCAAATAAGTGTGCTGAGAAACTTTTTTTTTTTTCATTTTCCTTTTTCAGGTCCCCCTTCCCCTGATAGGCATCTACAGCGATGATTGAATAAAACACCTGAAAGAGGTGAGGAAGCTGGCCTGGGGGCACCTGGGCTGTCAGGGCCCTGTAATGGGGGAGCTAAGAAGCCAGTGGAATACAGAAACAGAATTCAATGAGAAAGCTATTGCAAATGAGGGGGGGGAAGCTTTAATCTTTACTTGGAATGATGTGGAAAGCTATTGGGGTTCAAGGTTACAATCCAACGTGGAAACTTATGAAGGAGGTACGGAATAGGTGCTGCAAAAGCAGAGGGAGCCCGACTCTGCTGAGGTAGGACATCGGGAAGGCTTCCCGGAAAAGGGACACTTGCTTGGCCGTAGAGAAATACGCTGGAAAAGTTTACCAGGTGAAAAGAGAGAGAAGGGAAGCCAGTCTTCTCTAGCAGTGTAAAGCGCTTAAAAGTAAATTAACAAGAGAGTGTGTATATAGCACATTTTCTTTTCTTTCTTTTTTTCGACCTATTCTTCTATTTGCTTTTAGCAATTAGCATCAGATTTTTAAAAATTGGACAGAAAGTTCAGTGAGAGGCCGTGGACACAGCTGTTATCAGTAACAATAGCCTTTTATGAAAGTGAGCTATATGTGTAGAAAGGGTTCAAATTTGTTATTCTGCGTTTATGAAACATTTATAAATACAAAAGAATGGTTATTGACTGACTGATTAAGCTAACTGCCATTGCAGTAGAAAATGGAACCAACTTGGGACCCAGACAGCCATGAGAGATGGCTCCCAAATTCACAAGAGGTAAGTAATAGTGGTAGCAGCAGATATCTGTCACCAAAAAATGTGAAGCAGTTCCAATATCTGCAGTTAGTGGTATTGAAGAAAAGACTGATCACTTTTTGTTAAATAATGCAGACCATCCTTGTGTGTTTCAACAATGTATCTAGGAGCTACATATATAAAATGTTTAGAATTATTTTTTTGTGTTTTTTTTTAAGATTTTATTTTTATTATTAATTATTTTCAGAGAGAAGAGCAGGGAGAGAGCAAGAAAGGGAGAGAAGCATCAATGTATGGTTGCCTTTCACCTGCCTCCAGCTAAGGACTTGGCTGGAGACCTGGCTTGCAACCTGGTTATGTGTCCTGACTGGGGAATCAAACCTGTGACCTTTGGGTTCTCAGGCCAGCAGCAATCCCTAAGCCACACCAGCCAGGCAAATGATTAGAATTCTTGGCATGAGTCTTTACATGTTACTCTACTTGCGCTTTACAGTGTTTTCAGTTTTGCTCTGCTCATATTTTATTCTGTTGAATTCTTATGCTTACTGCAAATGCATCCAGGCCTCTAGTACAGAGTTTCCAAAGGGATTTCTGGATCTAATTGTATGAGGAATAAAAACAAAGATGAAAAGAAAAGTTAGTTCATATTTGTACAACTAGCCTACAATTTATGCTGAAAGTATTTAACAATTATCCATTAGCACATAACAATTTATAACTATACCAATTAAATTACTTTAGCTTGACAAGAAAGACCAAAAAAAAAAGGTATTTGTTATTGTTAAGAGATAACTTTTAAAGGGGGATAAAATTAGGACTTATACAGATATAAAAATTAACATGTGTTAAAGATTTTATTTAACTTGTAAACAAGGAACTAGGCACATGTTATAACAGAGTCAAAGGAGAAATCAGAATAGCACACATTTATATGGAGCAAAGGGTGTTGAAATAAATTTGCAAATGGTGGTAAAAGTAAACTTTGCAGGGGGAGAGGGAAGTCAATTGCAACTCTGCTAAGTAGGACAGAATTTATATGCTCTTAAACAAGAATTGTTTGCCACTGCTATCAGGTACTTACAATTGAAAGACTTTCGAAATAGCCCTGGTAGAATCCAAATCAGACAATCAAGAAGGTATCAGTTAGAGTCTACACAATGCATAATTTTCTAATGAAGCACAAATTCAATCTTACATCACTAGGGAAACCTTATTTTAAACATTTTAAAGTCATATTTAGCCCTGGCTGGTGTGGCTCAGTGGATTGAGCACCAGCCTGTGAACCAAAGGGTCACTGGTTTGATTCCCAGTCGGGGCCCAAGCCTGGGTTGTGGGCCAGGTCCCCAGTTGGGGGTGAATAAGAGGCAACCACACGTTGATGTTTCTCTCCCTCTTTGTCTCCTTCCCTTCCCCTCTCTCTAAAATAAATAAATAAAATCTTTAAAAAAATAAAGTCATATTTATCATGAAATTTTAAAGAGATACATAGAATAATAATGAAAACTAGCATACAGTTCATTTCAGCAATCAATGGTATTTTGCCAATCTTATTTATCTGCCTCTCCCACTTCTTTAATAAGCTGAAATAGTTGAAATAATACCTACATATCATATCATTTTTCTGGGAAACATTTTAATGTACATTTTTCTTTTTTTAGCATTATCATAATGCCATTTTTACACCTAAAAATATAAGCAACAATTCTCTAATATCCTTTAATACCCATTCTATATCCAAATTTCCCTGATTATCTCAAAATCGTTTCTTTTCATTCAAAGTAAGATTCGCATAAATCCATACATTGTACCTGGGTGGTAAACCTAAGTACTAAGAATACCCCTCTCTTTTTAAATTGTTTTTTAAAGATTTTATTTATTATTTTTAGAGAGCGGGGAAGGGAGAGAGGCAGCGAGGAGGAGAGACATCAATGTATGGTTGCTTTTCACCTGTCTCCAGCTAAGGACCTGGCTGGAGACCTGACTTGCAACCTGTTAATTTTTTTTTTAATATCATTAATTTGTTGGAGGAACCAGGTCAATTTTCCTCAGGATTTACCATGTTCTAGATTTGGCAGATTGCTTCTTTGCGGTATCATCAAGTCTTTCCCTTTTTTTCCTGCATTTTCTATAAATGATAGAGTTAGAGGTTTGATAAGCTTTAGATTCAATCTTTGGTAAGAATATTTCATAAAGTGACTTCTTTGTGTATCACATGAGAACGTACATAGTATCTGTTCTCCCTACCTCATATGCTAGTAGTAATTGATTTAAAGGCTGTTGCCCTAATACATCTACCCTTCTACCCAATGGTTTTAGCATTTCCCTATGACAGTCTTTGCTTAGGCCCATGATTTCATTAGGAATTGTAAAATAGTCATCTTCTAACTTATTCTCTGCTCATTTATAAGAAGTTTTTCTGTGAGTAGAAACTTTCTCTTATGAACTAGTTTGTTAACCTGAAATTCAACTTTTATAGAAAAAGTAATATGTTATTTTCATAACTGGTTAGCCATATTTATTAAAGCTGCAAATATTCATGCCTATGACTAGTAGTGTCTCTCCTACATATATGAACATACTTTCATATGTGCGCCACATGTACAATGAATATTTGTGCATATATGTGTAAACACATATGTTCAACTGAAATGTACCATATGTTCAATAACAGACACAAATAATAGGAGCTCTATTTGTTATATTCCAAATTGGAAACAGTCCATCAACAGTAGAACGGATAAATTGATTATTGTATATTGATACAATCAAGTAATGTATGCAATGAAAATGAACAAACTAAAAATGCACAAGACAACATGGATGTGGCTCATAAACATAAGGTCCAGTTAAAGAAGACAGGCACAAAAGAGTTTGTTCTGTATTGTTCCCTCAATAACAAGCTTAAAACCTAGAATCATTATGTGTTAGAAAGCTGGACAATGGGTACCTGTGAGGGTGAATAGTGATTGCAAAGGGCAAAGGGACTCCCATGCTTGCTCATGTCTGCTGGATTGTCCTAGTTGCTTTTTTTAAGCAGAAAATACTTAATGAGTTCATACTAACTTTTTCTCAATCAAATTAGACTTTCCATGTTATTACTAATTTTTGTTGATGTTATACTTGTATCTCTAATTTCTCACACTGAAAATCTTACCACCTATTGATTTTAACAAAATTACTTATTTGTTTCAATCACATAATTTTTAGGTAAAAATTTTAAATTGACAATATTAATAATACTACTAAAAATAAGATTATTAAATGATATTAAAGATGTCCTTGTGATATATTTTGACCTTAAGATATGTCCATAGGGAAATAAAACTTTCCTGGATTGCTCAGCATTCCTAGGAAAATTCCAAGCCCTCTAGAAACATCTCCATATATCATGAGAATTAGATACAAAACCATGTGTCTAGTTAATTGCCTTGACCTGAAAGGCAAGAAACCGCCTAATCTGGAGAAAGTCAAATGACTACATCGAAATTCCTAAATTAAGCTGCACTGTGCCAGCAAGACTGGAACATCCTCTTAGGAATTTATATTTTCAATGAGAAGAGGCCTGGGAACTAGAAGATATCTATGTATGAAATATGTAACTTTTCAATGAGGAACTATACCTACTGTGTCCTGAAGGAACAGGTTCCAAGTAACCAATGGGTCAGAAGCTGAATTTCTAAACAGTAAAAGCTGAGAGGGAAAGGGAGATTAATGAGCCTAGGAGATCTATTTGGCTCCTGGAGAGCTTTTTTTTCTTTTTAGCCTCACCTAAGGACATGTTTTTCCTTCTTTTTGCTTTTATAGAGAGAGGAAGCGGGAGGGGGGTGTGGTGAAACAGAGACAATGATGTGAGAGAGAAACACCAATGAGTTGCCTTCTTGTTGTATGAACCCTGACCAGGGATTGAACCTGCAACCTGGGTATGTGCCCTGACCAGAATCAAAACCTGTGAATTTTAAGCCCTGGCTGGTAGCACAGTGGTTAAGGCGCCGGCCTGCGAACCCAAAGGTTGCAGGTTCAATTCCCCAGCCAGGGCACATAACCAGGTTGCAAGCCAGGTCTCCAGTCAGGTCTGTGGCTGGAGGCAGGTGAAACGCAACCATACATTGATGTCTCTCTCCCTCTCTGCCTCTCTCCCTTCCCCTCTTTCTAAAAATAATGAAATAAAATATTAAAAAAAAAAAGAATAAAACCTGTGAATTTTAGCCCACTGGATGACACCACAACCAACGGAACCACGCTGGCCAGGACAGACAGCTTTTATTCACACACCAAAGTGTGGAAGTAGGTAAGAAGGACAGCTGCCCTTTCCCCCTTTATGTAAAGAGAAATTTTATTTTTCTTCAGCACTCTCCAATGCAGGTGCTTGGCCACTCATGTAAGAGAATTTCCCTTTAGCTCACATGAGTTAGTTACCCTGGAGTTAAGGACTGGGGCAAGGGGGACTAACCTACTTATTATTTACTGTAAAGTATTCGATAAGAACTTTGCCTCTGACCCAAAGCACCTTGTGTAAAGCTACCATCATCAAAGGGAATTTATATTCAAAGTCTGTGCCCATTTCAAAAGGTGCATCCACATTATTTTTCCAGTGGCCTGATGGCTGGATCTTCAGGACTGTTCTTTCCAAGCCCTCTTTCCCACTTTCTATAAATTAGAGTAGATGCATATTTCAGGCCCTCTCTCCTCCAGCATGAGGTAGACAACCAGATACGCCATCTGAAGTTCTGACCTCTGGGAAGACTTCCTTTGTCACTGTCGTTCAAGGGTAAATCCTGAGAAGGGACAGTTGTGAAGCAGTTGTTTGTGGCCAGTGGTGCTCAGCCCACTCAAACGAAGCCATGCTTTCCTTTCTCTGTTAACTGGTTCTATGGTCTATGGTCTCCATAAGACCATAGATGTGACTTCCAAGAAAGGTGGCAACGCAGTAGTGTAGGCACTATGGGAGTTTGGGCTACCTGCTTATGGAACCTGTCTGTGCTTCCTGACCTGCAGTGGCCCAGCTTTGATTATACTCTTTTCAGCTAATGACAGAACACTGCAGCACAGATTCAATTTTATAATGCAGTGGGTCAGATAACTCACAGTTGGCAACGGGCAATTCAAGTCACATAGTTACTTGGTATTCCATGCTCAACCACTGAATCTATCCAGGCCCAATAGCAAACCAGGCGCTGCTTTTTAAATGAAGCAGTGTTGTGAGCAGAACAAAGCATTGCTTAGCGAAAAACCCTTAGAAATCTGCACTACAATTCTCTAATGGAGCATTCATTGCTCTACTGTAGACATTTCCACACTGCCCAAATCCAGGACAGCTGGCAATATAACCTGGACTTACCACCAAGGCTTTTCTCACTTCAAGGCCCATTCAACACCAGCAGCCTGACAGCTGAATGCTAAATGAATCGGAGTAGGAAGCTCAAATGGGGTAACACCTAGCCTCCAAAATCCAAAGGAGCCAATCAAATTGCATACCTCTTTCTCTGCCATGGGAAAGAGCAGGTACAGCAGCTCGTCTCTCACTTAAGAGGGAAATATCCCAAGGTGCCCCAGACTTAGAAATGTCATCCATATGGCAGCACTTGAAGTAGTAAGGCTACACCTTTCCTCTGGAGTGCAGCATTCTAATGAAAGCATTTGTTGACTATGTTCTCTCACCAGGCCCAATGAACACACCTAATAATGAAACAGACCAGCATACTGAAAAGCTTCCATTTCACCCCAGATTTACCCTCCACTCTTGTATCCCACTCTATGTGCAGTGAGGTTAATTGATTGATTCCCTCAATATGCTCTTTGCCCTCTGGCTCCCAGTTGTGTTTGGTCAATGGGATGCAGTGGCCAGAGATCAGGAACGTTTCAGGTCAGAGTTATATTCTCCTGGCTCCGTCACCCAAGGGGTTGCAGCAGAGTGGCCATACCCCTCTGCTGAAGGCTACAGTGTTTATCAGCCTCTTACAGTCATGGCAGGGTTTCCATAACTACCTAGTCCATTCAGATCTGCATTGGTTTTTCTGGGGCTGCTGTAATGAAGCACTACAACTAGGTGGCTTAAACAACAGAAGTTTATTATCACTGTTCTGATAGTAGAAGTCAACATCAAAATATAGAAAGGAGTGCCCTGGCTGGTAGCACAGTGAATAAGGTGCCGGCCTGCGAACCCAAAAGTTGCAGGTTTGATTCCCCAGCCAGGGCACATAACAAGGTTGCAAACCAGGTCTCCAGTCAGATCTGTGGCTGGAGTCAGGTGAAAGGCAACCATACATTGATGTCTCTCTCCCTCTCTGCCTGTCTCCCTTCCCCTCTTTCTAGAAATAATGAAATAAAATCTTAATATATATGTAATATGTATGTATATATATGAAGGATTGGTTTCTTCGTTGAAAGCATGAAGAAAAAATCTGCTCTGTGCCTGTTCCTAGTTTTGGGCTTCTGCTGACAATCCTTGGCATTCCTTGGTTTGTGACATCATGAGAAATTGATCCTATGGTCACTTCCTTATTCACCAAATATATTATGGGAATGAACATATTTAGTAGAACATCATTCCAATCTCTGCCTGCATCATCACATGGAGCTCTCCCTATATACCCATGCTTGTATTTCCATCTTTTTCTTCTTGTAAGCACACCACTCATAGTGGATTAAGACCTCCCTAATCAAGTATGACCTCACCTTAATTTGATTGCATCCACAGAGCCCCTATTTCAAAATAAGGTCACATTCTGAGGTCCTGGAAAGGGCCTCTGGAGAGATGCCATTCAATCCAGTACATCTAAGGATGGTAATGATCTTGTGTTTCGAATCCCTTCACTATAAACAGTCCTTCTGTTAAACTACCATAAATTAGCCAATTTGAGTATTTTTCTGGTCAGGACCCTGCCTGGCCAACCACTGTGACCTAATAACAGGGTCATGGTTTCTGGGCTACATTATATCAGAAAGGTGTAAGAGTGCACAGCCGTGAGGTCAGATGGTGATCTCTGCAGCATGAAGGCAACATGCTTCTGGTTATCATTACTGATAAAAATTGCTGAGCCTTGTTTAGGTCAATAGCACAGTGTTTATTTACTCCAGCCAGAAAAGCACATCTAGAATCGTAGCTATAATTGACAACACTACCTGATTAAACTGATAATAATTCAGCCATGTTCTATGACCCATCTGGCTTTTGCTAACCAAAGAGGTGAGTTAAATAGCCCCAATCTCTGCAGTTATCTAGAAATGTGGTAGTGCTTTCGGTTTACTATCAGGGAGATGGTGGTGGAATGGCTGTGAAGGGGGAGCAGGAGCAGGATGGTCAGCTTTGCGGGCCTCCATTTGTCCTTTCTACTAACATAGGATTTGCTTAATGGGTCAGAAAACCAATGTAGGGATTCTTCCAGGTACTAAATATGTTCATTCCCATAATATATTTGGTGAGTAAGGAAGTGACCATAGGATCAATTTCTCAACCCACCAAATCCATTATAAAATAAACTCAGGTCAAGACTCCATAACCCCCATTCTCATTGGAGGCCATGGTGATATCTGGGGGTTTTGGAGGTTAGGTTCATAATATCTGGTAACCCTCAGAAGCTTTCTTCATTGCTCTGTTATTCTGATAATAGTCATATTATTATCAATGGATGTAGGTCCCTCTGGGCTTGATTTGGGGAAAAGCTTCATATTGTATATCTGTTGCAGAACAGAAGATATCTTCTGAAGGACCCAGATTTCCCCTCAATTAAGGTGCCAAAATCTATGAACCAGGTCCTTATTTAGGTGGGTAAACTAGGTACTTACTTGCCCGTTTTTGAACCATGTACACCATTCTTTAGCTGTGCATTAAGAATCATGTGGACTACTAAAAAGAAAAAATTAATCCCTTGGTTAGGAATGTTGCTGTCAATTGTTCATTTGAAAATGAGATGTGTTAAAGCCTATATAAAAGTTGATTCATTTAAACAAAGACTTAGGTACTGCTGTTATGTGCCAGGAAATATTCTAAGCTTGTTATATTATGTCATTTAGTTTTCACTACAATCCTACAAGAGAGATTCTATTACTCCCACATTGTAAATGGAGAAACTGAGCAACAGAGAAGTTACATAGCTTGCCTAATATCTCACAGCTGGTAATCAGTCTGTTAAGATTGTTTGTGATTAAGAGTCCATTTACTTAATCACATGCAACGTTGCCTCAAATGTACAACTATTTTTAGGAATTATTTTAATAAAGAATTGACATGTCTTGAATCAATATACATTGAATCAATGTAGCTATCATTATGAGTAACTATAAAACCATTGTGTACATATTAGTATTACTAATACCTACCATTTTGTCAGCTACTATGCTAGATATTTCATATACATTATTTCTAATTTCATAACAGTGCTGTAATGTGGATCACATTTACCCCATTTAGAAATGAGGAAACTAGGTCTCTTGGGAGTTTATTGCTATGAAACCTAATTAGACTCAGCCTTTGAGTGTTGGGCAAGAAAACTAAACCCAGTTCATAGCATCAAGTACCTGCTTACCTGGGCCGCCAGCATGTTAGGAACATTGTGATGATGTAGAGCACTCCCTCTGGAACATGGTATTTGACCCTGATTACATGTAAATCCAACAACCAAGAATGAATCTGAGAAGACCTCTACTTACTCAAGCGCACAGCTTTGGCTCATGTGGACGCACAGAATCAAATTACGGACCGGTTGTCGTATTCAGCAATAACAGATGATACAGCCTTTCCTGTGGCAATCCAAACTGCATTGGGGTTGCAGTCAGAAAGCCAGGGTTAGAATCTGATGCTGATTCTCACCAGATGTGTGACTCTAAGAGAAAGTGCTTCACGGTGGAAGCTGTTTCCTCTTCTTTGAATGGGGCTCCTTCCCTTACCTCACAAGGATATTGCGAGGGTCAAATCAAGTAACATAAATATATATAAAAGGGTGCTATAATAAACCTAAATTTAGGATAACAAATAAGCATCCTTGTTTGACTAAGATCTATTCATAGTCAGGATGATTCATAATATTTATTTTGCTTCCACATGCCAAACGCTCACATATATTCTTTGTTTTGTGACTCTGGCAGTAAGCTCTGATTTCTCTTACTTCCATTTTAAATCAGCTAATTTTGTGTCTGTTCCTTTGCTATTCATGTCCACAGATGAATTTATCACAGAATCATATGTAGTTTATTCTGATTACTATCCTTGTCTGATCTGAAATAGTGACACCTTAATCTAACCCAAGTATCCTGAACCTTGTTTCATTGCTTCTGGATACACCTTTTTCCCCATTTACATCTCTGAACTTGAACTTTACCTAAATGGCTTCCTATCACTGGTATCGGTCAGGATACAGTGATGACTTAATTGGTATTGTTTGCATACATCAAAAAGGCAAGCATGAGAACTGGCAAAAGATGTGTGAGTTGTTCATGATAACAATCTTTAAGTCCAAAAGAGCTCTTTCTATAAATATAAAATAAAGTATTTGGGTGATAAGAAAGCAGTATATCATAATGTTTTTCTTCCTAAGTGATATGTAAACTAATGGTACCATTTTATCCATGCTTTTGATTCTGTTCATTTCCCAAATTATGACTGTAGCTCCCTGCTTGCCAGTATCCCTGTTTTGATCTTTTATTTATTTATTTATTAAGGGGAAGGGAGAAAGGAAGAAAGGGAGAGAAACATCAATGTATGGTTACCTTTCACCTGCCTGCAACTACAGAGCTGGCTGGAAACCTGACTTGCAACCTAGTTATTGGCCCTGGCTGGGAATCAAACCAGTGACCATGGGTTTGCAGGCTGGTGCTGACCTTTTACTTAAGAGATAACAACATCAAGTCCTGATAGCCTGAACCAAGTAAATCTTTCATTTTATTGGTTGGGAGTAGTTATGCACATTCTATATTTTGCTGCTCAGTTTTAGATATCAACTACTTTTTGCAAGCCCTGATGATTTCTGACCTAGGCAGGAGTTTCATCTAGTTTTTCCACTTAACAAATGATAAATAATATAGTATTTCCCAGACCTGACCAACCATTAGAATAATTTACCTGGTGTGGTTTTTTTTTTTGTTTTGTTTTGTTTTATTTTAAGATTTCATTTATTTATTTTTTTAGAGCGAGGGGGAGAGGGGAGGAAGAGAGGGAGAGAAACATTAATGTATGGTTGCCTTTCACCTGCCCCCAGCTATGAACCTGGCTGGAGACCTGGCTTTCAACCTGGTTATGTGCCTTGACTGGGAATCGAACTAGCGACATTTGGGTTCACAGGTCACCGCCATTCCGCTGAACCACCAACCAGGACCCAGTGCTTTCTTAAGGACAGAAATTTCCAATTTCATTCCTACATATTAATCAGAATCTCTAGGAAAAGAAGTCTAAGCAGACACTGCAGGGCATTTGAGAACCACTAAAATGAAGAAAGGCTATTTTATCTCCCTCACCTACAGGTTTTGTAAATATGAAACTGGCATGATATCTGTCCTTTATCTTGATGAACTGTCATTTGGATCAAGCTATTTGGAGCTGAACTGCCATTTTGATCAAGCTATTTTGGAGCTGAACTATTCAAAAGTTATTTGCTCAATAATCTTGTCTTTAAAAATTCAAATTAGCTTTTCCAAGTTCCTCTTAACTTAATTCTAGGAATTTAAGTGGGCAGTTTTTACTTCTGCTAAAATGCCCTCATGTTAAGGAAGAAGTGATAATAAGAATAGCTTATATCTATTAAGATAATATCTGGTAGCCTGAATTTTGTTCATATAGGCACATAGATATTTAAGACATATAATTGGAGGTTTTTCAGCTATTGATGTTACCCAAGAGTTCATTTCATCAAAAAAACCTACAAGAAAGTACTTGCAAACCACGGTGGGTTAAAGGAGCCATCAAATTGCTTAGGAACACTGGCTTATTACTTGGCCCACATTGCCCCAATTCTTAGTCAAGTTACCAGTTTCAAGTGCAGATTATAATTATGATAAATAATATAGATTATAAAAGGGTGGCTAACACTGAGGTCCTAATTTCAATCAATCCTCTTGAGAAATCTTTTTTATATGAGGGAAGGCAAAATCTGTGTTACAGTTATTATCTAACTATATTATCAGATTATGAATAGGAAAAATGTTGATTCCCAGCCTTGGCACATAACCAGGTTGCAAACCAGGTCTCCAGCTTGGTCTGTAGTTGGAGGCAGGTGAAAGGCAACCATGCATTGATGTTTCTCTCCCTTGCTGTCTCTCTTCTTTCCCCTCTCTCTAGAAATAATAAATAAAATCTTAAAAAAAAAAAAAAAAAAGAACAGGAAAAATGCCAGTTTGTCTTGTTTTATAGATAAATATTAAGATATAATTCTTCTGTTATATAGAAATCATTTATATAGATTGTCTTATTTTGGAAATAGGAATAAATGTCTGAATATAAAGTTTTTTAGAAAGAATGAGGCAATCATGCATCTATTCTCTGTTTATTCAAAGGTGGCCTTCAGTACGTTGCCCAGTGTTGTAAATATCCAAAGACCAAATCTGGCATGTATTTACTTATTCTTGCCCTTTGAGTTAGTTCTGGAGTTTGGTGATGCAAATGGAGTTCAAATATAACTTTAAAATAATATTTGCCAGAGTTTGTACTACATAAAATTTTCCTAATTTAAATGTTTCCAAAATGCATTTCTATAAAACCTGATATTCATACATTTTTAAGAAGCATGCATAATCCACAGTCAAAGAAATAAAATACCAAAATACTGGTTTTAATACATCAAATTGAAATTAGGGAGAAAGAAAGATCTAAATGACTTCTGATGAAGGTAGTAGAAAATCAATACTGTCACACACAAATGGTGGGAGTGTAAATTGGCACAACCTTTTCACATGGTTTGGTAATCTACATTCAAATGCCCTGGAAAACAAACAAACAAAAAAAGTATATACCATTAGATCTAGAGATTTATCCTGAGAAAATAATTGATTAAGATAAAGGAACAACACACAAGAATATGCATTGCAGGAGTGGGGATTGAACTCAAAGATTTCACAGTAAATGTTGATTTAAGAGTCAAGGCCTACGGTATCTCCTGTGGGATCCCCCCAACTAAGTATAACAAGTGGGAGCTGAGATGTCCTCCTGGCTCCAGCTCCAGGACAGCTGGCCACGTTGTGTTGTCCATGAGAAGGCTAGTAGGACCTTGGCCATAAGGAATGTCCAGGGTGCAGCACCACTGTGGCAACAGATGTTCAGGAAGAGTAGTTGAAGCTGCCGTGGTCAACTCTGGTTTGAACTCATAATAGAGATGCTGTGAGGACAGCCTCCTGTAATCTGTGAATGTGTATAATACCTGCCTTGCATTTGATAGACTATAAAAACAAAAACAGGAGCTGAGGGGGCAGAGTTCGACTAGAAGAAAATATGTCACCTATGTCAGTGGTTTCTCAACCAGGAATGATTTTGGACCTCTGGAGTGATTTGATAATGTCTGAGCTTCATTTGGTTGTCAGAATAGGGCATGAGTGGTGGCATTGGGGCATTTTAGGTATAGGCCGAGTATGTTGTTAAATGCCTTCCATCCTGCAATGCACGGGACAACAAATGATTATCTGGCCCAAAATATCAAGCATGCTAAAGCTGAGAAACCCTGGCATATATCATGAATACATGCCAAAATAATGATTGTGAGATGGTCTGACAACTCTGTAAATGTCCCCACACACTAAAAACATTGTACTCTTTAAATGGGTAATTGTATATAAATTAGATCTTAAAAATCTGTTATTAAACAATGGGGCCCTCACTGGTGTGACTCAATGGGTTAAGTGCAGCTCTGTGAACCAAAGGGTCACTGATTCGATTCCCACTCAGGGCATATGCCTGAATTGCAAGCCAGATCCCTAGTTGGTGGCACACCAGAGGCTACCACACATTGAAGTTTCTCTCTTTTTCTCTCTCCCTTCCTCTCTAAAAATAGGTAAATAAAATATTTTTTTTGTTTCCTTTTTTTTTAAATTTTATTGTTGTTGTATTACATCCATCCCCTTTTTGCTCCCCTCTGTCCCCCTCCCCACCCTCCCATTCCCCCCAAAGTCAATCCCCCCTGTTGTCCATGTCCATGGTTCCTTTATACTAGGTTCTTGTCTAAGCTGCTCCCCTTTCTTGCCTCTGCCTCCCC